>JADLZK010004147.1:0-403001 GCA_015847255.1 Hyparrhenia diplandra | reverse complement strand
TCTTCATTAGATGATTTCAAATGAAAAGTTACCGACTACAATATTGTATAGCTTTTAAGATTTACAATTTTTGGTTTTGGTAATTTCTCCGTTTAAAGTTGTTTGAAAATTTTGAATTCTATTATGTCATATCTTATTTGTAGAACTGGCTTTAGAACAATGCGTCTCTGAAGGATTTCTAGAGACAGCTACAGAGATGTCTCTAATGATAGGGACATTTTTTCTAATTACACATAATACTTGCCAAGCACACTCATCCTTAGAATGCACACACGCAAAACCACACCTATGAGGTATCTTTCGAGACAAGGGCGACAAATCCTCGAGATGGACAAAGACATTATAAGACATTTCACTATCGAGGGAACCTCACGTACAACTGAAAGCATAATGCCTCAGGTATCTGTGAGACAGTGAAAACAACAGTCACCTCTACAAATTAAATGAATTTCTCTGGAGGACAGACTTGTAAAGGCGACTTTAGATTCATGAACATTCTCTACGTAAAGATTTGGGTCGTTACTAAAACTCAAATTTGTAGTATGTCACGAGGGCTGTTTGGCCTGAGCCATCAGTCACTTGTCGTGGTGTCACAGACCATTAGGCGGAGGAAATAACAAAGAAATGAAGCCAGAAAGTCTTGTGGCAGGCACAATTGATTCACTAATTAACCAAACGCTGGATAAATCCGTGTGGCAGCCGAAGCTGTGAAACACGAGACCGGAAGGTAACTAACTAAGCAACAAGGTCGCCACGCCTGCAAATTCGGCTGCAGGGGCAACGACTGAATGAGTAGCTTCTCGTCGATGATCTGCTGGTTGAGACCGATCGATTTTCTGTCTCCCAACAAATGTTTCGTTGTCAGACAACGAACTGCTGAACGCTAGCACCAAGAGTGTCAAAGCAGGGCTTAATCACACGCATGGAAAGTACAAGCGGAAATTAGGGGAACTCAAGCCACACAGCTCATCCAACGCAACGCGCGGCGCCTCCCGGCCGCTTGTTTATACGCCCGCAGCAGCCACCACCGGGCCAGGCCGGCCATATCCCAATCCCAGTGAGACCTGCTGCCACGTCAAGCATGCAGCACTAGTAGACTTTTCTCCGGCTCTCCACACAGAAATCCTTATAAATCCATATCGGATCATCCCAAGATACCCCCTAGCTACTCTTCTGCAGGCCTCTTCTCCAACGCAGGCATGGATGCTGCTGCTGACCTCCCGTGATCTTCGATCTCCACACGTACGGTACGGCGGCAAGCGAGCGAAGGCGTGGTTGCGTAGCGTCCATGGATACCTAGCTGCTGATCTGCACTGAGACAAATGTAAGTTTTTCTAGTACTACTCCTGCTGGCAGACCTGCTTCCTTTACTTTATGCATGTTATTTTTGTCAATTTGATTTGAAACTACGTACTTCTAATCTAATCTATGCATAACATGTCGGGGCGCATCTCGAATGATGATAATATGTGTTGCGTTGAGTGCAGCGTAGATGCATCATGCATGTATGTATGTATACACATGTGCATGCATGCAGTACGTATATATACGTGGGTTTAGTACTGGTCCTCTAGACAAAATCAATTCTTGGCGGGTTTTCGGATACATGTATTAGTCGTACGTACACCTGCATGCTATAATCTTGCTGTCGGCTAACCGTTGGTGCGTATGATCCCGTGAAGATTTTTTCGAGCCGAGACTGGTGATATCACTGTTAGCGTACAACGTCCGGCGGAGTTTCTCAGAGTAGTGAATTCAACCGCTAATTAATTAACCATGCTGAATTCCTTTGGAAATTTAAAACAATGAGACGAGATTCGTGTTCTTTCTGCATACGAAGTCATGGAAGGTACGTCGTAGAAGGATTTAAGCCACGCTAGTGCGTTTATCTGATTATTACTGCATGCGCGCGCTTCAGTTTACAAAAGGAGAAACGAAAGAAGTGGAAACACATATATAACTTTAAAGAGGGAGCACGATTAACATACTTCAAATAGAAAAATAATTTCTACTTGCAAAAAAAAAAAAATCACTGTTATAATATCTTGTAACATCGATTTATGTTAATTATGAATGAATATAGTATATATTTTGATATAACAAAGGGTTTTCAAAAGATAGCAAGAGCAACTCAAGAACCTTTGCCCAATACATTTTTTTTCTTTGGTCAATAAACCGATTGATTTTAGTTATTTTAATAGTATTGTGAATAAAATAAAATAAGCGAAACAAGCCGACTGAGGATTGCTCAGTGCAGTGTTATGTTAACCGCTACACACAACCCCTGCTTGCGTCCATCCGTCACCTTCACCCCTCCGATGGGCGATAGCGAGTGCGCAGCCGATCGAAAAGGCCATGAAAAGGCATGGGCCGTTGGGTTCATCACACACACACGGACACCCGTACCTGTTCGGTTAAATTGTGGTGACCCAAGACGTACGTGAGCGCTAGCTCACGAGCTGGCCCCTCCATCTTTTCACGTTTCGTCGCTTGCCTAGCTAGCTAGCCGTACCCGTACTAGCAGCTAGGGTCTCTCTTTGCATTATCTGCACACGGTGACACGGGCAATGGCCAAACGATAGCTAACGACGTGTCATCTCCCCGCGCCGCACACTCTATATATATAGCTTTGGTAGCTCCTTGCCGCTGGACGGCCGGAGCCTCCGTGCTTGGTTGGCCCGCCAGCTACTTGCCGCCACGGTTAACCGTGACCTACAACCGTGGCGGTTACACTTACCCCCTCAAGGGAACAACCAAAACAGCTATTACACTTACCCTCAAGGAACTAACGGATCAGGCCGGGTCGCCATGGCCATCACGGTCTGTCAGTCCACATGCTAGCGCACAGCATCGCCATCCATGGGTCGATCTCTCGATCGCGTACTTGTTGCCCTCGCTCGTTTGGACTTTCTGGTATAGTAGATGTGATATGTCGTCAAGAATTTCCTCCTTCCTTTTTCTTTGCATCAAACAAACTGCTGCAAGCCCCGATAGATCCGGCCGCACGATCGATCGATTTATTGTAAAACAAGGTCGGTTTAGTAGATAAATTGTGCGTGGCCACAGTTGGTTTCTGCGGGCTTTGACTTCCGATCGACTTTTTTTCCGCGAGCTGCTTGTGGTGTGCAGCGTGTGCTGGCTGCTGGTGGAAGATCGACAGGGGAGAGGTAGAACCGCAGAGGCCAGCTGCCTGGAGCCTGCAGGCGTCCTGTGGCGTGGCAGCAACCAGCCAGCGACCGGATTGGACTGGCGCTGGCGTGAACAGAGCCGGGCGACCGAGCTGCATATACAGTCGTCGCACGCTCGCGCCAGCTTAATTGGATCGTGTGTCTCGGCTCGACATAAGCAGGTCAACAGAGTCCTACTTGGTCAACCTATTTTATTGCCGGTTGGTACCGGTGTTAAGACAACTGAGAGAAAAAAAAAAAAACGTGTAGGGTCATCAGTAGTAGTACAAATGATCGTCAAACGTCGTCCTAGCTAGAGTTATGGTAAGACATTTTCAAAAACATCCAAGGTTATGGTGTCAAGCAAATCTTCAAAAGAAATTAGCTCTAGTTAAGTAAACCTTCCCTCTCTGCTCGGTTTGATAGATGGATAGACCTCTTTGTGAAATCCTTTTAATTTTTTTGTTTTTCTTTTTGTTTCTTAAGCTTTGTTGTAAGAACTTTCTTTAAGCACGTTTAATAAAAGTACAGTAGGGGCTCCCCCTCCTGTTTTCCTTAAAAAAAACATCCAAGGTGGGATAATAATAATAATAATAGAATATGAATAATACCTACTCCCTCTATACTTGAAAAGAAAAATGTTTAGGACAGCGACATGGCCTCAAAAAATAACTTTTACTTATCGTTTCTATAAAAATATTTATTGAAAAGTTATATATGTAGTATATTTTTATGAAAGTAATTTTCAAGACAAATCTATTGATATGATTTTCACATTTCTAAACTCAATGACTTAAAAGTTATTCATGATTTATGTTCTCAATGTTTGACCCAAACCTTATCAAAACGTCTTCCTTTTCTAATATGGAGGGGTATCAGAGTCAATGACCTAATTCCATTTCCACGGTTGGTTCGACTACGACGAAGGGTGGAAAAATCACAATAATAATATAATAAGAACACCTACATATGAGTCTCAATGACCTCAGTTCTACTTTTGCGGTCACCACGCTAGGTTCAACTGCGGTAAAAGATGCGGAAAAATGTCAATAAATAATATAATACCTATATATGAGTCGATGACCCTAATTCCATTTCTATGGTCGTAGTTGGCGTGGTTCCAATGCAACCAAGAGGTGGACAAACCACAATAATAATGTAATAAGAATACCAATATATGTGTCGATGCCCCTAATTCCATTTCCCGATTAAATCGTTCGCGTGGTTCGACTCGGCGAAGATGCGAAAAAAATGACAATAAATAATATAATAAGAATACCTATATATGTGTTGATGACCCCAATTTTATTTCCTAGGCGTTCGCGTGATTCGACAAATCCGATAGAGGTGGAGAAATCACAATAATAAGTATAACAAGAATACTTGTACATGAGTCGATGACCCCAGCGATCGTCGTGTGCATAGTTCGACTGCGGCGAAAAATGCAAAAAAAAAAATGACAATAAATAATATAATAAGAATACCTAATATGTGTTGATGACCCCAATTTTATTTTCTAGGTCGTTCACGTGATTCGACCACGCGGACAGAGGTGGAGAAATCACAATAATAGGAATATCTATACATGAGTACGTCTACCCGACCTAATGGGTGAACTGGAGCGATTGACGACTACACATGGACCCAAAATGGAACCACAACTTTTACTTTCTTCCTTGCTCAAAAAAAAAAAAAAAAAAAAAAAACTCTTACTTTCTTCCAACAACTTGTAAGTTGGAACTCGATCACAACTCGGCATCATTGCTGGCTTGAATAAACCCAACAGATCTCAAACGTGCCCTTTTTACCCTACTACTAGTCAGTGCGTTGGAACCAAAAATGTCATCACATTCACTTCCGATGCGCTGTTCTACCCATTTAGACACTTATCCTCTGCAGTTTTGCATGTCATTGGTATTGGCGATCTACGTGGTTGCCACAACACAAAGACTCTGTTCTTCATTGTTGGAGGGAGCATTAGAGTACTATAGCTGCATTCGATCTGCAGAACTTGATCTAGAAAGCGATGATTGGTCCATCGAAAGCTGTTCACTTCCATAGAAGCGACAAGTTCTCTTTTGCCGTGTATCATTGCACGGAGCCCCCCCCTGTGGCCATAGGCTCATAACCACCCCTGTTTCAGCGCGAAATGCCTGCATTGTTGGAGGTGCCTCTGCAATGAGTGAGAAAGAATCTATTTCGTAGCACCACCTCTTTTAGGATCTATTTCGTCGTTGCCATCCCCCTCCCACCGAGTGAGGATATGTAAAGCCATTTGCCTTTTGTCACATGAACCAAAGGGACACGACTCCACTCAAACCAAGTCAATACAATGCTGTGATATCCGTACCATTGCCACCTCTTTTTGTCGTCGTATGTGTGTGTACTTAGACCACTAGCTAATTAAGCACGAGATAGTTGCTATGCACACTTGGTATAACATGTGAATGCATGGATGCTTCCTTAACAGCTAATGACATGTACTGAAGACTGGACAGAGTAGTTGGATCTCTGTTCCCTCTGGTTCTCTTCCGTGTATAATTAAGTGGGTATCATTCAGGGATAAGATGGCCATAGTAAAACCTTGTTTTGACGTAGTCAGATTTGCGTCGATACACATGTGTTGCATTGGATTTGTGTGGATGGAGGTGAATCCGACAACCTCCAAACAAGGCCTTATTCAAAGTACATGATGAATCCATAACAATAAGGTTACATATATTTCTTTCAAAAAAAAAAAAAAACAATAAGGTTACATATAATGTTAGTAATTAATATATATACTAACATAGGGTTATTAGAAAGTTTATTATATTTTTCTTGTGGGTTACAAAAAATGACATCTATGTTAAGCTAAAAGAAGATACTTTTTAGGGAGTGGAAAAATGACATTTATCCATCTAGCTAGGTCAGACTGATGTCATATGTATAAAGGAGTATCTTTCAACTAGAGGTTTGAGAAAGATGGGTTGTTTTAGTTTCCTTAAAGGTGGGTTGTTTATTAACTAAAAGGGGGAAAAGTAGTTTTTTAGAAAATAATCTCTTTCATCAAACCGCATAGGTAGTGAAAGTCTTTACTCTTGAGTCAAAAATCTAACCAAAACCGACCATATATGTATGGATGCTTCCTTAACAGTTATTATCACACTGATGAAGAGTAAAAGATGGGACAAAGGAGCTGGACATATATGGTCCCATTGATAGAAAGTTTGAGTAAGTTCTAGTGTGGTAGTTGTTGGATCACAATAACTTGGGTTCATGATGAATTTGTAGAAGCCAATAGGTGACATACATGCGTAGCGTATGGTTATTCAGAAGATTTTTTTTTTTTTTTTTTTTGAAACGAGTTATTCGGAAGATTATGATACTCTCTGTAGAATTATAGTACTCTCTAGGATTACAAACAAATAACATTCCTCTAAAATAAGTTATTAGAGTTGATGTTTTCGTGAAGCGCAATATATAGTGTAGATGTTTGAAACTTTATTCCTCTATATTCTTGAAACTATGCAATCTGATAATAGAGGTACCACTGCTGAAGTTTGAACCAACTGTAGGTCAGAGTGATCTTAATTCTTATCTGCAAGAGGGTATAAGCTTCAAACAGACATATTTGACTGCTAAAGATGAGTTGCTTTACTAGCTAGTGTCCTTAGAAGGTATACAGAATATAAAGTTTAAGTAAAAGAAATTGTAGGAAAACAATCTCTTTCATCAAACAAGGCCCCTTAGGTAGTGAAATTATGCTCAATCTTGTGAGTTACGGAGTAAAAAAAGAAAACCAAACCAAACCAAACCGAAACACGTTGCGTCCGTGCATGGATAAAGAATGAGGATGTGACAAAAACTAAAGGAGCTGGATCGGATACACACGTACCATAGAAGTTTGGAGTGAGTTCAGTTGTGATATATTTGTTGGTCACAGTACGTAACCTGGTGGACTAATTTCCTGATGAATTGGTACAAGCTAGCGATGCAAATAGGTAACGTACATATGACACGTGTAACATGGTTATTATTTCAGAAGATTATGGTAGTCTGTGCAGAGTTACAGTAGTCTCTAGTCTGTATAGGGTTACAAGCAAATGACATTTTCAGAGTTGATGTTTTCACAAAACCAATTATGAAGTCTTTATATTCCTCTATATTATTATTGAAACCATACAATCTGATAATAGGCACCAGTGCTGAAGTTCTAAACCATCTTATCTGCAAAGAGGGTATGCCTCAAAGAGACCGATATTCGACTGCCAAAGATAGACTCGCTTAGTGTTTAAGGAAAGAAAAAAAACCCGTATAAACAGTCTCTTTCATCAAACAAATCCCCCTTACGTGGTGAAATTACGCTCAACCTTAGTTAAAAAAAAAACCATATGTGCGTGCGTGCATGGATGCTTCTCCTTAACAGTTACTACAAACTTTTTGAAGAGCGAGGACGCGACAAATTGGAGGATCTGGATACACATATCATAGGAGGTTGAGTGAGTTTAATTGTGGCAGTTGTCGGACCGTCGTGAATTGGTACAAACAAGCAAATAGTAATAGGTAACGTACACATGACATGAGTGACATAGGTTACTCACAAGGTCACGGTACTTCTCTAGTCGATCGATCTCTAGGGTTAAAGTGCAGTGTCCTTGACTTTTTACCACGCCACACCATACCAAACCAAACCAGACGGGTCCTCCGTTGACGGAGGCTGATGCCAGGTCTATTATCTCGGGGACACGAGACACACGGCTAGCGCCGGACCAGCAATAAATACCCGTCCCAACTCAACTTCCCCAACGCAACCTGGAGGAGCTCGGCAAGGCGAGGGGTAAAAGCGCAGACGGCGGCGGCGAGGTGAGCACTTGCATCATCCCAAGGGGAGTTCGCTTCCAATCCATCCCCTCGTCGTCACCAACTCGATCTGCGAGCGGTGCGGCGGCACGCGGCAACCGATGATACTTCGATTTGCACGCGTGCCGCATCGCCGTCCGCGGGCCTAGCTAGCTATTTCTGGACATGCTTCGATCTGCTGACCCGATCGATTCATCGATCTTCTCAGCTGGTTTGTTGTGTTGAACGCTGCTGCTGCATCGGCATCGTCACTGCAGCGCATACACGCGGCACTGCTCACGGCGAGGTAGCTTGCATGGATATCTAATCTAGCAGACGTGACAGTTATTACTAGAGCTAGGGTGGCCATTGGTTCTCGATCGCGGCTAGGTTCCCCAGTCCCCAGCCGCCGCCAGTGTCGCTGTGGCCCGCCCAAGGACGTACGCATATTCCCGGCTCGCGGCAGCGCAAATATCTGACGCCGATCAGTCACTTCATCTCCTTCCGCGCACTTCGCCATTTTAACACCTACTGGCTGTTGTTGTTGTTGTTGACGATGCTTCTTCTCTGTGCTCCGGTTTTGCAGGATCTAGCTAGGGCAGCCAGGAACAAGCTAGGCCCCTCGTCCCGGACCACGCAGATCGCATTGGCCGTCCGTCCCGTCCGTCTTGCCGCCGCCGGCCGAACCCCACCTCACCCGGCCAAGACGTACCATGGCGCTCGCGAGCACGGACAAGGTCGTGCTGGGCTGCATCGCCTTCACCATCTTCTGGGTGCTGGCCGTGTTCCCGTCGGTGCCCTTCATGCCCGTGGGCCGCACCGCGGGCTCCCTCCTGGGCGCCATGCTCATGGTGCTCTTCCGCGTCATGACCCCCGAGGAAGCCTACAAGGCCATCGACCTCCCCATCCTCGGCCTCCTCTTCGGCACCATGGTCGTCAGCATCTTCCTGGAGCGCGCCGACATGTTCAAGTACCTCGGCAGCGCGCTCGCGTGGCGGAGCCGGGGCAGCAAGGACCTCCTCTTCCGCGTCTGCCTCGTGTCCGCCGTCGCCAGCGCGCTCTTCACCAACGACACCTGCTGCGTCGTGCTCACCGAGTTCATCCTCAAGCTCGCGCGCCAGAACAACCTGCCGCCGCAGCCCTTCCTGCTGGCGCTCGCGTCCAGCTCAACATCGGCTCCTCCGCCACGCCCATCGGGAACCCGCAGAACCTCGTCATCGCCGTGCAGAGCGGCATCACCTTCGGGCAGTTCCTCATCGGCGTCTTCCCGGCCATGATCGTCGGCGTCGCCACCAACACCTGCATCCTGCTCTGCTACTTCTGGAAGTACCTCTCCGTGCCGGACAAGGACCAGGAGGGCGGCGCCGCCGCGGGGCCCGAGGTCGTGGCCGACGAAGAGATCACCTCGCACAGGTTCACGCCCGCAAGGATGTCGCACGCCTCCTCCGTCAACGGCGGCCTCGACGCCGACTGCTTCAGCGAGCCCATTCGCCGGACCGACAGCCTCACCAGGGCCGACACGCACAGCATGAGGAGCCGGAGCTACAACTCCGAGGGCGACATCAGGTCGCCATCAGGTCCATGCGCGCCTCCAGCATGTCGCAGGAGATGGTGGAGGTGTCCACCGTCTCGGACAGGCGCGACGACGGCGGCGGCGGCGGCGGTGTCGGGCCCAGGGAAGATCACCAGGACCACCAGCCACCAGCGCAGCGTCATCATCGAGGACGCGCCCGAGGCTGACGCCGACGACGGCGTCAGGGCAAGGACGGCACCGACGTCAAGGAGAAGAGATGGAAGGTGCTCGTGTGGAAGAGCGCCGTGTACCTCACCACACTTGGGATGCTCGTCGCGCTTCTCATGGGGCTCAACATGTCGTGGTCGGCCATCACTGCTGCTCTCGTCCTCCTCGCACTCGATTTCACTGACGCACAGGCTTGCCTGGAGAAGGTACTGTAACTGCTCCTACTAGAGCATTTTCTTTCACCTGTGATCGATGATATATAGCCAAGCATGATGCACTTATGATCGATGATTTACCTGCAGGTGTCATACTCTTTGTTGATCTTCTTCTGTGGGATGTTCATAACAGTCGAAGGCTTCAACAGGACTGGCATACCCAATGCGCTCTGGGAGCTGGTTGAACCGTACTCGAGAATCGACAGTGCCAAAGGCACGGCGCTTCTCGCAGTCGTCATTCTTGTGCTTTCAAATGTGGCCTCAAATGTTCCAACTGGTATTACTCCTGTCCTGACTGACGCTGATTATTACCTTCAATTTGTTGTTTTTGTTTTCAAATGTTACTGACGATGAGGCTTAATATCTGAAACGTCGTTGTTCGTTGTTTTAGAGTTACTGAAACTTAGTTTTAGAGTTAATATATATCTATCAAACAAAGTCTGAATATTATCTGAATATTTCTGAATCGTTTCAGTTCTGCTGCTGGGCACAAGAGTGGCCGCATCAGCAGCTGCAATCTCCCCAGAGTCAGAGAAGAAAGCCTGGCTCATACTAGCATTTGTCAGCACGGTGGCCGGCAACCTCACTCTCCTGGGCTCAGCGGCGAACCTGATCGTCTGCGAGCAGGCGCGGCGGGCACAGTTCTTCGGGTACAACCTCACCTTCTGGAGCCACCTCCGCTTCGGCTTGCCGTCAACCATCATCGTCACCGCCATCGGCCTGCTCATCGTCGCCAGTTACTGAACCCACAAAAGGGTCTCGGCAGAACGATGCAGGAAACAAGTAATTAAACCAGAATGAAGGAAGGAAACAGCAGTGCAAAACTACTGCAAATGGTAATGTACCTGAAGAAGGAGATGGATGTTGTACCGTACCGATAGGTCTTTGGTGTACTTACGTTGTAACAGTTTTTATGTTTGTGTAAGTTTGTTTCGAGCAACCGAAGCCTCAAGGCGTCGGTTTGCCCATCTGCTAAGGCAAATAATGGGCAAGATTATTGTAGATGGGCTATGGAGTAGAGGCCGGCACCCCCTGTTCTAAAAAGGCGAAAAACTTGGTCTAGCTAGTTCAGGTAGGAGGGCTGGCGTAATTGTACGGTGAGTTTCTCAGTTTGGTGATGTCAAAATGGACTGGTGTGTCCTTGTGTTTGGAACTTTTCTTGGTGAAGAGAAGAAACAAGGTTGTGCTAAGCTGTGGACTTTGTGTAACTTTGCAATGCATTTCCTAAAAAAGTCACAATTTGCCTCAGGCAATGGGCACAAAATGAATTCATTCATAAGTGTGAAATCCGTTGAAGGACTGGATGTGAACAGTTCAGAAAATTTGCTGATAAAAAACACAAAACATTTCCTACAAAAATACATAATTTTCCTCAGGCAATGGGCACAAAATGAATTCATTCATAAGTGTGAAATTCCGTTGAAGGACTGAATGTGAACAGTTCAGTTTGCTGATAAAAAACAGAAAAATTTGTCAATCATTATTCAAATTTAAAATGCGAAAGTTCAAAAAAAAAAAAGACGCGCCCACCGTGGGGCTCGAACCCACGACCACAAGGTTAAGAGCCTTGCGCTCTACCGACTGAGCTAGACGGGCCAAGTTGCTAGTTGTTTATTATTGTTTTTAGATAACTCAGTCATAGTATGCCAATTAAAAAACAAAAAAAAAAACTCAGTGATAGTATATGAAATGACATCGACCATAAAAAGAAGACCCTGCTTGGTATGGAACCACGAAGGTGTTAGAATTGATCAAAGGCCGCGTCATATACTAACACATAGCGGTCTCAGTTGCCTTGCCGTGAGCTGGGGCAAACATTTAATTAACTAGGTACATTTTTGCGCGTTGTTGTGTGATTGGAGAGAACTTAAACTTTGACAAAAAGAAGAAAAAAAAGTATTTTAGATAAAAGATTATAGACAGCATACAATGGTACATAATACATACTAGTATGCCAAAAGCATGACAACGGAAGCCTATTTTAGGGCTAATGATGATAAATGAAACTACTCTCACTATCCCTGAATAAATAAATTACTAGAGTTGTTATAATTCAAACTTTACCGAATTTATAGAAAAAACCCATTAAAAACTATGATCTCATACTAGTATTATTTTTTTTTTTCGCGATAAAAAAATTCCATTGATACTAAAGCAAGTTACATTCTCTCATTATAAAAGTAAACCAAACTACTCCACCTCCATTGATGGGAGACAAGAAACCTTAAAAAACCATAAATTCCACCATCTAGGATCATCATCCCAAATGGATATGCCATGGGCGCAAGCTCCGATCTGAATGAATAGGGCCATCTCACCATCCACCGCCGTCATCCTCATACCCATCACTTTTGCAAAGAGAAGTAAATTGCTAAAACTCCACATGCGAACATAATGAAATTGGTGCCGCCGTTTCGTCGTCGAACTCATCGTCGTTGACTTCACCAGTTCGTCATGAGAGAACACAAATCCAACCGACATCGAGATAGATATCGTTGGAAAACTAAATCTCACTAGCCCATCGCCATGGCTGCATAGAACCACGCAAAATGAGACAAAGGAAGGGCGGGAGTACCTTATTCTCCATCAATGGTGATGTCTCTTGCCATCACCGCCGAAGAACGACATGCTCCATTGCTCCATCGATGATCTTGATGGCGCCTTTACGCCGTGACCAATCTCTTCGATTGGATCTCCGGAGAAACCTTGAACCTTGAAGACTCGATCTGCTAGGAAAAAACTTATTAATAACGATGGATCCTCGCTCCCTCAACCCCGTGATGCCGGAGGAGAAGGGGGGGGGGGACCAGCGGTGGTGGAAGGCGGGGGCCGATGGCGGCGCCCTAGGGTTTTGGGGCGGTGCAAGAGCAAAAGCCTTTCAAGCATCCCAAATAATTGTCATATTAGTATTATTAGATTTATCATAAAATTATTTCATAGGTTGTTCATTTTATTCCATAAATATTTTTTTTTTCAAAGTTAGTCAAACCTAAAAAATGTTTGACTGACACATATTCTAAAAATTGATTTATTTGGGGATGGGAGAGTAAGACTCAATATAACATAAATGAAATGAACATTCTTAAACTGAAATTTCCGTAAGATATTTTGGAGAAAGGCCAATAATATGTTCATTTGATTAATAACACTTACATGAAGCATATTTTTACATAAACATAAGAGAAGATACTTTTAGTATTTGTTTAATAGAAAGCATTAATGTATTCTCAATTTAAAATATTTCCTTAATGTAAGAAAGCATTAATGTATTTAACTGCTTAAATGACATGCATTCTTAGTTTGGAGGTGTGCTTTGGATGACATGTAAGAGCATCTCCAGCAAGACACCCTACTCCAGGTTTAGGTAGTGGAGTTAAAAAACACAACTCTAGCAGCTTAGTAGACTCTCCATTTTTTTTGGTCTCCTACTTTTCCCCCTGGACCCTCTACTTATATTGGCCCCTACTCTACTCCCCCTACTTTTTTCTCGCAACTACATCGATGCTCGATTTGTCGCCTACTCTCCCGCGTGTCTGGCCTCGCCTCCCATCGGTGCTTCTTCCCCACCTCCGGTTGGCTTCCACCAGGATGCAGCACGCCCCGATGTGCCCTCCGCGGCGAGTTAGCCCTGCCCTGCCCTGCCCTGCTCGACGCGGCGAGCTAGCGTCGGCGAGGCGAGCCCGCCCCGACATGCCCTCCGCAACATGCCTGCCCTACCCTAATGTAACACGCCGACCCGGGATGACGACGAAGACTCACTCTACACGATGAATGGATCACACCTGCTAATTAACTCTTGCACTTTTGTCCTCGCTTCACACAAAAGGTTGCAACCGGAGTTAACAGACTCCCGGAGGCAGACTTTTAGTCTCACGATATGGGACTATCCTAGGAGCACTTGCACCGGTTTCACACCTATGCCCTTCCCGACATAGCGAGTTTGCTCAGGCGAGGCCCATACACCACGTTTGAATGAAACCTATAAAGACCAAACCTGTAAAGACCAAATTCTACTCCCCCAGGGAAACCATCCACGTCACCCCAATTATTTTGATTGGTCCAGTTTTTTTCCTGAAAAGAACCCTCTATTTTACCGAAATCCTATTTCAGTCCACTTAGGCCCCTTGTCTACAGTAATCGAGTTTGTTTTTTTTTGGGTTAGGTCCCCGTATCACCCAGGTTTTTGTTCTTTGCTTCCTGTTCCTAGAAGTGGCATATTCATGAATGACCCCTATATAACTGCTTAAATTATACCTTTAAATAACTTTTACTGATTCGTGGGCACTATAAACTCACTCTTTAGTCTTTACTGTCCTCGCGCCTTATATGAATACTCTATTGAAAGACACATATTTTGCTGCCATTGACCCAGCTCGACATATTGCCTGTTTTCACATAGATTTCAATTCACTCTTTAGGATAAAATGATCCTTATATCTCCTTTGCCACCTTATATCTCAGAGTCCTTGATTTCATTTTCTATATGTATGGATTTTTTTTGCGAATCTATTATGAAGATATAGTGTCTGCTTAAAACTTCCATTGTACAATAGCTCCATGTAGCATGTACACCTGAGGGAAAGAGAAATTTTCACCAATATATAAATTAACCACATGATCTATTATTTTTCTGATACACTCTCTAAAAAGATAGATCCCGATTCCCGTGTGCCTATATACATACCATCCAGTGCCTATCAAATGCATAGGCAAACATACACTACCTCTGCAAATTTATATGAAAAAAAATGTTCGGTTAATGCCATCATCCTAAGCTGGTAGTGATAGATGCAGATTATGTGTTTAGTGTTAGTCTTGCTTTGAAGAATGTATTATTCTTTTTCCTATCTGGTTCCACTCAGGCACACGACTACAATGTAAGTGCCTAATTAGCGATGGCTTTTGTATTTTGCATAGTGATTTCCTTCAGGTTGATGTCAGCTACTATAGTAGGATTATTTTTACCTTGCTTGATTAATTTAATGTTGGGATTCTATGGTTCAGATTTAGGCCTGCCAAGTCTCAGATTTTCGTAACAAAATAAGGTCTCTGACTTCATCCTTGTAACTGGTCTGAAAACTTGGCTTTGGTTTCCCTCATTGGTTGACCCGAACCAGGTTCATCTTTGCCTTGCTGGTAAATCTCTTTACCCCAGTCTTGTTGAGACTCATTGGATTTTCACGGTTGCTATTTTAGTTGATTTTAAAACTTAGAAGTTGCTTTTGTTTCACCATGTCATTATGCTCGTGCATTTGTCATTTGGACATCATCTTTTTGCCTGAAGCTACAGGACACTAATCGCCATGCCTGTTCTAGGCTTACATTGTGCCAACTGAATTAAAAATTATGGCAGTTAGGCCCTTTGGTTCTTTTTAGATTTAGATTCATATATATGTACCTAATGGAGGTGCTAGGTTAGCACTCACCTACAGTTCTCATTTTTTTAGTTCCTTATACTTAGGCTTCTACCATGTGGGTTACTTATAAAAAAAAAAAACATGTATGTCATGACTTCATCATGATTTATTTTTAATATTCATGTGGCCTGGAAGTAGATACATTCTCTCTTGTATGTTGCTTGCTACAAAGTGCATTAATCCTCCCATTACTGAAATTGAAATTATGGTAGTTAGAGGTCAAAGCTGCATGCTACTTCTTATCTGAAGAATCTTCCGGCTTTGGTTATTGCAGATAGAGGTTGATGACCAATTAAGTGCTCTATCCAGATTAACTCAGCCGACAAACCCATCTTGAAGCTAATTCTGGATACATTGAAGTAGGTAATCTCTAATCCAGTAACTGATTGTTATGCCTTAGCATTGTTGCTGACTACACCTTGCACACCGTTTGAAGTGAAAAAGGATAAATCCTGGTTTAGTGTGTACAAAGGGCATGAAATTTAATTTTAGGGATTATCAATTGCCTTATTTCCTTTATATAGCCTGACATGGCTAAAATAGATTGGCTATTTTTCCAATTAAAGCCACATGCTTTCAAACAGCAGTGTGGATCAATTGCCTGACATGCTTCACAATCACAATTAGCTATAGAGGTCTGTTGTATTTCTAGGACTTTCATCCCCTTAATGCAAGGATGCACAGTGCACGGCTCCTGCATATTTAACAAAAAATTAAAATCGCTACAGTCATCCTTTTTCAACCTATACTTATTCATTTAATCTATCCAAGTTAAATCACTGCATTTTCCTATAGTGTTCTTTCCTTCCTATCAGACTACACACAGCACCAGGGTAGTCATAGGAGTTCACCTTCTACTGTCAGACTATATGTGTGCATAATTGATTATAGTTATAGGTCCCTCTAAAAAACCAATTACCTCAACCTTTTAGCTGTTATTAGGTAATTAAGAAAGTACCTTTGTTTTTCTTTTGCACTAACCATTATCTAATTAAAGGTCCCTAACTATAGTTCACTTGGTTTTGTAATTCAAGGTTTCTGGATTTGCAATTGGTATCCTGATGGAGTTGATCCTCTGTGCTACTGCAACACAGTAAATAAGTGCCTGGTCAGTCTAGACTACAACCCAAAAGTTGTTCCTAATATTTCTATATTGACCCCCTTTTTATTTCAGTTGCTTTTGAGCGCTGATAACAAGACCTGTCATATGTTGCCAGCAACCTACTTTGGAGGATCCATATGTGGAAAACATACCTTTCTAGCTGTCGTGGTTCACTGGTGTTGGAGCATATCTTCAAATGCCAGTTGCTCTATAATCAATGGTTTCGCTGCTGGACTCTTGAGAGGTATTTCAAATCCTAGGTTTCTCATACTATGAATAAGCAACTCCTTATATAAGTCTGAGCTAACTTAACTACGTTGAGATTGAAACTGCTTTGTCTCTATTTGTATCTGCAAGTTCTCTCAAAATATAATGCTACATCATCCTAATTACTGATTATAAGATATGGGGTTTTAGATTTTCACTCCACCTTCACTAAGAAACCGCTCATTCTTTTTAAGTGATCCAGGTAGCTATGGTCATACTTTAGGATAAATTAAGGATGCCTATGAAACTACTCTGGTGACAACGAGTTGGGGCACCAATTCAGAGATGCGAATGCATTGATATTCCCTGATACTTATCAGCTGGGAACATGAGGGACAACTGGGACCAATTCAGATTCATCCTTTGCGCTAAACAACTTTTGTGATCTTAGATTTCCATTCATACTACTCTGGCATTTGGATGGACAGTGCAAATGGAGTCATTCTCGACATGAAAATTGGCCTCAATCTGTGAATGGGGTGAATCTACGAATGAAGTGCGATGATCTCCAACCTTTTTTGTGTTAATGAAACAATACTTAAATATTTGTTTGATCCATTCTATCTTAGCAAAGAATTCTTTAAAAAAGAAAACCTAATATAATCATCTAACCAAATATTTTGGGAAATCGAACAATTGGACTTGCTCTCTAAACTGTTATCTAAAGGGTGATGGTCCATATCTAAATAATTGGATAGTTACAAATTTAAAACCACCTTTTCAGCCCATGTTCTAACGGTTAAATCCATCATTAAATCATGGGAAATCACTGATAGTTGTTTTCTTAGCTGCTTTTCTATAAAGTTGGTTTGTTTCTTTCCATAAATTTCTCCAGTCCTCATGTATTTGTATGAATTAACATGATTGAATAAAGAATTAGCATGGCTGAATATTCAGTCACAGGCGTTTGTATGAATTAGCATGACTGAATATTCAGTTGTGTTCAGTTTCTTTCATGTGTTTTTCAATGTAATAGAGGTGCATCCTTTATTTCCATCAAATTACTCTAAGCTGACCTCTTCAATGTTTTTTTTCTCTCCAAATATATACTTAGAAATTCATGTATACCTACCTATTTGTCCAGATTGCCCTGACAACTTATTATTTACAAATTCATAGGGCATAAAATCTTGATGTACATAATGACTCTTGATGTACATAATGAAAAAATGGCTACACGGAATTTAGTTCACAGTTCTGGCTGATATAGTCAGGATACCTACCATTCATACATATATTGATTTGGCTTGCCTTTTTTTGGAGTAAGAGGGGCTCTCCATACAGCATTGCTATGGGTTTCACTAGGCATTGGTTACACCTGGGTGGCAGAGAGGCCAAAAGCGAAAAGAAAGGTTAGTCCAAGTGTTGAATGTTATTTTTGTTTATGTTTGATCTCATTTGTACCGAAGAAATAACAAAATGGCATATTGAGATCTCAACATCTTTATCAAGCTTTGTTATCGAACTTACTTCTACCTGTGAGCATACTGTTGTTGTGATCATATTTGAGTATGCTACCAAACGGCCTCGAGCACCATTACCATTGCAGCCTCAACCTGCTGGAACTCAAGTCTGGAGGATTTTCCAATGGTTACGTGTTGTATTTTGCAGATCATTTTTGCAAATGGCATCACACCATTGGTACAACTAGATGTGTTGTCATCACTGTCTGAGGATGTTCACAAGGCAAGTGCAGCAGGTAAGCTATTGGATTTTATTTCTTGATATTCACGTGTGTGATATATTTACCTATTATTAGTGACCATGTTAATGATCTGAAGAACATATGTCCGTTCACTCACATTGAAAGAGTGGTCTTACTCATTTGGATATGCAAAGAAAATACAATGTTCCTTTCTTATATGCAATTCCTTTAGCCTGTGGTCAATACTTCTTCCCTAATTTTGGGTGCGTCGGATTTCTGGTTAGATCATTACCGTGTGTTTGCAGCCATTACAACTCATGACTTGCACAAAACTCCATATTTAACTGCATAATCTTTGCTGAATTTTGATTCCCTTTCGAATAGTGCCACTTATCTCTTGACCTATAATTAAATGAGACTGTATCCTTACATATAGATCCACATTTTAATTTGATTAATTCTGTGTTGTTAATGTTAATCCTAGTTCTCCACAACAAGTCTCTTCAAAGAGTTTTACAAACTCCACGTCATCATGGATTTGAAGTTACTTCTAGAACACATCCAACTTTTAGCAAGCATTACCAATCAGTGACCAAAGGAAAGCCTGCAGCAACAGCGACTCACAAAACAATTCCTTCATGCTGCAAATTACGGTATTATTGTTCCTTGAAGATGGATGATCCAAACCACATATTGCTGTATCAGAAAACAACTAGTCCTTCATATGCTCTCACCAAATGTGAATCATCCATGCAACAGCTTAAGCAACTGGGAACAACATCCATAACAAAAAGTAAACCAAAAAAGCTAACTGATCTATTCCACTGCTCCTAGTGTAAGGTGTTCTTCCCACGGTTTCCATGCGGCTTAAGTATCCAGCTGTAGTCTGTAGAGAACCCGATGCCTCGCATGTAATGCCAAGTCCAAATTTATTTCATAAATTGTATGCATGAGCACATCCCAGCCAATTAAGTATTTTTTTTGTCTTGAGAAACGAAGTGTACAATTTGGAAGCAGATGCAAAATCAAACAACAATACTAGTAGACTATCTATAGAGATCCATGTTATCACCCAAACAGTTCTGTTATAACCATCAGCGAGGCTTCCACATACTCGAGAATCTGTTCACTTACGATAAAGAATGCCCGGTATTTTTGGCAGCTCTGTCATGAATATGGTCACTAGAGGCATGCGACCGGATGAAAATAAGTTTCCGGCCAGGCAAGACTGGATGTTCATCACCTGACTTTGGATAGATAGTACTTGTTGGATTGAATTGAGAGATCCTGATGTAGGAACGAAGTCAAGGCACCGCACTTGCACGCTTCCATCTTCCATAGCACTGTCCACAAGCGCTACGTGCCTTTGGGATGCCAAGAACCTGTGATAGAGCCCTCATTTGTAGAATTTCGATGCCGCGCCAAAGGGACGCACCATTCTTTTGCAAAAATCAAGTACAAAACCACAAATGCAAAATAGTGAGAGCAATTTGTAAATGGCATAGTATTGGTTAGCTTGGTTCTTCCTTATTAACCAAAAAAAAGTTTCCCACATTTTCATTTATAGGGTTTGTATATTTCCATCATGAGAAGGCTAACTTGGAAAGCGAGCACATCGTTAATGGTATAAAATTGTTACAGAAGCATAAAAGGAACATAATCATCTTCTTGAAATGAATCAAGCATAAATTCGGAGATGATGGTATAGCACCTAGAAACACTAACCAAAAGGGCATTTCGTTTTTCATTCTGATTCTGACTCGCTACTGCTCTTTTGTAGTACACTTCATATGTACGGATATGAACCTCTGTCAGCAATCTAAGTAAAGAAAGAACTAACCAAAGAGAAATGTTAGATAGAGAACAAATAAACAAACAACACATCGCAAAAAGCATCGTATCCTCACTCCCGGATGACGAAATCTCCTGTAGGCTTATCTTGTAAAGCTCATCGAATTTAGCCTAGAAAAAATTTTTAGAACTTTCAAAGAAACATAAGTATTATGGCAACAATTGATTACTGAAAGAATTGGATCACTTAAGGAAGGAACTAAGCATACCCATTTGCAACTGAATTGACCAAGTGCGCAAAGTCCCGAAAGAACATAAAGACATTTGCAAATGACTAATATAATTGCTTTGAAGTAATCTCGTGGAAAAGACACTCCTAAGTGATGCATAATGCGATCTTGCAGCGCCATTGTTTTTTTAGATAAGTACCATTTTATAAACCACAATTTTATCTCTTAGATGTGAGATTGTAAGAAAATGAAAAAATGAATAACGTAATGTATGATACATTGATACTACTCGGATATATGTGATTACTCATGAGCTCTTTAGTTGTTTTGTTCATATACTCCATGTCATCTATGTGTCTGTGCACTCCATCTTGTAAAAGCAAATTCAACTCTTTTCCCATGTATAAGGAATGAGAGTGCAGGTTTCTATAAAACTATAAATTATTGTCTATACAATCAGAAAGTCTCTGTACACATTACATATGTAACCTCGAATATGCGGGAGAGTCGAAGATACCATTGCATTAAGAAGAGAAATTTGAAGTAAAACATACCGCACAAACACCCTACGGTTACATACAAAAGAACAACCAAGCATGAATACCAAAAAACTAAAAGCCAAAGCAAGCGGCAGCAAACCCCCCAACCCGGCATAAAAAACAGAGTTTCATCCCCGAAGTACTTAAGATTCCTTGAACGGATACACATTACATTACATAATCTCTAAGATTCAGGCCATGGGGCACAATAAGTATTTTGGCAACTAATAAATGTCCCACATGATTCTTCGTAAAATCGCAAGGAAAAAAAATGTCTTACATGATTGTTTTGTGCATAATCAGCTGAACAAATCACTAGGCAAAAATTAGGATAAAACGATTAGGCAATACAAATTCATGCTTTTGTAAGCTGTGATAATACTTACGAAACAACACTTGAGAAAAATGCTTCGGATTTGAGAAGTATGCATTATTCCATTTTAAACGACGGAAATTCACTCCGGACCTTCTCAAGCATTCAATTAAACGAGTGACCTCAGCTTGGCTACCTTGCATTTTGCCAAGGTTTTCCCGATTACAAGCCTAGCATGTTACGATTTTGTGCGTAAGAAGAAAGCAACACCATCATTGTGGACAAGATAACGAGATCGTTACCAAGTAAGAGAAAAGGAAAGCTCAGAAAAGCGTGACCCATCACTTCGCCTTTGGTCTAAAGCACACATAATGTTCACTAAGTATCTGCACAAAGAATGATTTTCAGGTATGCACAAAGCTCTTAATCATGGCAGTGCTTCTAGAGTCAAATTTACAATGTACAAACAAACCTTGTACTTCTGCTGGATGGTAGATATTCTTGCAGGTGCACAAACCAAATCCGATAGTGGCATCTATGATTGTAAAAAATAGCATCACATTAGGCATAATAGTTAATTCATAAGATTATAAAACTTAGAATTATCCAGGTAAGTCATGCTGGGGCAATTCTTGGAGCATAAGAGTTCACTTCTTTTTACACGAAATGCTCGAGAACCATATGACAAAATGCCTGTGCACGTAAAGGCTAACTTGCTATTGCTTGCAGCAAACTCATGAATCTGTAAGATCTCTGGTAGCCAACTATCGTTTAAAACACACTGAACTTGGGGTTGACATTTATGATACTTCTACTGTACAAACATTTCTGCTTTCTTTGCATGGAAAGAGTAAATCTGATTTTGGGGTAACATTTTTTTTTAGATAATGGAACAAAACATCCAGACATCGAGAGACGCTTTCGCCATATTCTTCATGTATTTAAGAAATCATAACTGGACTATTTAAGCCAAAAGACTTACGAACACTCAAGGAATGGGTAACTATCCATGTTGATTACGTATGATATAAGCTAACAAAGCCCAAACATTATCTATCAGTTTCAAAATACATCAATCTTCAAACAGTTCAAAGAAAGTTTAGTGTATATCATCATCACATATTTTATTTCCATGAAAGTGCAAAGCTTATCTAGAAACACAATGGACAGGGTATGATCGGAGCATCACAGGTGTTCAATGGAGAAAATTTACAATGGTATAAATACTTAGTGATAATTGATGATGGTACAAAATTACAGATGTCAGTCCATTTCATTGAGCACAAAAAGAAAAGAAACTTCCCTAAGAAGGAGAAACAATTCATGACTAAGGAATAAATAGGTAGCTTATGAGGCTACAATATTTATACCTGACGTTGTAGTGCTGACTCAGGAGGTTTTGGGGTTACAAAGCCGCTGTTGTCATAATTTTTCTCGGCAACACGGTTGTTCTTTGGAGGACGGAGGTATGTCTTCTTGCCATCTAGAAGCTGTTGCCAATTGTAGTGCAGTGAAAGAAACTTCTGTCTGGTGAGCGGCTCACAATTTTGCCGGCCAATATAATGAGGGGGGTTTTCTGAATCACTCGAGTACATAGAAAGAACTTGAGGATCACTCATGAACAGAGAACCCAATCCATTTCTTGTTTGAAATACGTCTTGCTTTTCATCGTCGAAGTCCTAAATGAGTTACAATCATCAGGTAATTCATATGTTCCAAATGGAAGAAGGGAAAACCAAATTACATAATCCCAATAAATCCATGTCAAAAAAAAAAAAAAAAAAAACTTTCCCGAAGATATGCACATCACGTCATGCTCTCGGCATCACGAGATGTCCATTTACACCAAGAACGCACGAAAAAGAATCCCAATAATGTGCTCAACATGGAAACTTAATTTTCTTTTTCAGAAATGCCAAGGGAAAAGGAAAACCAAGCAAGCTTGCAATTGGATCAAATCTCTGGAGAAAACACAAATTACGAGACAGTCATCTAAACGGGATAAAAAATTTCGCAAGAGAACCCCATTTGATGTTGTCGTGGCCCATGGCACACGATTCATTCGACAATTCAAGAACCGGCATTGCTTTTCTATCCGTCACTTCATTCTTTTCTCTGTCACCCCAAAATCCGAACCCGCCAATCAAATTGGGAACATGTTCAAACCAAAATTAGCCTACAACTAGCGAAATTGAGGAATCCCCCTCCCTCTATCGAACAGGACAAAGAATCCCCCAAGAAATCAAGCGCGGCAACTCAAGAATGCCAACGCACCGAACCCCAACTCCCAGTCCCCAAGACACCCACAAGAACGGGCATTGCTTTTCTATCCGTGACTTCATTCTTTTTCTCCCCAAAAATCAAGAACCCGCCAATCAAACTGGGAACATGTTGAAACCAAATTAGCCTTTGTACATCCAAACCCCAATTGAGGAATCCCCTTCCCTCTCCCTCTATCGAACGCGACAAATAATCCCAAAGAAATCAAGCGCGGCAACTCAAGATCATGCCAACGCACCCAGAACCCCAAGACACCCGCATGAAGGCGGAACAAAGCCTAACCTCGTCATCGGAGAACGAAGGTGAAAGCGGCGGTGGCGAATACTCCCTCCATCCCTTTACGTGTGTCGCCCCGAAACGCGTGTTGCGTGAGGGAAACACGGTTTTCTAGAGGCGGACATTTAGGGGCGAGGCGGTAAGAGATTTCCTCGTCATCGTAGGGCGAAGAAGAGGGCTCCGTCGTGGTGCGGGGGGCATGCGCCGCTGTCTTTGTCGCCGCCTCCGCCACTGCCCTATTTGCTTCCCACGCCGGGGTTGTGCTCGCCTCCGCCATCTCCCTGCTTCCCCGAGTCGGGGTCGTGGCGAACGGTTCGGTGGCGACGGTGACGCTGCGGCGGCGAAGAAGGGGCCTCACGTCGCGGCGTGGAGCCGTCGCCGCCTCCGCCCCCGCGCGCCTTCCCTTATTTGGAAGTGGACTGAACCTGAACCGCACTCTCTTTCTTGGAGGTAGATTTTTTTACGCCATTTTGGCAAGTTTGTTTTTGCAGTTTCTCCCCGGATTTCTCTGAATTTGAGACGCTACTTCTTTGAGGGGTCGAAGATAATAGCCCCCGTTTATTTATAGCCACAGGGATCCCATGGAAAATTTACAAGAGGAGAGGTACTTTTTCTGAACGTTTGCGCCTATGTCGGTTATGGGGTGTGTGTGGTAACGAAATTGTCGACCTGCTAGTGAAATTTACAAGTAAAATTTCCTATTTTCTACTCCCTTGATTTCAAATTACAAGAAGTTTTGGTTTTTATAGATACTACATTGTTTTCTTGTGGATTTAGACACAATATATGTTTAAGTGTACAATAACGTATCAAAAAGTAAAACATCTTATAATTTAAAATAGAGGGAGGGAGCTTTTAAAAAGAAAAATTCTAAGTTCTAGCAACGCATGTAGTCTATATAGAGCCTTGTTTCATCGTTCAAAAAAAATGTATCATTATTGTTTTGGAGGAGTCAATCAAATATTAAGTTAATAATGAGTATCAACGTACTAATATATCTATGATGCGCAACAAATATTAGATGAAATAGTAATCACGTTTGGACATACAAATGTTGATAGTAGTGTTCTTTACAAGAAATTTTTATAATAATTGGGGGAAAATTGGATGGCTCACATCGATCGAGAGTGGCCGATCCGACGCTTTTACTGGTCAAAGTAGGCAATGGGAGGCAAAAGCCGGGAGGCAAAAATTGCCTCTGTTGTGTCTATGACGATGGGCCATAGAAGTAAAATTGCCTCCTGTTGCCTTCACAAAATGGAGGGAGTAAGAATGGGCGGTAATTGCAAACTTGTAATTCTTTTTTTTTTTTTGTAAGGGTAAAATGGTAACTTCAGAAATACCAATTATTGTTTTTAGTAGTATAGTTAGTGTGGCAAACACAAAATGAATACGAGTGTGTTGGTTACTTCTAGGTTTTCACGGCCCGGCGTCCTGCGAGCCGCCGTCGCCGCCGCCCGGATGGTGGGGTTTCCGGACCAGGCGTCGTCGCGAGCCGCCGCCCGCCGCCCCGCGATGGGAGGGAGGCCGGACGCAGGCAACGGGCCACCCTGCCCCTCGTTCCTCCTCGCCGTCATCCACCCCTGCTCCTCGTCCTCGCTGTGCCGGCTCGGGCGTCGCCCTCGGCGGTTCGTCCATGGTGGAGCAAGATGAGGCGAGGGGAGAAGATGGGGGCATCAAACCTAGATCCAAGCGCGCCATGAGGAGGCCCGGAGCCGGCGCCGGCTAGCGTTGCACATGACCCCCGGGTAGGTTCGCCGCCCGCCGCCGCTATCTGCGACGGGTAGGTTCGTCATGCGCCTCTTGTTGGCGGCTAGCCCAGCCATCGTCTTGCGCCCGCCGAGGGGCGGACGCGGGCTGAAGGCGGTGGACTAGCTGCTGCGGCGCGCCCCTCGGCGGTCATTGTGGGGCGTGGGCGTTACCCGGGTTGGTTTCTCAGCATTTGCAAGTTCATGTCTTTTGATTCTTAGTTCGAGAGATTATTGTAACTACTAGAGTAGTTCATACAAAACACTTACAATTCTGTGTTGATCATAGCATACGGTGATCTGCTTTCCGATTGGCAAAAGGGGTATGGTCTTACGAGAGACTATTTTAGTATCAGTGCTTGTTTCCAATAGTGTGTTTCCGATTGACTAATTTAAGCTATATGATTCGGTGTCAATGCATAACGTGATGCTTGTTCTTCCTCGATTGTTTTTGCCCCGACATTAGACTGAAACTTGGGGGGATTTTCGAGACACTTTGTCCCTTTAGTTAGTCAATTATTTATTGACAAAACTCATTTGTTTGTTCTTGATAGTTTGATACTAACTGTCCCCTGCTATCTTTGTTGTCGCATTTGCGACAAGCAATTGAATCCGGCCTCCCGGACAAAAAGTGTTACGACAATGTGCATGAAATTCCAGCTAGAGAGAAGCCTTAGGGAAATTGATCGTTCGCGTGCCATCTATGTGCATGCATCCAACTATCTTGATCCAAACAATCGACTTTTGGAAGAAGTGGAATGATTTTGAGATTCAGCATGGTAACGAAGACACATTTAGGGAGATGCCAGTATCAAGCGTCATGATGGCTGCTAGCCGCGATCGGGTATGCCACACTTATCGACTTAATTTGCGGTTTGACATGAACACTAATTCTTGTATCACAAATTAATACGACATATAACATTGTGCAGACACATTTCATACTACCGAGTACTTATGCGAGATGGATCGGAGGTTAAACACGGGCGAAGCGGTTGACACTCACGGAGCGTCATCAAGGCGTCCACGAAGATGAGATGGCAGCCTTGGAAAGGCAAGCGGCTCCCGGACCATCATCCACCGGACCACCACCGGCACCGTGCACTGCCCGACCTCTGCTAGCGAGAATATGTTTTACGACACAACAATTCGGTTGCTGAAATTCAGATCTTAGTCTCGAGTGTGCATGTTTTATGAGAATCGGCTACATTGTATTGGATGTATATGACCTTGTCCAACATGAATTGATGCTCCAATAGTTTGATCTGAGTTTTAGTTTGCATCATTTAGCTGTAGTGACATCATCAGAGAAGAGAGGTGGTCTTAGGACATCAGCCATTCACATTATTAGTTTTTTACGTCGCCTCAAGTATTGCAAAAGAAGAAAAAAAAAGAGTACATAAATAAAAGAAAAGGCACCAACAAGGTTCGAGCCTAGGAGCTGCGGGTGAGCAGTGACCAGAGTAAACGAAATTTGCATCTCCTGATGATGAATAATTACATAATTTGCATCTTATGATAGAAAAATTTATGGAGCCTTGGGTCAATCGGGCAAGAAATCGAAACCCAAAATTTATGGAGCCCAGGTCAACAGCGCAAGAAATTCAAAACCCAAAACCTTCAACTATGGGAGCACGCACAGATGCCTTTTGTGTACTTTATTTTTTTTTTTTGAAAGAGGAAGATTTTCTTCCCATTCCCACGCACAAACTAATTTGAAACCTTATCCACAGGTTGATTCTTACAGACATTAGTTACATAACTGCACTATACATCAACAGGTTGGTGTCCCGAGAACACTGAAGTGTTTGTTGACTCGGTAGTGCAAATACTTATACATTGCTTAATTATTGATTATGCAGTGAAGAACAAAACTGAAAATGCTGTACAGCGCAAGACTAGCAGATAAACATGAACCGTCACCACCATATCCTTGCAGCTGCTTTCTCCTTAGTTCAATCATTTCTTTCCTGCAAACTGTTACTTCTAACAGATTGGGCTATAGCCATAGAGAATTTATCAGTATGGTACTCAGTGCACACTTGAAACATGGAATCACGACATATATGATTTAATTCCCAACCTCTCTCTTTTCGCTTTTCCTGCATGTCCTGAGAAGTAGGACAGTGACATGTTGATTAATAGATCAATTGCAGTCTGTCCGGCGTCGGCGTCTTCATCGGCGCTTGGCGCAATGAAGTCGGAGGAAGGCGGCAAAAGGCGAGAGCCGCCCGGCGGGATGAGCCCGTCGGCGTCTCGGCGTCGGCGTCTTGGTGGCGCGGCGCGATGGAGTCGGCGGCGTGGCGAGGACCGGGCCGGCGGGGATGAGCCTGTCAGCGTCCCGCCGCGACCTGGGGTCCCGATCGCCACCTCGGGGAAGGGGCTACTGACGGCGCGGGAGGTCGAAGGGGGCTCGCGGGACGAGGGCCGGGGAGGAGGAGGAGGAGCGGCGGGTTCGAGATGGCGGCGAAGAGGAGCCGCGTCGGGATCTCCGGGGTGGGCCGCGACGAAGAGGGAGGGGTCGCGAGCCTGCGGGGTACTGCGGGTGCGGGGAGGGGTTAGATGTGAACAATTACCGTGTTATCCTTCCACCTAAAAAAAGAATTTAGGAGAGGCAACAAGAGGTAATGGTAGGTAAAATCAAGTATTGTAAAGAGCTCTCTTTACAAACATGGTTTTTATAAGCTTAGTAAAAAAGCAACTTAGTCTAACCTTAGGGCGCTTCTTACATTCGAAATTATAAGTCTTATTTTTAGTAGCTAGACATATAGCATATTAAGATGAATAGTAAAAGCTAAAACAACTTATAATTTGAAATAAACAGTATTTCGTACTGAGGCGGAGTGAGGCACCACAATTTGACCAAGCTCTCCCAACTCCTTTTTTTATGAAACAGGAGGGGCTAAGCCTCTACTGGAATTTTATTGAAATTTAATATAGAGTTCTCATTCAAACTATTTATTTAGCAAAAAAAAAACATATCATCTCAAATTGAAGTGCTTATTCTATGCATTATTGGCCAGGTCTCTATGCCGAAATGGACAAAGAAGGGCTACTGGAAGGTGTTAACGCCATGCTTCAGATCGCGTCAAGACTGCTTCCAAACTAGATCAAACAAAGGTGGTGCTGGTTCAAAAAAAAAAAAAAAAAGTGTCCAAGCAGGTGCTGGATGATGTTGAGCACCATGATGAGGATTGATCTTTTGGACTAAATAGTGTTGATGAAGACACTATGTTCTAAGAGCACCCACAAGGGTTGAAGAATGAACTAGATTCCAATAGAAAAATAAAAAATTGACAAACAAAGACAACGAACTGAGAGAAAAGTTGTTCTGTTTATCCCTGTGGGTCCCATTTTAGAGTTAGACCTAGATCTATACATTGGAGCTGAATAGATGACGTCAAATCTATTCAACCTTTATCAGGTCTTATATGAGTAACCTGTAAACCATGATGCTTGTAGATTTCTGCTTTCAACCTTTATCTGGTCTTATATGAGTAACGGAAATGGGGATGCCTTGTTTGAAAAAAAAAGATATAACCTGGATGAAGTTATCACATCAAAATTCATTAAGTGCACACAATGCAGCATGTGTGTCACTGATTCTAACTTTAAGACTGCCTCAACAGAATCATTTCAATAGTTCCGATGCTAACACTGAGCTATAAGAAGTGCAGCTAAATTTGATCTCAAGAATGAACTGAGTTGGGTTCAGAACAAAATGAAGATGCAAACTTATAAGCATCATTTGCCAAACCAATTTCAGGTTGGTTATGCTCAAACGTGCCAACCATGTCAAAGCTCCATTAAAAGTACTTTAGCTCGTTTGGAGTAACTAGCAAAATTGCCCGTGCGTTGCAACGAGGAGATAACTATTAAACATTTATGAAGAAATATCAGCGCGTTAGCACGCACCGTGCAGGCCTGAGCGGACTTGGTACACGACGGTGCCCGTGTTGCTCGGGCCTGGTACGCGCGCGACGGTGTCGATGTGTAGATGGAGAAGCCAAAGCCGAACGACGCTGCGTGTCCCGCAACGCACGGAGCGGCAGGTGATGGGAGAAGGAGGGCAAACAAGCATACGAGGGTATCTTCATCGGCAACCTTGAACCTTTGCACAAGGAGGCTGCGAGACGGCTTTTCCCGAACGTCGACCTGCCGCGCCCGCCCCAGGATGCGCCGAGGAGGACGGCTTGACTGCATGCGTACTCTGTCCGGAGTGCACGATCTTATTTGTTTAGTTCGCGAGTAATCGACTTAGCGAAACTGTTCTAGCGAGGCGATGTTCTATTGTAAAAATCCTAACCTCCCGTCGATTACCGGCTTCCGTTCTGAGTATATTGCTTAGCTCTACCTAGAACAATGTAAGGTTCACCTTGTGTTTAATGTCTAACAACTAATGACCTTACATTATACCCATTTGTACACACCCGTGTTCCCTGAGGTCCCTTAGCTGCAGCTGCCTGATCTGTTCGGACAAAATGCCACTGTTGCTTGAATCCATTTTGGTTAGGACACATGAGTGGTAAAAGGCAGTGCTCCTGCTGCTGCTCAAGTGCTTGTCAAATGTTCTCCATTTCAGCCAGAGATTGATATGGAAGGACTACAAATGTCTTCAATCAGCGCTTCATCCGATCACACAAGCTACAACAGGAACGTGCAGTCATCAAGCACCTCTGTAGCATATCTGGCATACAGCTTGAGGCCAGGAAACAAAGTCAGTTTACGCTGCGTGTTGGTCAGTGTGAGGGAGAGGATAACTAATTAGAACCTAAGCTAAGTGGAGAAATGGGAATTATCGTCCTACCTATCTGATCTTGTTCTCTAAGGTACCTTCCTATTTGTCTATCCCTCCTTCTCTGTTTTTTGTCTGTTCTCTGCAGATCACAACTCCAATGACCAGGAAGCCAGCACCAAACATTACAGTGAACATAATGGACAAATTAACTTCTGCTGTTAGGATTAACTGCCACTGCTCAGCATTGAGTCAAAAATAGCCAAATTAAATTGCAGACATTTCCAGTTTTTATGTCTGTGCTCGAATCTCACGAACCATTCATCATGCGGATCGAGTATAGGTGGCACTGTATGACCGTAGCCTTTGACATGAATCAAATCTTTATTTCAAGTTTAATCTATTAGATGGCTGTAAAATTTCTACTCAACAATCAGGCTTTAAAACTTCTACACAACAACCCTATTTGTACTATGCAGGCTGTAGGGACACACAAGACTGCTCGCATACTACATTTTCATTTGATTAGGTCTGCTGTCAATGTTAATCCTAGTTCTCCATAAGTATCTTCAAAGAATTTTACAAACTCCACATCATTATTGATTTAACTTCTAGAGCATCCAACTTTTAGCATGCATTACCAATCACAAGGAAATCACTTGTCCTTGTTGGCGCGGCGGCCTTGTATTGGTCTGTGCGGCTCAGAGAAATTCAGTTGTTTTTCAAAACAAACAATCTTCTTTTTGCGGGTACTCTACTCGATTACACATTGGCTACGTTAAGTGGGCTATCCTTCAACGGCCTACTTCCCAGGGATGTGCTTGTGGAGGCATCTCGGTTCTGGGCGGGTGGGCAAGGAATTTTAACCCGGGCACATGGGTGGCGGTCTAGTCTTAGGATTGGCAGTCATTAGAGTACGTGGTTGTTTGAACAATTATAGGCTGTGTGTGCCCGTGGGCGAGAGGCCGGGAATTTTCAAGACATTGTATCATCTCGATGTAATTGCTTGAAAGTAATAAAAGTTCCCTTTTCCAAAAAAAAAAAAACAGGGACTCACAAAACAATCTTCATGCTTGTAAATTATGGTACTATTGTTCCTTGAAGATGGATGATCCAAACTACATATTTACGTATCGGAAAACTAATCCTTCATATGCTCATACCAAACGCTCATCCATCCAACAGGTTAAGCAACTGGGAACAACATCCATAAGGAAAGTAAAACAAAAAAGCTAACTGATCTATCCACTTTGCTCCTAGTTCTTCACACTAGGACCAGTGACCTTAAGTATCCATTGAAAAGAGAAATAGTGCCTCGCACATATTCTTTTGCAAAACTGTTACAAAGCCACAAATGCAGAATAATGAGAGCAATTTCTAAACGACATAGTATTGGTTACCTTGGTTCTTCCTTATTAACCAAAAAAAAAGTTGACCACATTTTCATTTATAGGGTTCACATATTTCCATCACGAGAAGGCTAACTTGGAAAGCCAGCACATCGTTAATGGTATAAAATTGTTCTGAAGCATAAATGGAACATAATCACCTACTAGAAATGCATCAAGCATAAATTACGAGATGATGAAATAGCAGCTAGAAACACTAACCAAAAAGGGCATTTATTTTTTTCATTCGATTCGACTCACTACCATCTCTGTTGTAGTCCGCTTCATATGTACGGATATGAACCTCTGTCAGCAATCTAAGCAACTGTGGCGAGAACCGCCCAATTTAAACTAATTATACACTTACTCGCCTACCATTAGGCACTAAGTAGGTGATAACCAATTTAAATCCGGTAGTCCATCGAAAGTACACCGCACGGGAGAACTCGAATAACCACGTTTTCATCGGGATCATAAACAAGTGAATAAAGCTTACAACATTCTTAACCATTTTATACATCACAATATTATAAAATCGGAGTTAAAATAGATCTCATAGATGCAAATGGAAGAAAGGTAATTTTATACACAAACAAAGTGGGATTTAACAATTTTGAAAATTGAAGTAGAAGTAGAGGTTTAAGAATAAAACTTCTACAAGCGTCGGCGAGGAAGCCTCACACCGAGCCCACCGGGAGGTATCCACACACACAACAGTTAGCTCCAACATTCGCCCGATACACGCAAAGGGGGAATAAAACCCCGAGTACACAATGTACTCCGCAAGACTTACCCGACTAGATGGGAGTAGTCTCCCGACTCTCAAGGATATCTTTGGGGCTATTTGGCTAGTCTGTTTAGTTGTTTTTCTTGAGAAAAGCATTTCTAAGATTTGCATCCTTATACTTTTAGCAAAGAGAGCATTAAGTTCATTACTTAGCCATTCTAGATAAGCACCTAAACTACTTTCAAGCATGTGGTAAGCAATCGAATATTTTTTTCATCATCGGTAAAAGCCTCATCATCATCATCTCCATGTTCCAGTTGTATTAACTACGATGGCGGTGATACGACAAGTGGTATCCATATCCGAGGAGGGCGGCGATTGCAATCGATGTACATCCAGCTGGGCAATCCCAAACACACGCCTGCACTTCTCGAAGGAGCAAGTACTAGGCCACTGTTCCCATCGTACAACCAAAGCCCGGCATGACCTGACCATCCCCGGGGAACCCACCCTATGAGGCCCGCCCCGCAACTCGGCGACGGGTTTCCCCCTCACAAGTTTGGTATATGGCCATTCCCCGTCCCAAAACCGCCACTAGAATGGCCAAACAAGTCGGTGAACGTTTTGCGCACCTTAGTTGTATGACAGTACTTAGCTTCACGGTCAACTATAACTCAGGCCCCTGTTATGTGTTTGGTACCTTCAAACTTGCCATATGGCCACCAACGAGCAGTCCTTAACCGACACAGGCAGAACTAATGCAACCAGAGCCTCGCTCCGTCGCTATAACCAACAATCCAAACCAAAGTCCACAGTCCTGCCTGGTCTCCAATTATTTTCTAGCATCTCAAGGCCATGTGATAGTAGTAACATGATATAAGCATCACCTATCTCTCGCGAGTGACCGTCCATCACTCGACTTCTACCGTAAGCCCTATAGCATGACATACTACACGATTCCTGTCATACTAGTAGGACTCATAGGGTAGAATATTTATGCAGGTGGTTTTAAAGCAACTCCTATAACTTAATGCTCAAACACATAATAATAAGTGCTTAAAAATAGGGGTTATGCACCGGGGCTTGCCTGGGTAACTTGTATTATACAAAGTTAGTATTTCTTCATCTTCCGGACATGATCAACCGTCGTCTTTAGGACTGGCTAGTATTTCACCATCTTCCCATTTGACGCTAACATCCTTCAGTTGATCCATCGATCGTCGTTCCTAAATGATATGCAAATGCAATGCATGCTTCAGTCAACATACACACATACACTCGTTTAATCTATTTATTTATACGTACAACTACAAGTGAAATCTACCACGACATGCCAAGCACACCTCTACTTACCAAACACAGTTGATTAACACTTTGATCGCCAAGCAAAACATGTAGCATTTGAAAACATATATTACGCTAATCTAAATATCTAGCATGAGCAGAACACTAAATAGCTAAAACCATGCGACACTGGATAAACCTACAGCTTAACATTTTAAACAACAGAAGATATCTATTAAGATTCATGGGACAAACAAACATGTATAAAATACAAGGGCACGCACTTTGCATTCCTATAAATATAACTACTTTATTAAAAGCATTAAACAACCTATTACAAGATGAATTAAAAACTCAATAAATAAGCATCCACCATACGTGAAACTTTTACCACAGCACACACATATCAACATTAGGCTACCATAAAAAAAAATCACTACAATTGGATTAATAAAACGTGCTCTAATAAATTAACACATAAAGACTAGATTACACATGCATCAAAAATTATACTAAAGCACATGATATTATATATCTAAAGCATAGAGCTACTCACAAGGATTCCAAAACATATTCATTTTCCTTTCTATGATTTTTCTACTATTTACTAGGAATTATAGAAGCTTCAGCCTATTTACATAGATAAGAAAAAAAGATAACAGAAAAAGGAAAACGCATCTTGCATCAGGACCCCTAGACTTTCTCCAAACTGGAACAAGTCCTCCCACCTTTTCTTGTGTCTTGCTCCTTCACAACTGGACCCAAGAAAGAGCTTCTATTTACATTTTTGCTCCACTTCCTTCTACTCACGTACGCAGATAACAGAGGACGGGTTCGGGCCGATCTCCGGTAACTTGCGGCCGGCGAAGGTTGCTGCGGGACCTCAGCTGGCGGTGGGATGGTGTTGCGGGGTAGTGGCAGCCAAGCCGCAGCGGCAGCGGCAACGGCTGAGCAGCAGCGGCAGCTCGGCCTGCGCGGCAAAGACATCAGCCCGGGCGGCCATGGCAAGCGGGGAGGCGGCTACGGCGTCGACGCTGCTGTGGTGCTGGTTGTGGGTGACCATGGCTTGAGCTACACGGAACGGCTGTGGCCGAGCTGGTGCTGGTGCATGACGCGGCCATGGCGAGCGGGTGCACGCACGAACAGAGCGGGCAGAGAGGGTGAACAATGGCGAGAGCAGCAGCTTGTTGGTGTCCTCAAGTAGGCAGGGGCAGAGCATCCTGGGAGGAGGCCATGAGCAGTGGAGCGAGGACGGCCGCACTGCACGGCCACGCAAGCACGGCATGGGCAGCCTGGACGCCCCTGTGCACGCACAGGCAGCAAGGACCGAGCAGGGTGTGGGCAGTGGCGTGGGGAAGCAGCAGCTCATCACCAGTGTCGTCCTCCAGCAGGGGCTCGGCGTCCTCCTCCTTCTCTTCTTCTTATTCTCTGGTTGCCAACGTGAATGAGAGATGTCAGAGAGAGAGAGAGAGAGAGAGCAGCAAGGCATGGCCAATACATGGCTGCACAGCACTTGACTATTTTGGAATCTCCTCTTTGAACGACCTGAACTAGACACCCTTCCCTCACATTGAGAAATTCATTTTTAGTGCACTGATCTCGAACTTGAGCATAAACACCTGAACACCCAAAACATTTATCTCTGAATTACGATCTCGACCTTTCCGGACATCTCAAAAATGTTATCCGAAGGACCATCCATCGCAATAAAACTTATTCTCAAATCCTTTTCCAATTATGCTCACTTTACCAAGTGTTCCAAAATATCCGGTGCGAGTTAGCACAGCTAAAGATAATTAATTATAGAGTAACACCGGAGTGTTATAATAATTAATTATCATGTAACACCGGGGTGTTACAATCCTTCCCCCTTATAAGGACGAAAGACTCTCTAAAGGCGAGGAGTGCGATGCATGACTAGCACGGCTTGAAACCATGATGGGGAGTTTTGCTCTATTCAGCCAAACATGTTCTTGCAAAACTTAGCACCAACCGGGCTACCAAAAACAAGACAACTTGTCATCTTTGAACCGCGCAATCTCTCTCCTATTCTTCAAAGGTCGTCCACTTTTACCACTTTCGAAGGAAGCGCAACTACACTTAGCTTCGACCCAGATCCCATGACAGAACACCGAGAGATTTTTCAATGAAGATTTCATGACAGGAGGCACATGGGTGTAATCCTGTAATGGATCACGGTCAAAAACCTCGATACCTGCGCGTGCCAAGCAACACAACCATGTGGCAGCTGTTCCACAGGGGGCCCTCGGTTTCGTCGCGGCACCATAGGTCCTTAATCATGGGACCATTACCAAAGATACAACCATTGGAAAAGGTAGTGACAAAGATAGCAACGTCGAGAGAATGAAATAGGTGAAGAAGAGTTAAGCAAACAAGGGTTTCTTTCCAAAGATCGAAAGACAAAAGAAACAAGTCAGGGATGACTTCAGGTGTTCTGTTGGGGCATCTGAACTTGCTGATGAGTAGTGATCGCATCTTTTGTAACCACTGTTTTTGCCATTGTGCAATTGAATCTGTATTACCATCGATAAACCACTCAGTGTTGTCTTGAGAGCTTCAGGAGTGACGTAAAGAGAAGGCTTAGACCAGTCCAACAAGATCTCAAGGTGGTTTTCATTGCAACATCAAGCCAACACAACAAATGCACAAACAAAGGGATGCATGCATGCCCGTCCTAAAACGTCCTCACCGCATTACCAACATATAGGGCAATCGTTCTCAATTTTTGGCACATCGTTCACTCCCTATTATTAGTCGATTGCTATCGAACTATATTCGAAAATTAGCGTACCTGTACAAAAATTCATCACGGCCCACCCCAGTTAGCAAGGTGCCATCTATCCTAGATACATAACCATAGTAATAGGGCTACTTATATAACCGCATCCAAACGTCCCAACTTTTTAAAAAAAAGAATTGTTGTCAAATTTTATTTTAGAAATAGATTTTTAAGCTTTATTCCCTCATTTATGCTCCGATACCAGCAGTGGCGTAACCGCCCAATTTAAACTAATTATACACTTACTAAGCCTACCATTAGGCAATAAGTAGGTGATAACCAATTTAAATCCGGTAGTCCGTCGAGTACACCCCACGGAGAACTTCGAATAACCACGTTTTCATCAGGGATCATAAACAAGTGAATAAAGCTTACAACATTCTTAACCATTTTATACATCACAATATTATAAAATCGAGTTAAAAATAGATCTCATAGATGCAAATGGAAGAAAGGTAATTTTATACACAAACGATTGGGATTTAACAATTTTGAAAATTGAAGTAGAAGTAGAGGTTTAAGAATAAAACTTCTACAAGCGCGTCGACGAGGGAAGCCTCACCGAGCCCACCAGAGGTATCCACACACGGCAAGTTAGCTCCAACATTAAATGCGATACACGCAAAATGGGGAATAAAACCACGAGTACACAATGTACTCCGCAAGACTTACCCGACTAGATGGGAGTAGTCTCCGACTCTCAAGGATATGCTTTGGGCTATTTGGCTAGTTGTTTAGTTGTTTTTCGCGAGAAAAGCATTTCTAAGATTTGCATCCTTATACTTTTTAGCGGTAGCATTAAGTTCATTACTTAGCCATTCTAGATAAGCACCTAAACTACTTTCAAGCATGTGGTAAGCAATCGAAATATTTTTCATCATCGGTAAAAGCCTCATCATCATCATCTCCATGTTCCGGTTGTATTAACTACGATGGCGGTGATACGACAAGTGGTATCCATATCCGAGGAGGGCGGCGATTGCAATCGATGTACATCCAGCCTGGGCAATCCCAAACACACGCTTTGCACTTCTCGAAGGAGCAAGTACTAGGCCACTGTTCCCATCATACAACCAAAGCCCTACATGATGACCCATCCCCGGGGAACCCACCCTATGAGGCCCGCCCGCAACTTCGGCGACGGGTTTCCCCCTCACAAGTTTGGTATATGGCCATTCCCGTCCCAAAACCGCCACTAGAATGGCGGAGAAACAAGTCGGTGAACGCGTTTTGCGCACCTTAGTTGTATGACAAGATTGCTTAGCTTCCGCGGTCAACTATAACTCGTTCCCCCGTTATGTGTTTGGTACCTTCAAACTTGCCATATGGCCACCAACGAGCAGTCCTTAACCGACACACAAAGCCGTAACTAATGCAACGAGCCTCGCTCCGTCGCTATAACCAACAATCCAAACCAAAGTCCACGATCCTGCCTGGTCTCCAATTATTTTCTAGCATCTCAAGGCCATGTGATAGTAGTAACATGATATAAGCATCACCTATCTCTCGCGAAAGACCGTCCATCACTCGACTTCTACCGTAAGCCCTATAGCATGACATACTACCACGATTCCCCGTCATACTAGTAGGACTCATAGGGTAGAATATTTATGCAGGTGGTTTTAAAGCAACTCCTATAACTTAATGCTCAAACACATAATAATAAGTGCTTAAAAATAGGGGTTATGCACCGGGGCTTGCCTGGGTAACTTGTATTATACAAAGTTAGTATTTCTTCATCTTCCGGACATGATCAACCGTCGTCTTTAGGACTGGCTAGTATTTCACCATCTTCCCATTTGACGCTAACATCCTTCAGTTGATCCATCGATCGTCGTTCCTAAATGATATGCAAATGCAATGCATGCTTCAGTCAACATACACACATACACTCGTTTAATCTATTTATTTATACGTACAACTACAAGTGAAATCTACCACGACATGCCAAGCACACCTCTACTTACCAAACACAGTTGATTAACACTTTGATCGCCAAGCAAAACATGTAGCATTTGAAAACATATATTACGCTAATCTAAATATCTAGCATGAGCAGAACACTAAATAGCTAAAACCATGCGACACTGGATAAACCTACAGCTTAACATTTTAAACAACAGAAGATATCTATTAAGATTCATGGGACAAACAAACATGTATAAAATACAAGGGCACGCACTTTGCATTCCTATAAATATAACTACTTTATTAAAAGCATTAAACAACCTATTACAAGATGAATTAAAAACTCAATAAATAAGCATCCACCATACGTGAAACTTTTTTACCACAGCACACACATATCAACATTAGGCTACCATAAAAAAATCACTACAATTGGATTAATAAAACGTGCTCTAATAAATTAACACATAAAGACTAGATTACACATGCATCAGAAAATTATACTAAAGCACATGATATTATATATCTAAAGCATAGAGCTACTCACAAGGATTCCAAAACATATTCATTTTTCCTTTCTATGATTTTTCTACTATTTACTAGGAATTATAGAAGCTTCAGCCTATTTACATAGATAAGAAAAAGATAACAGAAAAAAGGGAAAACGCATCTTGCATCAGGACCCCTAGACTTTCTCCAAACTGGAACAAGTCCTCCCACCTTTTTCTTGTGTCTTGCTCCTTCACAACTGGACCCAAGAAAGAGCTTCTATTTACATTTTTGCTCCACTTCCTTCTACTCACGTACGCAGATAACAGAGGACGGGTTCGGGCCGATCTCCGGTAACTTGCGGCCGGCGAAGGTTGCTGCGGGACCTCAGCTGGCGGTGGGATGGTGTTGCGGGGTAGTGGCAGCCAAGCCGCAGCGGCAGCGGCAACGGCTGAGCAGCAGCGGCAGCTCGGCCTGCGCGGCAAAGACATCAGCCCGGGCGGCCATGGCAAGCGGGGAGGCGGCTACGGCGTCGACGCTGCTGTGGTGCTGGTTGTGGGTGACCATGGCTTGAGCTACACGGAACGGCTGTGGCCGAGCTGGTGCTGGTGCATGACGCGGCCATGGCGAGCGGGTGCACGTACGAACAGAGCGGGCAGAGAGGGTGAACAATGGCGAGAGCAGCAGCTTGTTGGTGTCCTCAAGTAGGCAGGGGCAGAGCATCCTGGGAGGAGGCCATGAGCAGTGGAGCGAGGACGGCCGCACTGCACGGCCACGCAAGCACGGCATGGGCAGCCTGGACGCCCCTGTGCACGCACAGGCAGCAAGGACCGAGCAGGGTGTGGGCAGTGGCGTGGGGAAGCAGCAGCTCATCACCAGTGTCGTCCTCCAGCAGGGGCTCGGCGTCCTCCTCCTTCTCTTCTTCTTATTCTCTGGTTGCCAACGTGAATGAGAGATGTCAGAGAGAGAGAGAGAGAGAGAGCAGCAAGGCATGGCCAATACATGGCTGCACAGCACTTGACTATTTTGGAATCTCCTCTTTGAACGACCTGAACTAGACACCCTTCCCTCACATTGAGAAATTCATTTTTAGTGCACTGATCTCGAACTTGAGCATAAACACCTGAACACCCAAAACATTTATCTCTGAATTACGATCTCGACCTTTCCGGACATCTCAAAAATGTTATCCGAAGGACCATCCATCGCAATAAAACTTATTCTCAAATCCTTTTCCAATTATGCTCACTTTACCAAGTGTTCCAAAATATCCGGTGCGAAGTTAGCACAGCTAAAAGATAATTAATTATAGAGTAACACCGGAGTATTATAATAATTAATTATCATGTAACACCGGGTGTTACAGCAACCAAAGAGAAACGTTAGATAGAGAACAACTAAACAAACAACACATGGCAAAAAGTATTGTATCCTCACTTCTGGATGACGAAATCACCTGTAGGCTTATATTGTAAAGCTCATCAGCATTTAGCCTAGAAAGAAAAAAAATAAAATAGAACTTTCATAAAACATAACTATTATGGACACAATTGATTACTGAAAGAACTGGATCACTGAAGTAAGGAACTAAGCATACCCATTTGCAACTGAATTGACCAAGTCCTCAAACTACTGAAAGAGCATAAAGACATTTACAGTGACTAATATAATTGCTTTGAAGTATAATCTCAGGAAAAGACACTCCGAAGTGATGCATATGCGGTCTTGCAGAATCATTCTTTTTTAGATAAGTACCATTTTATAAACCACAATTTTATCTCTTAGATGTGACAATGTAAGAACAACCAAGCATGAATATCAAAAATCTAAAATCCAAAGGAAGCAGCAGAAGAAACCCCTAGCCGGTCATAAAAACGAGAATCTCATCCCCGGAAGTACTTAAATTCCTTGAACAGATACACATTACATAATCTCTATGATTCAGGCCATGGGGAACAATAAGTATATTGACAACTAAAAAATGTCCCGTCGCGATTCTTCGTAAATCGCAAAGGAAAAATGTCTCACATGATTGTTTTGTGCATAATCGGCTGAACAAATGACTAGGAAAAAATTAGGATAAAATGATTAGGCAATACAAATTTATGCTTTTGTAAGCTGTGATACTACTTACGTAAAACAACACTTGAGAAAAATGCTTCGGATTTGGGAAGTATGCATTATTCCATTTTAAAATCGGCGGAAATTCACTCTTGACCTTCTCAAGCATTCCATTAAACGAGTGACCTCAGCTTGACTACCTTGCATTTTGCCAAGGTTTTCCTGATTACAAGCCTAGCATGTTAAGATATTGTGCTGAAGAAGAAAGCAACAACATCGTCATGAACAAGATAACTGATATAGGTTCACATTACCATGTAAGAGAAAAAGGAAAGCTCTGTAAAACTGTGACCCATCCCTTTGCACTGGTCTGAAGCACACATAATGTTAACTAAGTATCTGCACAAAAGAATGATTTTCAGGTAAGCACAAAGGTCTTAATAATGGTAGTGCTTCTACAGTCAAGTTTAAAATGTAGAAACAAACCTTGAATTTTTGCTGCACCTCCACGAACCAAATGTGATAGTGGCTCCTATGATTGTATGAGTTAGCATCACACTAGGTGATGAGCCCATGACCCCTCATGATAATATTTCGAAGGATTTATTAGCTTCAAATATGAAAGGTCCATCTTTCTTAAAATTTGGTGCATTTTATTCTAATGAAAGATATATAAAGAAGGCGAGACAAATATTTGCTCCGAGTGGTCTTTCGTCAATGATCTTATTTAAGAGTGCATCTTTCAAGAAAGAAGAAGATGAAAAATCAAGAAGATTTATTTATATTGGTTCTATGAAAATTGACATCACTTGAAATATTATTGCCCTCAGATAAATCTTGGAGAAGTGCTCGTTATTTGCTTCATGCTGCTGGCGCACAGGTGAAAGGTCGCATGTCCTCATGCTGATTAGCATCTGGTCGCAACAGTTTAATATATATTTAGACATTTGCTAGGATTAGTATAATTTGCTTTATTTTAATTAATATGGGCTGGGCTAATGAGTCCCGTACATGGACCCTTGCTGCGTCGTGGCCCAGTTCATGTCCCTGTGCTTACGTGCACATATAGCCTATGTCTGGCTTGTAATAGGGAGATTGGTTTTGATCGTGAATTTTTCCTGTCGAGCCGTCGCTCTTGGCCGGAACCCTAGATGGTGATCCCATCAATTATCAAGAATTGAAGCTGATCCTCTTGCCGGATTTGCGAGGAGGGCGTGATCGGGCTGCTGCAGTTCGGGTGCGTCGCTTGGAATTCTCAGTTCCCGACCTTCTGATCGTGGTACGTTGTTGCCGCGGGTGGAAGGATATTTATCAAGGTTCGGATTGCATCCATTGTAAGCTGATCCTTCTATTGATATTATTGCTACGGTCTAGATTTGATTTGTCAAAGGAATATCTGGAATTATTGCTGCCACTGTGGAGTTCACTGAATATTTTTGCCGTGAGATCGCCTGCGTTGTTTATTGCTGTCCAGCCGATTCATCTTGATTAATCTATAAGATCGTTCCGTTGTTGCTAGTTGATTGGATTATAAATACATTTATTTATTCCTCGGTACTTTGGCTGAGAGTTATTACGGCTGAACTGCTATTCTCTGCAAGTAAAGATTGGTCCAGCAATCATTGGCGTGAGCTCCATCTAATTAATCAGATACTGCTATAGTGTTGAGCCGATTAAATTAATCTCACATATCTTGGTCAGTCGTGATATATCAAAAGTTGAATTGATCTTCATATTAAAACATTGACCTTGGAAATTCAGATTAGTGCCAATTTTATTTTTGGACTGTTATTGTACCGTGAAAGATTGGGCCAAATTCTCGGACATCGTAGGCGTGTCCTTATCACTAGGCATAATAGTAATTTCATAAGATTATAAGAATTAAAATTATTCAGATAAGTCATTCTGTGGCAAGGCTTAGAGCACAAGAGTTCACTTCTTGTTACAGGAAATGCTTGAGACCTATATGGCAAAATTAGCTATTGCTTGCAGCAAAATCACGAATCTGTAAGAAGATCTGTGATAGCCCAGCTTTCAACATCTTTTAAAACTAGGTGAATTCCGCGTTCTTTGCTGCAGGTACTTAGAGAATAATTGAACTTACATTATTGGTGATGATTGGTGTAAGTATTAATCAAGATGTCAGAGTGTAACTTATACAACGAAATATAAGGAATAGCTATTTAGTACAACAAAGGATATGTTTCATGATGTCAGATGAAAAAGGAACAAATCACTATGTTGCTGCTAATAATATTTCCATTGTGCAGTTTCAAAAGAACTAAATCGAATACATGGGCCGGAGACGTATTTACTCATTAATTATCTCGATACAGCCCAGCCCACACAGCAGCCCAACCTCCTCCCGTTCGTGGCTGTTGCCCTGCCCGGCTAGCCCCCGACGTGCAGTACACACGCACGCAGCGCAAGCTCGTATCCGCCGAAGGGGATGTTGCCGTGCGAGCGGCGGCGGCGGCGGATTGGAGCTCGACAGTTGCGGGGATATGCCGTTGGTTGACGGGAGGTGCAGGTGCGGGTGCGCCGGCGGCGGAGGTGAGGTCGAGCGGCCCGACAAACCTGCACCTCGGGCACAGCTCTCGCCAGTAATCTTCGGTGAGTTTGAGAGTTTTCCATTCTTGATCTGGTGTTCCCATGTTCCATAACTTGTAACATATAATCATGTTCTACCTTGTAGAAGGCCTTCTCAAAATCAAGTCTGAGAATAATGATCTCCTTTTTTTGCATGATGACATATGTGGAGGTATTCCAAGCCCTGTTTTTAATAGCTAGCTATGCAAAATAACGGCGCCCAATTTTTTTTCGTAGTTTTACGTAGCTATAAGCGAAGCTATGCCGAATAACGTTTTTATAAAAGATATGAAAAACACCAATAATCAAAGCCCAAAACATGAAAAATATCAAATTTGATGAACATATAAATATGTTTCTAAGGTTTCACAAGTCTAAATAATATTACAACATGCCATTACAACATGGTTCACGAAAGTTTGGTTGTCCAAAATATCAAATTATTAGCAAATGATAATTGATAAGTAGAAAATATCAATTAAATTTCAAGCACACAAGTGCAATCTAGTATGAGATTGAGTTTTGGAAATAGCTAGCTATTTAAAGTGCTAAGCTATGCAACTTAGCGCAGCTATAGCGGCAAATTGTGGGAAAAATTGTCATAGCGGAAAAAAGACGAATAGCTTAGCGCCCGTGTCTCTAGAAAAGCTATAAGCGCAGCTATAGCGTAGCTATAGCTAGCTATTTAAAACAGGGATTCAAGGCCCAAGCAACACAGTCTTGAATGGTTCTGTGTTTGATAAAACAATACTGGTTTTTATGAAGCAAAGAAGGCAAAGTGACTTGAAGTCTGTTGGCCAACACTTTGGTGATGATCTTTATGGATGTATTTAACAATGATATTGGTCTGAAATCAGAAATCTTAACAACATCATCTTTTTTGGGTACAAGTGTGATAAGAGAGCCATTGATACTCCATAGACAAAGATGATTATTATAGAATGAGTCACAAAGGCTGTAGATGAGACAGACGTTCTGAATTGTAGGAGTAGTTCTCAATCCCATTCATAAATGAACAGAAAGTTGAAATAATGACCGCGCTTGCAAAGAACCGAAATGCTTTCTGTGTTCTTACTTCTGTTGGTCTTCCCTCGTTGCTCACGGTTCTTGCTCTGCTCACTTTACATTCAGGGCATAAACTAACAAGATATCGTACAGCCAGCTGATGTAAAATAAGCAACTTTATGTTGGCAGAAGTTGTGCCCGATCGGCATGTTGGCTGAAGTTGTGCCCGATCGGCAAGAGTTTCTACAGGTTACATGGTTCTTCCAGTAGATCATTAGTACATAGAACTGGTGTCCAAATGCTGCGCTACTGAGAACTACCTTTGCATAGATATCATGTTGTCAATGGAAGCTCTGCTTCAGTTACCGTACGGAAGTCGAATACTATTGCCAGAGATTGACGTGCATGTACGTAAATCATGCATATCCACTTGATAATTAACACAAAAGACACATCACACAAGCCTTATCACTTGAGTACCTGTTCATACTATAATTCCATAGATGCTTTTTATTTACCACTTATGCGTTGCCAGTAATGTAAAGCGGCAAGCAGTTTACAGGTCAAACAAGCCTTAATTGTAGTGTTACACACGATGAACACAGCTTCCAGCAGTAAGACAGACGACTCATGTCTAGTGACATATTTGTAACAATATACTTATGTAGCCAGCTCTGAAAAAGAGCCTAATAGTGTCCGTTGTCGCTGCCACCTCCATAACCACCAGAGCCAGACCCAGATCCATAGCCAGAGCCACCACCTTGACCACCACCACCTCCACCGCCACCACCGCTTCCATAGCCTCCTCCGGCACCACCTTGTCCATATCCTTCACCTGACCCATAACCCGAGCCGAGCGAGCCGAGACCCACCTTGGCCGCCACCACCACCTCCACCGTGTCCGCCACCACCACCGCCACCGGTAGCAACACCACCTCCATAGCCAGAGCCAGAGCCATAGCCTTCACCGCTTCCATGGCCATAGCCCGAACCACCACCTCGGCCACCACCACCTCCACCGCCTCCACCACTCCCATACCCGCCAGCACCACCACTACCAGCTCCGTGAGCCAGATCCTTGCCCGGACCCATACCCGAGCCACCAGCTCCACCGCCCTGGCCACCACCTCCTCCACCGCCACCACCATGTCCATACCCACCAGCAGCACCTCCACTTCCACCGCCCTCACCATACCCTGATCCGGACCCATAGCCTGATCCCCGTAGCCACCGCCTCCACCACCACCGCTACCGCCCACCACCACCTCCACCACCAGGGCCATAGCCCAGTTTGCGGCTTCCAGCAGCGGTGGCCATGCCTATGCTAAGGAGGACGAGGATGGCAAGCGCCAGATGCTTGGTCGCCATCTTGGCTTCTAGCTCTCAGTGCAAGTGTGGTTGGTTGTGTGGTGGAGTGAACTGAAAGCCGGTGTGTATATTTATAGGGGTGCAGCCGTGCATGGCTCGGCAGCTCACTTGTCCCTGCATGGTCTAAACCAGCCAAAGGCTAGCACACGTAGAGCTTGGACTCTGGACGCGGAGGGAGGATGCGTGTGAAACGAGGACCAGGGGAGTGAACTAGTGCTTGCCACTTTGTTGACACTTGGGAGGGCGGTGCGTGATGTGTTCTCCCAGACTAGACGAGCTCTTTTTCTTTATCTCTTTCTTGCTTTTTGGGAGATAGAATTATTCGGTTTGCTATTGCATTCTGTCCATACTTGATGGTCATCTGTGGTCATTTTCTTGAGCGCGACTTCGATTTTTGTTAATCCGACTAACGAATCCGTTGGCTACTCGATCGAGTTTGCTAGGCGTGCGTGGATAAAATTAATCAGCATACGTGGGTGTGCTTTATTGCGTGTGATCCATGCATTAATTCAGTGATTTGGTAGATACATATTGCGCTAATCATGTTTCGAGGTCTCACGCGTACGTGCGTGGATTGATCATATCAATTTAGTTGTAATCTAGTCATCATTGTATCTAGTACACCGTTACCTGCTAGCTAGTAGAATTTTATTTACTCGTGTATCCTTGTTTTTCATAAATAGTCGATCCATCTATTGCTAGATCGAGACTAGACAAGATGAAATGTATTTGTTTATTTTTGCCTAACGTAATGACATTTTTTCTCGAATGCATATATAAGAGAACTGCACATCTTTATATATTAAGATATAAAACAAGAGTTGAACAATTGAAAGTTTATATGACGTGTATCATGGGCCATCCATGCGCTAAATCTGAAACAGACAGGCACATATATATACACACAATCTATTAGGCTTACCCTATGTACATGCATGGTTATCATATTGATGATAATATAGTCAACTTGTTTCGAAATTCTACAATAATTTTTTTATCACTGTTTCAAATTTGATGAACCACAGTCATCTCGATATATAAGAAGGCGAAGACCAAGCTGATCACATCAGGGCAAGCTATACATAGTAATAGACTTTCCGAGAGTCTTCGCTTTTCCCTTCCAAGTAACTTTTTGAATTTTGAAGGCTAAGACAAATTTGAAAAGTTACTTTGAGGACAAATCAATCCTTTGTCTGTGCCGACTGCGGATGCACTAATATATCCATGTTATTTCCTTGTCGCTGCTCGGGACTGCGAGCGCAAGAAGGCCGTCTATCGTGACCAACAAAATGGATGCTAGCTGCGCAGGTCTACGGTGCATAGTTCTCGAGAGATCAGACTCGGTGAGCAGAGCATGGCTGCGTGGGTAGACTGTGCCAACTGCCAACTGAGAGAGACTTTATTGCTGGAAGAACAGTGAGTGGTAGCTCGCTCTTGTCTTGATGCGCCCGGCCATATACCCCATGTCTATTTGCTTTTTCTAAAAAAATATATTTCCCATGTCTTTCGTATTCGTAGAACAAAAAGGCCAACCTAACAAAGCAGGATCAGAGCAATGAGAATAACAAACACTGCCTAAGTAGTTTTTGTGTATCTCGTGCGTGTTTAAGCCCTCTAATTTATACTCCCTCCGTTCTAAATTATAATTAGTTTTGACTTTTTTCAACTCTAAATTTGACCACTTGTCTTATTTAAAAAAAATTTGTGCAAACATAGTCAAATTTAAATCATTCTTAAGGACCTTTGGTTAATAAAGTATGCCACAATAAAAGTTATGATATTTTGAACAAATTTTTGAATAAGACGAGTGGTCAAACTTAGATTTGAAAAAGTCAAACGAACTACAATTTGGAACGGATTTAGTATTAAAATACAAGTTGTATGTATATATGCCTACCTTACGTGATTTTACACTATACAATACCCAGTCCAAAGGCGGGCAGTTTATTCGAGGAACGGAACGACAGTTTTTATATATATACCACAATATGTCCATTGACGCTGTTTCATTAAGAGGGAATAAAGACCCGAAAAGAACGGCTTATACGCGTAGCCACGGTGGATCCCATAGCGCAGATTATAGGACCACAAAGCTAGACAACAGTAGGAACCTAGCCGATAACAGAAAAAAAAAGATGATAAGGAAAGGATTTTCCGCGACAAACCTAATTAACCAGACCTGCAAGAAAAATAAACATCTACACTAGCTAGGGTGCAACAATGGAGATGAAGCTACGGTGGCAAAACATTCACCAAGAAGAGACGAGACTGGCCAAATGCCTGCCCGAGCAAGAACATCTAGCAGTATATACAGTGGCCACTATGACAACGGCAAATAATCATCCGCAAGAGAATAGCAGCAAAGTATTCCGAAGCTAGGGGCCATCACACTCTCAGCAGCAATTGTGTACCTTCTTTGATTAAAAATCAAATCACTCCGAGTAGCTTGTCCAAATACTACTCTACTGGAGAGCATTCATAAAGATCTATCCAGGATTTGGAAAAGGATCCTATTTGTTGCCTATACTACGTGCTAGATTTTACACTAACACTACACAGTGAAGAAGGTAATTATACTGTTACTTAGGTTAATCCTTGACATCATTTCACGACACGGCGAACAGATCGAGAGTGATGATTTGGTGAAAAGTCATGCATTGCATATATAACTTTTTTTCTATGGATTCAGTTGGCCATCATTGCATCTGATGAGGTCAATGACCAAGATATGGTGTGGCACCGCTCACCACAGGAGCCAAAGTGCCGGCTAGCTGGCTCTGCCGTCAGTGCTCTCCGGCTAGTCCGATACGTACCACACGGCAAGAGACTTTAGTATTGCCTGGCTTCGCCTTTTGGCATGTCGCAAGACAAAAACGTGTCGTGCAGAGAAGAGCGCAACTCCACCTCGATCCTCTTGCACCGTACCACCCGACCTTTCCCCTTCTAATTTTGTCGTCGTCCTTGCGCGTGCACCTATCCTGTCTGTACCAAATTATATGTTTAAATTTTTTTAATATACAACTTTTGTTACCACATACTCCCTCCGTAATGCAAATAGAAGTGCTTTTCCGTCCAAACGCTTAGAGCGTAAAAGAAGTCCCCAGGTGCGCATCGGCTCTGTTTAGGACGGTTTTGCCCCTCCCAATTACGCGGCACCTTCCTAATTACTCCACGCTAATCGCATCGAGTTTGCTCCGTCCGTTTGCATGCAGCATGCGTATCCAATCTCCTCGCCCGTTTGCATGCAGCATGCGCCAATCTGCTCGCCATCGATCCTCGCTCCCGTCCGTTCACATGCCTACCCGTCCGTTCACATGCCTACCCGTCGCTCGCCAATCTGCTCGCCATCGTCGTCGTTGCCGCCGCCGCCGTCGTCTTCGCCGCCGCCGTCGTCTTCGCCGCCGCCGTCTTCGTCGTTGCCGCCGCCGTCGTCGCCGCCGCCGTCGACGTCGTCAACTTCATGGACGCCGTGGAACATGAGAAGTGACACAAAAAAAAATAGAGACAAAATGATAGTTCAAGTCATGCGTACCAGAGCCATCGGCTTGGTCTTCTTCTACAAGGCCATCGGCTTCTTCTTCTTCATCTACAAGACCATCGAAAGCTGGAAAGTTCGAGTCCAGCCCGTCCATTGCACTGGCGCTGCTGGAGTATCGAGTGTAGTGAGTGTGTTGCTGGACGGGCAAGACGGGCGATGCAGCCAGCGCGAGCAAGACGGGCGGCGAAAAAACGGAGCAGCGGCAGCGCGCGTCGACGTCCACCGGCCTGCCTAACAGCACCATGCAAAAAGCAGAAAAACAAATTGGCAGCAGGTAAGGATCGAACCGGTGACGTTGCAAGGCAGCAGCCTCGGGACTCGTTAGGCTGGCCAACAAGCTGAGAAGATCTTTGTGCATGTTATACTCCCGTCTCCTTATTTATTAGGGGCAAACATGGTAGCTCTCCCTAATGCCTCCTTGGTATGCACAATGGTGTCCAAAAAGACTTCTATTTGCATTACGGAGGGAGTACATTATGTCTAGATATATAATACAAATTGTGTATCTAGAAACACAAAACCCAAAAAAAAAAAATGGAACAGAGGAAGTGGCTAACTGAGGGTACGTGCTGTTGGTGTGCAAGCATTATTTCAGATCGATCTAGTCTTCCGTAGCGATCGACCAGCAGGAGCCTCTTGCCGGCCAACATACGTTACTATGTCAGGAGCTATCACCAATTCTGTAGTAGTGTCCAATCGCTAATATAAAGTAGGCTCCGGAGGAAGAGAAAAAGGCTTTACCAAGACCATCCACTGCGTTCAAAACACGTTGTGCGTATATATGTCCATCGGGCCGTGCCGGCCAGCACGGCGTCGGGCCGCCTCGGGCCGTCGTCGCGCCTAGGCGGTTGCGTGCACGGCCTACGCCCGAGCACGCCTCGTTAGCTATCGGGCGGCCCGCCGCCACGGTGAGCACGAGCACGCCGCCCGCCCGCTGCGTTCCTCATGCGCCGCCGCTGTCGCAGGCTCCTCCGCGCTACCTCGCGCGCCGCTCCGCCGCTACCTCGCGCCGCCGCTCCGCCGTTACCTCGCCGCCGCTCCGCCGTTGCAGCCTCGCGACGCCGCTCCGCCGCAGCCTCGCGGCGCTGCTCCACCACAAGGATCTCGGGCAGCTTTTCGAGCCTCCGAGTCGGAGGAGAACGGGATAGCCAGGGAGAATCGGAACCAGAGATAGGGTGGGTTTTTTATTTTCATTTTTTTAGGCAAATAAGGTGGGCAGGTTGTTGGGCCAAGAAAATGGCGACAGACTTGTGTTAGCAGGCTGCCTGCCGGGCCGCCGGGCCGTGCCTATGCCGTGCCACGGGCGAGGGGGCGCCCCAGGCACGCCTGATCACTGGGCCGTGCGCGCGCAAAAGGCGGGCCACGGGCCGCGCTAACGGGCCTCGAGCTGCATGCACATATATAGTTGTGCGTGGGGCATGCTAGTAGCTACTCATGTCGTACACATCTCAACGGAAGATCTATCTCTGTAGCATTGCAAGCTGACTGTAGTACTCCTAAGTCAGTAACGTATTACGTACAGCCGGGTGTATATATTCATCAGCTGCGAGCTTGTGTCCAATGTAACAAAGGCCAAGGATCAGCCTTTTCTCTTTTAGATAGAAGATCAGCATATAGTGACGAGGTCTTCAACTTGAACCACATAGATTGCGCTGGTCTAGGTACGTACATTTTGTTTCTTCTCAACCAAACGCTAGGCACGTAAATATTTCATTAAGAAGTAGAGTTTTAACGTTAGGATTACCACAACATCATCCCACGGATATAAAGAACAACGTGAAAACAAGCGCGGGTGGGGTGGGGTGGGGGCTTCCATCTCAAAAATCCTAACTGATCGAGCCTAATATACGAAGACACTAACACTACGTGACAAAATATCTACCCAGAAAGACCAACCAACCTTGGTGGCAAAGCATCCACCAAGGAAGCCGGTAATGACAATAGCGGCAAATTAAGTATCCGCTAGAGAAGAGACCACGACGACCAACCATATACCAAAACCGTTGCACACCAACACCGCTCCAAAGAGCTGGTGTGGCATCGGAGTGCTCGGATCCGCTTTGTTGGACATGCACCGACCTCCGAGAAGGAGGAGGTCGCCGGTGCATCCACCCCAAAGAAGTCTATCGGCAACAAAATTGCTAGATCCGGGAGCGAGCTCGCGAGATCCAGCCCATGGAGGACCTACACTACATCACAACCCTTGATTAGCAAAGGATGTCAGTTGCTAAAGTTAATAATTAGCGTTAAATGATTAGTTTCTCAAGACTGTCCTCGGAGTGTCCACCCCTTTTTAGAAACTCCAAGTCAGTCGTTATTTAAAGGTTGTGGTGTAGTGCTAGATCCATCATGACGAGGACACTAACCACCGTGAGTTGCTAGAGAAGAGGATGGGTGGGGAGGGGGAGGTATGTGTTTTGAAAAATTTGGCCATTGTTCCAAAAAAACTAACCCTAAGAAGTAACACAACCGCTGTGATGGCCACGACCCTAGAGAAGGGTCGATGTTCAACACGTGAGGGTCACCACAAAGCAAGCGGGATGAAGATTAAGAGATCGCCGAGCCAATAGACGAGAAAAAACGAGACTCCACTTCTATTGAAAAGAAGTAAGGTCCCAAATCTTAGATACTCAAGCCAACTGGTGACAAGAGCACCAAGATGAGGTCTATGGAATGGTAGAAGACCAATGCAAAAGATGGAACACAAATCAGAGCTCAAACTCTCAAGCTATGGAAAATATTAGAATTACAACAACACACGCAAGACATGTCCAATGTTCCTACCGGACATGTCCGATATGCTGGATAGAACAAAGAGACATTGGGAGAGAAATCGAAAACCCGATTAAATTGTGTAAAAACATTATGAAATTTTAACCATAGTGTCTATACTCAAAAGTTTTTCCTACCAGGCATGTAGAAGGTGACTACCGGAGATGTCTAGTATGCACAAGCAGAGACTGTGTGGAAAATCGAATCCAAAACCAAACTCGACCAAAACAATTCAGATTGACTTGAGATTTGACATGGAGGTTCCTAGAAGTTTTGAGAAGATATCTTCAAGACATCATCAACTAATTGCAACCAAAACTCAATCAATCTCAAAATCCACCATGAAAGGTGTGGTTTTCTCCAAAATCATCAAATGGATGAATTTTCGTGCTCGAGTTGAATCTGCCCATTGGTGGGAATGATTCTTATAGATGTGCTTGAACGTTTTGGTCCAACCCAAAATCCTTGAGGAGATTGGATTCAAAGAAACCAAAAAAATCAAGAGAAAGGAAAGACCCGAGATGAAGAACACTGAAATAATTCAAAAGTTCATTAAATACACTATATCACAGCATATCTATACCGTCCTATGGTTGGTCGCTATAAGTTGGTTTAGCGACCTAGGGTCGGTCGTTATAAACTTATAACATCCAATTTTGTTGGTTGCTAAAAGTGACGTAGCTATAACTTATAGCGTCCGTGTCACGCCTGGTTTTCCGAGGAAGACCAGACTCGTCATATGTGTGCCCAGGAAGTCCACACATATAACATAGAACAGTTGAATATCAGAAAAACAATGCTTTAAAGCGTAAAAACAACTAAACAAGCACTCACAATTATCAGAGTAACGCTAGAAGGGTTGCTAAACTTCTTGGGCTCCAATCTCTTCAGGGACAGTTGAATGGGAGCCCGTATGCCAAGAACTAATATCTTCATCCATCCTCCATGTGACTCTTGCCAACGCACTAAGGTGGGGAAATCGCAAGAGTGAGTCCATGTCGAACTCAAAGAAATATAGCAAGGCAATATCTTATCCATATACCATGATCATTATAACATAATAATGTAAAGCATAAACGATAAATTATGAGATGTTAAACAAACATAGGTCATCATCTTTAATGTAAAGGTTCCAAGGCCGCTCATGACCGTGAGCATGGCTGATATACCCGTTTTACTCTGCGCAGAGGTGTACACTTTCACTGTGAGCCGTGAATTGCCCTACGTGTGAGGCCCGTCAACCTCTTGACCCTCTTCCTAGGACGGTCAGCAGGGTTCACTATGAAGTCTTTCAAAGGTTCATCTAACATGTTAGGGCCGCTAGGTATCTTCCGTCAATCCGTGCGACACACCGCAGCGGTCCACGGGTGCGGCAGTCCCGTGTGATACAACCCTCCACGGGGATCCACAGTCTGTTTTACCCTAACGCCTTTCGGTAACCACTAACAAGTTAAACAAGGTCCTCATACTGAACTAAAACCAGAGCCCATTAGCCCTCACAGTTGTACTGTTTTCCCGGAGACTCTAGTACAGACAAGTCCACATGTTGCTAAACAATTCACATTTAACGTTCAATGCATTAACATTAATCAAGTCATATGATCATGATTTAAAGTTAACATATCCCAAAACTATACTTGCCTTAAATAGTGCTCAAACTTGACCAACTTTCCTTCGGATCATCCTTGTATAGCCTCTTCTAACGATCGCAACAATCATCACAACCATCATAGACAAACCTAGAAACAAGACACCAATCATTACAAAAATAATCTATAAAGGTTTGAAAGCGTATGACTTGTTCTATACTTACGTGAGCACATAAACTAACCAAAATAGGAAGCATGATTAAAAGGTGTGAGAGTTGAAAAGCATAGATGGAAACAAGGTGGATTTTAGACCAGAAGAAACATATTATGACAAAAGGACATGATATTTGGATCACCGGATTGCATAGATGTTGGCATGGCAGGAACAGTGAAATAGCGATGCTTATGACTCCAATGTAGAGGAGCATATGGGCAAGAAAACTTCTAGATGTGTGTGTGGCTTTATGGTATACATTGTGGTTTAATGGTTTGACCACCGGAGCAGTGATTCAATGGGAACGCGGATGCCAACCGACATCAGCGCGGCTGTAGGACAGCAAGGTCAGCAAGTATAAGCTAGGAACATATCTCTTTCATATTTGATGATATGGCCGTGAAACTTTGTACAGGCATGTGCAACTATATATACGATATTATGTCCAAAGGATTCATCATATGGTTTGATGGATCAACGGGGAACGAGGTTGTAAAAATAGGATGGGTTGCTGTTTGGACAGGAGTGGTAGCAGACACTTCGGCTTTGATACCTCGTCCATAGGGGATTGGAGAGCCAAACAAACTAGCAGGATCATGTTCAAGAATGTTATGGACATGCAGGTTCAAGGGCTTGATGATTTTCTCAGCGGATAAGCGGGGAACGCCAAAACTATACGGAGCTGCAATCTGACTAGACAGCAGGAACAGCGGCATGGGGATGATGATATCTCTAGTTTCGCAACACCCATGGATAAACCCTTTTACAGAGGTGTGTTCAAGGACGTTATCTACATCTACACCAAATGGATTGATGATTGACTCCATGAAACAGCGGGGAACGCCGATTCTATCAGCAACATCATGGCTGGCCATAGGGACAGCAACACGTTTCTCGGCCAAGGTTCACCGGGGATCAACCATACTACATCCATGGATCATGATATGCAGCAAGTAATAGGTAAACAAGATGGGGAGGATGATGGGGTGTTCTCACCTAGGGGGATGGCTTGGTGGAGCGGCGAGAGGCGTCAATGACGACCGATGATGACGCTGCAGTCGCGTACGGGGCTTCCTTCTTTAGCGCTATGCGGTTGATCGAGGCAGCCATGGGGAAGGAGGAGGAGGTGTAGGGGCGTCCCTCCTCTGTTCTTGGCGTGGGAAATGAAGAGGGAGGCGTGAGGGGGCTGGTGGAGGTATATATGAAGGGTGAGAGGATGGGAGATGAAGGGGTGGGAAGGTAAGGGGTCAACACTTGATATTTTCATGTTTTGGTTGATATTTTTGTGCAAGATGTGTAGGGTGCCAAGGGGTGACGTGGGAGAGGGGGAGAGGAAGAGTTAGAGGGCTGGTTGGGCTTTGCTTTGGATCACAAGGGGAGAGGGGGATGGTTGGGGTTTGACCCATGACGAGAGCCAAGGCACGGTTTGGACCCGATTTGGCCGAAGCGAGGATAGAGTTCTAGGCGGTTTGCTTATAATATTTTTTGGGTTGTGGGCTTTGGTTGAGTGGATAAGAGGTAGAGAGGAAAGAGACCATTGAAATGTTTCTCAAGGTGAAGGAAGGATAGAAAGGAATAACCCTATTAGAAAGAAGGAACAAAGTTAGGGTTTGTGAGAAGATTAAAGATTGACAACTCATCGAAGCTTTTGGAACACGGATCAAGGAGTATGTTTTCCAAGGATTTGATCAAAACCACACATGTCAAAAATACATATGCAGCGGCATGAGTGCACAAACATGTATCTAGGCCTTATATTTCATTTTATTTCTGAAAATTTCTTATTTACCTAAATTGGAATGCTCACAAAATTCATAAATAAATCAATTTAACCTATTTTCAAAAATTGCAAAATTTGGGGTGTTACAAATCCGACCTTACTTATAGCGACCGACCGTCCAACACCAATTACAAATTTATACTAATTAATTATTTGAGGTTGTATATTATATAGCGACCAACCATCGACGCTATGCTTACAAGAAAATTATAGCATAATATTATTTGTTTATACAATAACCTCATAATAAATATCATACAAACAATGAAACGTGAATTAACATTTCCATTTTGGACAATAAACAATCATGACACAAAAGTTTGTCATAGCTCACAATTATGTTATAGCTATAAGCATTTGTCTTACATATGTACAAATGATTCATCACTAGGAAGTCGTTATAAGAGTTTTTTTTATCTGTAGCTAATAAACGCAGACACCATGAGCACTTCAGTCCAACCTCACTTTTGGCAACTCCACAAGTTAAAATACCTAGTGAAAGTTGCATCACCAGTCCACTAGTCCGGTGATGAAAAGTTCACATTGGCCATACGTGCCTACAAATGTGAGGAACAAATCACATGAACACTAGAAATTCTTGAGTACTGAGTTCCTAGAACAATATAGTTTCTACTACTGCTGACGCAAATTGCAATTTGCATGATGATGTCCGAAAGGCAGATGATGTGATAAATCTTAATCTGACACAAAAATAAAGTTGGTTTATGCATCTTAAAGTTATCAAAAATCAATTGGTAAAAAATCATATAAAAAAAATCAAATCTGCTAGATATCTTCTCCAATCTAGTTGCTACAAATTAGTAACATACCTTCTTGAATTCCACAAGTAGCAGTAGAGGAGCTGCCATAAGTAAGATAAATGCTTGTCATAGCTCACAATTATATTATAGCTATAAGCATTTGTCTTACATATCTACAAAATGATTCATCACTAGGAAGTCGTTACAAGAGTTTTTTTTTTTTTTATCTCTAGCTAATAAACGCAGACGCCATGAGCACTTCAGTCCAACCTCACTTATGGCAACTCCACAAGTTTTTATGGTAGCTCCACAAGCAGCAACCATCATTACTGATTTTTACAAAGTTTTTATTCAATCAACACAGTAGTAATATTATGGAATATGTTGAGGCATTCAACAGTTGATACACAATGACCTAGGAAAAAGTCTAGATAACCCCCCCAACTATGGGGGGTGGAATACTTAACACCCCAAACTATGAAACGGTCTAATTTAGACCCTGAACTTTCAAAACCGTCTACTTTACCCCCTGGGGCAGTTTTGGACGGCGGGTTGCTACAGTAACTATGGTTTTGCTACAGTAACCGCAAAAAAAACTTTGTACTAAAAGCATACCATATTATATGTTCATTGTGTAGATCTACTCATGTGGAGTACAACAAAATTGAATTTTCCATTTTATGATTTTTCTGTGATTTACTATGAATTTTCAAAGATGCGGTTACTGTAGCAAAACCATAGTACTGTAGCAAACCGCCAGTCCAAAACTGCCCCTGGGTAAAGCGAGACGGTTTTGAAAGTTCAGGGTCTAAATTAGACCGTTTCATAGTTTGGGGTGTTAAGTATTCCACCCCCATAGTTGGGGGGTTATCTAGACTTTTTCCCAATGACCTATGGAAACAGAAGTGCAGTGTGCAACTCACCATGACTTGTAGTCTCTATTTTTGCAGGCAACATTCAAATTTTAGATACCGTTCCATTAAAATAGGAATCTATCCTCCTATTAAATACACATTAATAGGTTATTTCAGATAGAATTTAAAGAGGCAATATAATTTTGACACTGAAAGAATCACCCGTTTCACTAGAAATACTACTGATGGATTTTGTTTCACCTATTTGTCAAAAAGCTAACTTCTAAATAATGGAACTGTAATAAAATTTGTGCTAAACTTGTGAAAAGTACGCATACATATCGCTACTGAAAGATCTACTTATGGTCATGGCTAACTTCTTGTACGCACTAATTTTAAGTTGTGTTACTTCCAACTACAACAAACAGTTTCTCAAGTAAACCAAAAGTGCACAATAACTATTTTTAGAATGTGTCTAGATTCAGTCTTGTCCTATGGTTGCTTGATCCTCACAATGTCATTTTCTTCTTCTAAAACAAACAAAACTGTGCATAAATCACATATTAAAAGTAGAAAATCTATGCAAGAGTAGTTGCGGAATATCAGTGTGTATGTTGCATGCACAATTGCAGTTATAGGCAAGATTTATTCAAACGAAATTGCAGTTACAGCCACATATTCAAATCAGCCTAACCTTTCTACTAAACAGACATGAAATTATGTTGTAGTGTTGTTTCTTAGAATCTAATGCACATGCATAACTCCTGTTTTGCTGATGCTGCTAGGAGATGGAGGTTCCAACGGGATCTGGAGGAAGTAGACAAGGAAAAAAAAAATGTGAGATAGAAGCAAGCTGAATCAGGAGCTCAAGCTCATACCTCGACTTACCTACTTTCTAGAGCTCGTGGGCGGAAGATCGCTGCAGGAGGGGTAGCGAAGGTGGCCCTAGGTCTTGCTCGCTCTATGTCTGATCGCCTTCCTACTTCACGGTTCGGGCCACTGCCACCGCCATCTCGAAACCCTAAGCACGTCAAGGGATATATGTAGAACAGCAGGGCCGCCCCACAAAATATGTAGGCCCTGTTCCAAATTCTAATAGAGGCCCTTAAACTAACTGGAGTACCAAATAATAGTAACTGTAGTAATGGTGATTTCTGTTGCTCTAAGTCTAAATGACTCTAGAAAATACATAAAAATACATTGTTGGTCTTTGTATAAAAATATATAAGACTCATGGTTTAAGGGGAGGAAAATCAAGAGATATGGTCTTTGTATCAAAATATATAAGGCGCATGGTTCTTATGCGGAAGTAAAATTGAAAAAGAGTTATGAAAAGGAAGAAAAGTAGTGTGCTCCGTGGTGGATTCTCAGAAAATTAAATGAAACATAGACTTGGTTTGCTATCTGGCATACTATTCCATAGTACTAATATTAACTAGTATAGCATTTAGACTAATATTGGGGCCCTACACTTTTGGGGGGCCTGTGCGAGTGCACTAGTCGCACATGCCCAGGGACGGGCCTGAGAACAGGTCGGTGGCTTGAGGATGGGGTGTTGTAGCCTCTAGATCCGCCAAGTCAAGATCCGCGCGAAGAAGAAGGTGCAGTTTCCGTGGCGGAGGATAGGGCGGCATCATTGGCGACGGGTGAGAAAGGGAAGATGGGAGAGATGAGACGATGTGATGATAGAAGAGGGTCAAATATGCCACCAAATATAACCAGAGTTGATAAATTTTTAGGTACCGGTCAAGTTATACCGACCGACCTTGCAACGATAAACCAAAGTAACAATACCGACCACCTATGGACAAGAAAACAAAAAATAGCGACCGACCATATGTTACTAAGCTATATCGACCGACCGTCAAACGCTATTTTGATATTTTTACCAACCCTTGGTCAGACGCTAGTTTGGGCTGTAGTATAGTGACAAAGATTTGAATCTCAGGGGACAAGAGGCGGATTCGGGCATCCATTCCCAACCATAATCATAGGTTCATTTACATCAAGACACTAGTTCATTGAGGGGGCCTCTTGAGCACAACCTAGAGAAGGGGAAACCCTAGAGAGAGTGGTAAGAGAATGGAAATGGCAAGATGTGAGATGGTTTGGGGGCTGCCATCTCTTATTTATGGTCCTATTACACATTCCTCATTTGCCCCTAGAAAAATTAGAGAGAACCACCTAGCCTGAGGGTACTATGGTCCAACTCAATATCTATAGATAGGACAACCATGCTTCCTACGCAGATTTGCTTCTTCACCTCGACGCAACCTCTGTGTTTTTGCCTAGTGCTGCCCTATTCCTCTGCTCCAGCCGAGTTTTAAGGCCCAAACCCAAAGACCATCCACCAAAGGTTTTGAGGCCCAACCACCAAACCGCTCGCGTGTCACCGTCATCCTCGACCTCCCGACCGCAAGTCTTCTAGAGCCTCCCACTATCGGGCTTGCATGTTCGCCATCTTGACCACGGTCATTCCTCGATGTACACTTACACTTGTCGATGCTCCCTGTGTGTCGCCCATCGAGGCTAGTCACCCGGTGATAAGGTCATTGTCCCGATCTTCACGACGTAGGATTCCGATCTTGATAAGTAGCCAAAGAATGGCCGATAACTAGCCAAAGATTGGCCGATAACTTGCTGCAAGCAGCGATAACTAGTGCAACCTGACGACACGCACAAGGAGCCAACCACCGTCTCTTCTACGGCAGCTTGAACTAAGGATTCGTCCAATCACACTCTCAAAGAACCAACCTACGCAACCTGGACACGAAAGACCAGGAACACAGATTGGGGGACGCGACCGCTTCAGAATCTCCGCGCTAAGCAAAACACAAGAGCAAGGGGGTAGAGATTTCTCTCAAGTTTTGTTAGCACTCAGCTGAACAAAGAGTTCTGGTTTTGTATTATCAAAAGTAACATTGCTATGAAACAAGGAGGTATTGATACTAGCAACAACCCTGCTAGATAGGTGTAAATTCGAGATAGAAATTAAGAGTCTAAGTAGATGAAAAGTCCTCCACGAACTGACTTCTGAAGTGGTCTCGTGCGGCTGTCGATCTTCTGGAGCAGTCTTTAGTAATTCGTCCATAACTGTTTATTGGGAAGTGTAAAATATGAACGGTAGGATGCGTTGGAAAGCTAACTTGAAAATCTTTCCAACCATGTATGCCATGCACCACGAAACTTTGTAGAATGGTACAGTTTTGCACTCGAACTTGGACTTCATGCTGACTGTTGAGCTTCCGAGCAGTATGCACTTAAACTGGTCGGCCACAAAAACTGGGAATGCAAACTGGTCAGGGCTAGTGGCAATGGAAACTAGACTTGAAGGGCTTTCCAACAGGTGCTCATTCACATTCATAGCTTTTGAGAATCAAAAGTTATGAACGTTTGTTGAACTGGTCCGTTTTTTACTCCAAACTGGTCCGTTTTTGTTGAGATAGTCCTTTCTTGTTGAAGTGGTTCATTCTGGCCGATGTGGTCCGTTTCATCTTCTTGTTCACTTGTATACCTAAGTACAACTAAAGTAGAGCACTTAGGTAGTATAACATTCATAGAATTATTGAAGTTAAAATCAGTTAGGAATGAATTCACCTGCTCTTGTAGTTTCTTAGCACGACTTCTTGTTAATGGTCTATGATTTGCATCTTCGACGTTGGATGATGAAGGATTGACACTTGAGGAAGCATGTATGGTTGGGATGTCCTCATCGCCCAGCCTCTTGTAGTCCCTTAGTCCAACCCTCACATCCGTACTTCAGTGCTCCCGGTCCGTCGGTACAGTACGTCTCTATTTGATCTTAACCTCGCGGTTAAGCACTGCCTCCGAGCTTTACACCTGCGCACCACATGCCAAGAGACAAGTTGCACAACACACTCACGCCACGGTTACTCAACAAACTCAACCCAAGACGCGAGCCCATTGACAATCACTCATCAGAAACCCGAACCACAAGGGGCAAGGGCACATATCAGCCTTGTGTTTGCAAGAGGGTTGTTAGGAGGAACTTGGTGAGAAACCCATTTCTTAGCACCGTCACTGTCCGCCACAGTCACCGCTTGTCGGAGAACGGCAGTGTTGCGGTGGCTGGAGGAGAGGCAAGAGGGGGTGATACCTTGGCGGCACCGGCGAGGGTCCCCCGCGTTGCCCTTTGGGGAGCGCTTAGGTATGCACATATCAACACTTGCAACATAAAAGTTGTTAGCTAGGAACATGCTAGATTGCTAGGACAAAAGAGTATGCGGAATCCAGCAACGTCTGATTATGAAGAGCCCCACCGACAGAGATAATGGCGAGCTGAATAGCAGACACATCCAATCAGCGCTGCTTTATTCACTACTCGATCAACAGACAAAAGATATGAGACGAGACCATATATCATCGTCAGTTCAATATGCTCAGAAACAACTAGACAAATAGAAGGGATGGACCATGAAAGCTGGGCTCCAACTAACTTCTGTTGGCCGGCGCATTTGCATTTGCATGCAACTCGAAGATAATTACAACAGCGACATATTTCCCTTTTTGGGAACCTAGCTCTTGGACGCACGTCAGAGGCTCAGAGCATGTATATATTCAGCAGCGATCGAGCAAGGTGCGTGCCAGCCAGTGTGGCTACGCCGTGCTAGCCTACACCATCGTCATCCTACATGTCTTGAAAGGTAAGCTAGTGGCCAGTTGGTATTCGGTGCCGAACTGCCGATCGACAAGGTGATGTGATCTGCGGCAACCGAGAGGGGCAGACACTGCTGGACGGACGCGGGCGTGGCTGGAGTGCGGGCGTTAGGTCGCGGGACCGGTCGGAGTGGTGGTGGCACGTCAAAGATCGAGCTGGGGATAGCTAGCTAGCTAGCAACCACACGGTCCCGGCCGCCGGTGGGTGTCGTCGAGCCGCCGCTGCGTGAGGTAATAACGGACGTACGTCCACATGGCATGGTGTCATTTTCGCGGTGACGATAGTCGATATGGTAGAGGTTTCGACGGGACCGATCGAGAGAACAACCGTGGCCGGGATTCCTGGCCAGGGCTCCGTGTGCTCTGTTCGTGCGGCCGGGCCGGATTCAGGGTTGAAGGCCCAGAAGGCTGCCGCGCAGCTAATTCGTCGTGGATCTCAGATATTTGTGACAAAGTTTCCCTAAAAAAAAAGGTGATATCAAGCACATCTTCCAGTGAAGCCAGACCAGTACGTACTGCTGAAGTTGGAGCTTGTGCGAATAATATACGACACAAGATGGGAAATGGAGAACATGCCAGAGTAGCACAATGGATATACATTTATTTGTGACGCCGAGTTGAAACAAGTCTCAAAAGTATTCCCTCCGTTCCACAATACTTATGTTGTACTGTGTAATTCTCAAAACTATAGGCCCGTGCCATAAAAATGACGTATGTTTGACTCAATTTCTACCAAATACTATCACATTTATGACTTCAAATTAATTTATTTAAAGAACTACATTTTGTAATGAATCTAATAAGATTTATTTGATTTTGATAGCATAAATATTGATAATTTTTTATCTATAATTATTCAGACTTGAGATACTAAACCGCGACAATGTGCTAGAATTGCAGGTTTTTTGAAATGAAGGGAGTAAGATTAAAGGCACATTAGGTGTTACCTGTGGCTAGTAAACAAAGCATGTCACTAATGACATGTTACCAAAGACTGTTTCCAACTAGACGAGTCGATGATAAAAAAGGGTAGTTATTATGACTCTTTCCAATTAAACGTGTTTGCTCAGACCCAAAACACAGGCCGATTAACTAACAAGTAAAGTCTAGACACCTTGTTTCAAAAAAAAGTCTCGACACCCATCCCTTTCGTCATCTCATCCCGTCATCCACCCACCGCTCCCATTCTCATCTCCTCGTGTCTCATTTGCCCCTTTGCTTACGATGCTTCCTCCGCCACTCCTATTCTCATCTCTGCGTGTGTCATTTGCCCCTTCGCTTACGATCCTTCCTCCACCATCGCTACTACCCATCCTTATCCACCGTCACTACTGACCCTCCTCTTTCGCTACCACATATGAGTACACATCCAACTCATGTCAATCCTCCTCCCCAATATCTCATCTCGCCCTCCTCAATCCACCCCCAGCCCCAATCCCTCACTCTCTCAGGATGAATGCTATGTCGTAGACATCTCCTTTTGCCATCTGCTATGACCTTCAAGCTGTAGTGTCATCCCCCATTCATGGTCTCCTCAACCATGTGCGAAGTCTGGCATGCCCGCAACATCCTCCACCCCCATCAACATGACAACTCTAGGCTCTAGGCCCCAATGTGGAGAGGGCAAGTCAATGTAGGTTCGACTACGGATCTCTAGTCTCCAGATCTCCGCCCCTTGCTAGATCCTCCCATGGCCGTGACTCTAAAGGTGGAGATTCATCTCCTATGTGTGAGTTGCTAGCAGACCCTCTCTCCATCTTCATATCTCTCCCCTCACCCTCACTCTTACCCTCACTCTCCCTCACAGGTCGGAACTACCGGATCCGACTACCACTTGCTGCCTATAGCCATTTGCTCTACCGTTGGCGACGTACCACCATCTTCAGTCGGGTACCTCCAAGCCTACAAGTTGAGTCAGGCCGGGTGCCACCATCTTTAGACGCGTGAGCATACCCGAAGGGTGTAATGTAGCCGCCGAGACCCTGAGCGATCCGTCATAGTGTCAGTTTCGAATGTTTCGGATAATTCGATTCACTATCTTCTTTTTTGGGACAGAATTAACATACACCTTGTGACTTGATCTGATCAATTAACTTCTATTCAATTTTCAATTTAAGAAACAATGGACATTTAGGCGTGCGAACACTGAGCCAGTTTTCGTTCCCACAATATATCAGGATCAGTCCAACCATGAAAATAAGGGGAAAAAAAAAATGATGGGCACTGTTACTATATCCAAGGAACCAAATCCATTACTTCTTGATAAAAAGCAAAACATTCATACTGCGCGATTAATAAATTACAACCAAAACATGCACGGTTTGACATCATCATCAGCCGCAAGCATGCATCATATATAACGTGGCCACATTGTTAATATTACAACCCGTTGTATAACCAAAAACAAAAAAAGACACACGGCTTATTCCAAGAAAACATTAGCTTAAACACAAGTTGGAACGACTACGTATTAAATGTGTGTCTCGATGGAGGCAGCTGATATTGTTCCAAATAAACAACATTTTTACGGCTGTGTTCCGTTGTTACCGCCATTGCTGTTGTCCCACACCCATGGACCATACCTGTAGTCCCATGGAGAGCCACTACTGTTACCTGAACCACCACCAGAACCACGGCCAAACCCACCGTTGCGGCCACCACCCCTTCCACCTCCGCTGCCATGGCTGTCTGCGTTGCTGCTACCATCTGGTCCGCTGTTATAACCGGAGCCATCCCCACTTCCTGATCCTTCACCTCTCCCCTCACCATTGCCGGAACTTCCTCCAGAGCCACCGCCACCACCACTTCCATTTGCATTGGAAGCCCCATTACTGTAAAGACCACCAGAATCGCCATGGCCTGTGCCAGACGCACCCCCTTCTCCATGCCCCGACGCGGATGGATCATAACCTACCCATCCACCACCGCCAGAGCCCTCACCAGATGCGCTAGCAGATGTGAAGCTACCGAATCCGTATGGGCCCCCATCAGCAACGCCGGTGGGGCCATCGATACTGATTGGGGATGGGGCTGGACCTGGAGAGATATATTCAGCGACTGGTGAGATTGCAACTGGAGTGCCATAGCCAGAGCCCTCACCAGCTCCGCTAGGATATGTATTGCCGTCATAGGAACCACTGGAGGCATAGCCACTCCCAGAGCCATACCCAGAGCCATAGGCATTTCCCGTTCCCTCACCCCCGCCACCGCCGCCGCCTTGGGCATCAGCCGTGGCGTCATGTTTTACCAACCTAATAGCATTGGTTAACCCAATGCTTAGCAGGACACTGAGGCCAACAGCTAAGAGCTTACAAGTAGCCATGGCGAGCTAGGCCGCTAGCTGTTAGCTACGGAGGAGAGGAAATATGAGATGAATGATGATGAAAGCTAATAGGAGGTTCCATGGTTATTTATAGCTCCTAAGGTAATGTATGCTTGCAATATCTTACTGTCTCCTTGATGGCCACCATGTAGTAACTTGATTCCTCAGGATCTCGATCTTGGACTATTTTGTTTTTTTTTCTGCCACAGGCTTAACTTGCCTAGAGACTCTTGCTGCTTTGCTTGCGATTTAACCTTCAACCGGCCTTTTCCTTTATTGCTAATAGTTTCAAGGTTTTTTTTTTTTTATGAAATAGATCTTTGAATTGTACAAGTTGGAAGCTCGTAGAACTTTTTTATGTCTCATATATGTCTGTCATGTGAACCAAGATGGTACTGAAGTCAGTCAATTGCTTGGGTTCGCAGTGATCAACAGATGACTCGCGTGGTCGATCGTGGAACAGAGTGTGTTACTTATAAACCTGGCAGCTAGTTTTTCTTCTATAATTTCCAAATAAAATGAACGTGTCGATAAAAACTTGTCAGGATATTTTCCTTTTGCGTGTTCTGCTCATTAGCTGGGCTAGCTAATAATGTTTCTTTTCCTGTGCTTTGCAAACCTTATTGTTTTTCTATGTTTTCTACTCTCACTTGCGTGCGATCGATCGATAGATGGTAGAGGCTGAAACTTTGTTCTCTATTCTAAAGGAAAGTTAACCAACTTCAAAACATACGAGTTATGGACCTCTAGGAGGGGCTAACCCAATAGCTATGTGAATTATACACCAGATAGTCTTAGCATCCTGACAGTCAAAGAGGGGTTTGATTGTTTCATTGCAATCACAGAAACAATACTTTTGACTCCATGCCTATTTGTTTTAGTTAAGCTATCCTTCACTAAAATCACCCACCTCTGAAGATACCAAACGAAGATCTTTATATTAATAAATTATATTGTAGTCATGAAAGGGTTCCCTGGTTAATTATTTAATTGCACATAGATCATATTGAAATATAATACCACGTCTGAATAGATGCCAGAAAAAGAAGTCCTTCATACTTGTGAAGCTAAGGGTGTGTTTGGCGTAGCTCCACGTAGCTCTAGATCCTCAAAATGAACTCAGCTCCAAGTGTTTTTTGCCAAACGGTTTTAGCTGCGCCAACTCCACCGCAGATCTGCTCCACAAAAACGGTGGAGCTGCCACCAGATCCATGGATTTGGTGGAGTTGGGAGAAGATACCCACCATTGCCACCGATTAGTGGAAAATGACCGGTGCGTTTTATTTTGTTCCCTCCTCCCCGTCGCTTTCTCCCACTCGCCCGCCGCTCCATCGCCGCGCCGCCCGCACCTCCCTCTCCGGTGCACCCACCTGCTACCCCTCCGACGAGTGCGGGGCGAATGGGAGCAGCTGTGTGTACCCCGCCACCGCCCGCCACGACCGACCCTCTAGAGAGCGCGGCCACCCGCCCGTACGCCACCGCTGCGGGCAAATGTGATTTTTTTTCTTCTTACGTACAGGCCCTAGATGTCACTGACATGTGAAAAAACTGAAGTTGTACCAAACACTTTTCGATATCTCAAATCCGCTAGAGTCTGCTCTGTGGTGGAGCAAAGCAGCTCCATAGCTGGTTTGGCACACACCCTAAGCGCAAGTAACTGATCGACCAAGTCGGCTAAAGGAAAATCGTTCTTCGTAATAGGACTAGAACACTTTTGTCTTAACCGACTAGGACTAGAATCGTGCTCCTGCCCATATTACTAGTAGTAAGGTTGCCGCTCATCAAACACCGACAACATGAACCTATGGGAATTATCTTGTTAAATATGAACCTATAAACATTTTGAACTCTGCGAAAGGGAATATATCCTATTGGTTACAAGAGTCTTAGTAACACCTCAGGTCCTGGGTTCCACTCCTTGTGGGAGCGAATATTCACGATTTAATTAATTAATGGTGTTGTGCTTCAAGTGCTTGGCGAAGTTTCCATCGACAACGAGGCGTCTGTTGTGATTTTGTCAATCTTGAGAATTCGTCATCTCAGTTTCGAATATGTTCACAATGGTATGGTTTGTGTGTGTGTGTGCATTCTTAAGGGTGATTGTCTGTGTTATGTTGTGTAATTCCAAAAACACTTTGAACTCAAATATTTCTTATATGTAAAGATTATCTGGTTCTTTCTTCATTAAGTAGTTTAAATTACCATGTACTGAGAAGACATTTTTCCTAATCAAGATATCTATTGTGCATATACCACCTCTTGATCTTTGTGGTGACAAAGAATATCCCACTTGGCAAGGCAGTATTTTTGTTGGTCATTGTTGCCATGCCGAAAGAACCTTTTTTTTTTATATATAAACAAAGCTTCTTTAGAACACCTTTTGGGATTTCAAAGAAGTGTGTCATAAACATAGGTTGGCTACAAGGACCAAATTTAGTAAACATAAAGGTTCGCATAGGACATATGTTTTGCCTTCCATTCCTCAATTAACTACACCCAGTTTGCATCCTTGGGGTTTCAAATTTAGTAAAAAAGTTTTAAAAAAGAATCAGTCCCCATAGGACATGTTTTGGCTCCCATTCCTCAATTACACCCAGTTTGCATTGCAGAGTGTGTGGTGGTGCATTGGGATGGCTGACTACTAGAATGGATATGACACCATTTGACAACCAAAAAGCTGAGTTATATCCATGTCTTAAGGATTTGCCTCACCATAGCGGTGGTGCGAGAGAAAGGAGGGAGAGGGAGTTGGGCGCGGAGTGGTGGCCGGTGAGCTCTTTCTCCTTTTCTTCTTTTTCCCTTTTTCCTTTTCCTTTTATTTCTTATTTCTTTTATTCTTTTGCTCCATAACTCATTTAGGGTAATAAAAATCTTATCTCAAATATTTCTAGAGGATCAAAGCAATGCAAAGGTGGTAAAACACCGGCGTTTTTGAAAAGTTTAAATTTTTAGCGAATTTTTAAAAATTGGTGAAAAATCGGGGTGTTACACCGACAATGCGGCAGCAGTTGGTGCGACCGGAGTGCTCGAATCTGCCTATTGGAGAGCTGCACTAACGTCCCGAGAAGGAGGAGGTCACCGACTCACCGGGGCGGATCCTCCCTAGCAAGGCTCCTGTCCACAAAATTGCTAGATTTGGAGCTGAGCTTGCGAGATCCAGCCATGGAGGACCTACACTACATCACAACCCTTGATTAGCAAAGGATGTCGTTGCTAAAGTTCATAATTAGCATTAAACAGTTAGTTGCTAAAGACTATCGTCAGACTGTCCATCCCTTTTAGAAACTCCAAGTCAGTCATTGTTTAAAGGATGTGGTGTAGTGTTAGATCCATCATGACGAGGACACTAACCGCCAGAGTTGCTAGAGAAGAGGAGGGGTGGGGAGGGGGTGGAGAGGCGAAGGACCGAAAACAGCAACAAATGGGTTACCAAAGCCTCAAGATTATAGCAATTTAAGTGAGAAAAAATCCTCTAACTAGTATCATAACAACAAGGTACAAGTGCTAGCAAATGCTCAATCTGATCAAGTGGTATAAAATATGGCATTTAAGCATTTTGATCAAGTTTAAACATTTCAAAGAGGGGTTCACCGCTAAACATAGCACATATAAGCGAGAAGATCAACCGAGTGCTAACATATGTACACAGGTGAACTACCCCAAACAACAGTCACACATCATGCAAAAAGACAGACCCAACACTTATGATTTTATCAGTTTTAAATGTATTAGAGTTTGCAACGTGTCACAGGTATTAGGCAAAGCATGTTGTACAAGAGGTTATCCACATTGTTAGCCTTACTAACCTAATCAACCATGTCAAGTATGAGGGAGAATGATCTACAAAGACAGTGTGTATACATTTCATTTGAGAGATTGCATTTTTTAGAGGGAGTTTTTAGATGTGTTGAGCCTTTGCCTCTTCCTGAGATGTTTTTAGGCATGTTTGAGCTTCTAGCGGTGTTGAGCCCGTTTGCCTCTTCTTGAGGGCTAGTTGTGTTTTGCATGGTTGTATCAAGCCGCTCGCCATGTCTTTAGGGAAAGACCCAAATATGAAGAACACCAAAATAACTTAAAAGGCCATGATAGAAAGATTTGAAAACTAGGGGACAAGAGGAGGATTTAGTCCTCCATTCCCAACCAAAATCATAGGTTTGGGGGCCTCTTGAGAAGAACTTAGAGAAGGGAAACCCTAGAGAGAGTGGTGGGAGAATGGAAATGGCAAGATGTGAGATGGTTTGGCGGTTGCCATCTCTTATTTATGGGACTATTACACATTCCTCATTTGCCCATAGAAGAATTAGAGAGAACCACCTAGCCTGAGGGTACTATGTTCCAGCTCAATTTCTGTAGATCGTATGCGACCATGCTTCCTGCACAGATTTGCTTCTTCACCTCGATGCAACCTCTGTGATTCCGCACACGTGCCGCCCCGTTCCTCTATTCCACCCGGGTTTTGAGGAAATTAATATTTAGAGCAAATAATTGTTCAGAAATATTGAGATACAATTTCATATTCTTAGCATGCTCTAAATATTGTCCAAAAAAGGATTATATCATGAACATATTGCAAGATAAACAATAATCATCATACTAGGTGAGGTGTAATTCCTCTAATTCATGTTCTCACAGATTGGGCGACAGTTATGCAAATACAATACATGTTTTTAGCCCTGTTTGGTTATTAGGATTGATAACATGAAAAAAATCAAGTTGGAACCCTTAATTTAATTTGTATAAGCGAGTACACCTGGAATGATTCCATGCCCTCGAATCACCTAATAGAACGAGTGTGAGACCCCATTAATGAACCAAGTTGGGCCAATCTAATGGGCTTGGTTGATTGGCTGAGTTACTATAGCAATGCAATCGGGAGTTGTAGCAGCTAAGGTTTAGTACCATACCCGGAAGTTGAAAACGAGCTACACCGGCTTAAAAAGCTTGGGTCTGGGAGGCTACTAACTTTAGGTTGATCTTTTGCTTGAAGCGATGACGAAAAGTGTAAGAGAGTTAATTAGCAGGTGTGGTCCATTAAACATGTAGAGTGGGCCTTAGCCATCATCCTGGGTCGGTCAGAAATGGGTACTCAGAGGTAACTCATAGTTTCACGGGTGTATGGGCCGAGTTACTGTATAGCAACACAAGAGTTACCACACCGGAAGTTGAAGAAGAGAGTGTAGCTTAAAAACCTAGGCCTAGGCTTGGGAGGCCATTAACTCCGAGCAAATCTGAACCCTTTTGCTCGAAGTGACAATGAAAGCTCAAGTTAATTAGCAGGTGTTGTGCATTCAGCTTGTAGAGTGGGCCTCAGCCGTCATCCCCGGTCGGGCGTTACAACAAGCCCCTAGTGGAATATCTGAAGTTGCGCCTTAAAAATGATGGCTTTGTTAACCGATTTTAGAGATGAGCCTTTTAAAATGTACACTTCTAAAAATGCTTATTAACATAGTTGGAATTCTATAAATTGATCAATAGACGGAGATGTTTAAGATGACCACCATTAAAGTTAGTTGTCACTAAAAAAAATCGTAACTTTTACATGCGAGAAGTTTGGATAGATTCAAACTTTGAATGAAAATTGTAGATTTTAACAAGTTCTACTTTATAGTGGATATGTTTACTTGCCTTGAGATGCTTGCTTGTTCTTTAACGTTCAACATTTTTTGTTTTTGCTTGTGATTTTATTCTCCAGAAATGGACATTTGAATTATACAAGTTGGAAAGCTCGTAGAATTTTCTATGATCGATGTCTCACACACATTTCTGTCTGTCAAGTTAATAGTTGGTATCGACTGAAATCAGTCAATTGCTTAGGTTTGCAGTGATCTGCAGCCGATTGACTCGCGGAAGAGTGTGTGAACTTACTAACTTAGAAAATCAAAGTGACTTTTTTTTTTCAAGCGTGCCGTTGGCACGTGTTGCATTAAGAGAAGTGGAAATTACCTATGATCCGGGTAATCTACAGATTACTCACGAAACACACAGGCACAAAAAAGAATAAGAAATGAAAAGGTAGGGGTGGGGCGAACCCCTCCATCTAACAACCCCGAGAACTGATCCTATTACAATCAAAACTCAACACCTAGGTAACTAGCAGCGATCGGAGCCAACGACGACAACAACGGCAAAAGCATCCGCTACAACTTGGTGGCAAAGCGTCCACCAGAACCACCTCGGCGACAAAGCATCCGCCGGAAACGCTCGCAACCTCGGTGGCAACGCACATGCCGGAAACGCAAGCTCGTAAAAGATACATGGTGGCCAAGCATCCGCCCAAGTGACAAAGAGCACCTCGGCGGCAAAGCATCCGCCGGAACGACCACGACCTCGCCGGAAACGCAGGCTCGTGAAAGAAACACGTGGCAAAGCATACGCCCAAGAGACATGGCGTCAAAGCATCCACCCGTAAGAGCACCTCGATGGCAAAGCATCCGCCGGAAACAAGATACCTCGGCGACAAAGCATCAGCCGGAACGATGACACCTAGAGCTACAACAACCGCTAGCTAGACACACCCGGGTGAGGAGAAACATGAAGCGCAAATTGGAGCAGCAAGACAACCAAACCGACCAAGGCGGAGGAGCCGACCGGCCGATGAACCACCGCGACGAGCTGCAGGCACCCAACTTCCGTCGCTCGCACCGTGAGGTGGCCCGACATGTCCGAAGCTCCACCACAAAGCCTCGGACGTAGGCCCGCACCACCTTGGCCCCACCACCACCAGGGCACCACCACCGCAACGCCGACGACTTGGAGGATCGGATCGGGACACCGGGCACCGTAGTGTCGCGAGAATGCGTAAGACGACGCCCCCTCCCCAAGGGGGTATGTGGCGCCCGCCGCGCCACCGCCGTGCCGCTGGCCAAGGTCGGGCTTTGTTTCGCCCTTCCGCTGGAGCAAAGCACGAGCGGGCACCGGCGCCCGGTCGGAAGTAGAAGATCCATGACGGCCCCCTGCGCCCGCTCCCGACGCCCCGAGACGCGCGAGGGCGAGGGCACCGGGCGCCCAGGAACCTGACCCGCCATGGCCCCCGCGCAGCCGCTAACGACGCCCGAGCCACCGGGGAGCACACGAAACGTCGGATTTGGGGCCCAGGGCCCAGATCCTTCCGAAGGAGAGCCACGGTGCGGGCTCGCGGCCAAGGAGACCCGGCAGGCGCCGTCTCGGTGTCGCCATGGCCGACCGCCTGGGCATCCCCCCCCCGACCGACGCTGCTGGGGAGGCCGATCCTAGACGCCCGGAGGGGCGGGCGCCGCCGCGGCGAGAACCCAGCGCCGGGGGCGGATTCAGCCGGCGCCGCCATGGACGCCAGCCGCCGGGCAGGTTGGGATGGAGGGGAGCGGAGGTGGAAGAAGGTGGGGGAGGCAGTGGAGGCGCCGCGCCCCCCTTTGTGCGGTCACCGCCGCTGGCCGCCGCCGCCATCCCACCGGGCAAGGGCGGCGACGGCGGCGGAGGGGAGGGGGGCTCCTTGCGGTGGCGGCGGCCAGCGCCCTCGAGTCGCCCATTGGGGACGCCGGGGAAGGGGAAGCCTATACAATGTTCAATCAAAGTGACTTTTAAATCAAAACGTAGGCAGTATGTACTTACTAACCTAATAACCGAGCTTTTTGTGTAAACATTTCAAATCAAATGAAGAACATGTCAATCCCAGTAGAATACCAGTATATATCTGAAAGAATCCAATTGTTATGTTGGATAGGATTACTTTCCAACCCGTTGTCTACGAATACAAACAATATTCACAGCATTTTCATATTCCCACAGAAATGATCTTACTGAATATGAATCTCCGGATGCTTATCAGAATATGAATCATCGATGGTTATTTTGACAGGGTCACAGGTATGATCTTTACTCATGGACAAAAGCAGCTCGCGCAAACAAAGCCACCTTGCATGCTTAAAGCTTACGAGCTGTGATGTGCCGCAGTTGGGATGTAATCGTGAATCCGTATTCCGACCATGAAACCGCGGCCCCTTTTCATGGTTTCACCAAAACGCTGTGATCCGGTCAACGGGTCAACCAGTGTACTACAGTAGTGCACCCTTTGCGTAACAATCGGGACAAGTCTAAACTACTCCAGTCCAATCGTATTCTTACCAAGGGAAAGACCGGCACCAGATGCGCTAGCTGAGTCTCCGATCTTTTGCTTCCGCGCGCCGCCGGCAAGCATTTGAAGACCAACGTAGGAGACTAACCGTTGTGTAATTCAACGCTCTACTCATGGAAGGTTTTCGTCTGTTTACATATTTAGACAGTCATATACATGCATGCCCACTCATCACTACAAACCCACACACCTCAGCTTTATGAGCAGAGCACCACACTTCGGTATCGACCATATATCACCTGTCCTTTGGAAGGAAAAAAAAAACAGTTGAATCCTAGAAAAAAATAGTACTCATATGTCAAGTCGAGGAATTAAGTACGAGTGAATAGGTTCTAGCACAAATAACATAACTAGCTAGACTACTATGCGCAGTTCACCCTATCGTATCACAATTTGTATATGACCAAAAGGGTAAGGACTACTCGATTGTTTAAGCTAGTATTTTTTTTTTTTTTAATTACACGGTTTAACGCGCAGACGCTCACAACACGCACGCACACTCACCCTATAAATACACGTCGCAAAACCCTACCCCTATAAGCATCTCCGAAGGACTGAGCATCCGACAAATCCGAAGATTCCTGAAGTCACCATTGGTGCCTCGTCGTCGACGGAACATCGCTACCACTGAATGCATAACGCCGTAAAAATTCTAGAAAAATTCTAGAAAAAAAATGCGAGCACCAGGATTTGAACTTTGGTGGATAACGCAGCATGGCTCTCTACTCTCGGTGCCTAGGTAGGCCATCACTCGACCACAGGCCCATTCGCATTGTTACCACATATATATCAGTTGCAAGTGAAAATAAAATATCACTCGCTTTATAGAAATATTTAATTTTACACGAAATAAAACTATCTCAAATAACAAAACAGAGTACACCATTACAAATAGTTCATCGAGACGGTCAAAATTGATATAGTATTTGCTATATTTGAAGCTCAATAAAAAGATATTAATTTCACAAATTAAAAAAAGTGATGATGTCATCGCCGACGCTAGCACCATGCAAAACCGCCGGCCGCCATGCAAAACCACCATTAAAAACCGCCATGGACCTGCAGGGGTGAACGGGTTTGCAAGTTTGAGGGGGCGGATGGTCGGTTTCTAAGTCCATGGACCTATTTGGCACAAAGAAGACAGTTCATATACCTACGATGTATTTCACTCTTTTTTTTTTTTTTTTTTTGAGCAAATGATGCCCTTCACACACATGCCCCTACGCCACACTTTTTTTTTTTTTTTTTTTTTTTTTTTTTTGAGAATTACACAACTTCATACAACGCAGACACTCATAACACGCACGCACACTCACCCCTATGAACACACGTCGCAAAACCCTACCCCTATGAGCACCTCCGAAGGACCGGGCGCCGGGCGGATCCGGAGATTCTCGAAGTCACCATAGGCGCCTTCGTCGTCGACGGAACGCCGCTACCACTTAATGCATAACGCCGGTAAATCCTTGGGAAAATCCCGGAAAGGTGCGAGCACCGGGATTTGAACCCCTCGTGGGTAGCGTCCCCACCTGGGCCGCCCCTACCATTGACTACAAGCCAATCGCACCCCTACGCCACACTTGTACCAGAAGAAGTAGCAAACTTACGCACGCACACACTAGCTGGGCCGGCTGCTAGCCACGGTGACACTCAGGTCCAGAGATGCGGACGCTGGGGCGCTTGGGCCTGCTTCGCCTTCTCCCTAACTCCGGCCCATCTTATCTTGACTCAGCCGCATCACCTGTTGCCGTTGCCGTATCAGGAATAGTAGCGACAACAATGAATAGCGACTCCGATGCTCAGCCAGATCCACTGCTTTCATGGTCAGATCCATCGCCTGAGTGAACGGATCTTTTTTTCTCTCACCTGATTTGTGACGAAAATCGGGTGCCAGGTTTGTTAGACAGGGAGTGGCGGCGGTGTGGTCAGGTGGAGGGTCGGCCGGGACAAACACCATGACCTGCGTGCTGGCGCTAGATAGCAAACTGGCACTCAGACGCGGCCACTGTGTCTCTATGCTCTTCGGCCAATGACCCCTCCTTGCTTGTAGTCGTGTCCATGGGGTAGAGGAGGATCTCTTCCGAGTTCCGACTCTGGTACACAGGCCAGCTCCGTGGGTTGCCACCTTGTTTTCTGCAGACAACCGTGCACCTTCGTCAAACAAGTAGCAGGGACAATGTGAAGCAAAGGGCCACAATCTGGCCGGCTGCTATCCCGCCAGATCAGGTATACCTGACTCTGTTCTCTTAATCTCTTCTCTAGACCTGTCCTCACCCAACACTATCTTATCGAATACTAAAACTTTGATGTTGGCTTTATCTCCGTTCAACATTGTTAATAATCTCATCGAATCTGATTATATTAGAGATGAACTTACATTGAATATATGGATGTGTAAACAATAAAAATTAAAAAATTGTCAATAGATATCTTTTTGTATAAAAGTTATCCTTGATCTCACTACTGAAAAACTTCGCATTCTTCTGTGGCGTGCAGAAACACACCGAAAAATTTGGATATCATTAGAAAAAAAATATTTTCTAATGGTGTACACCGACATAAAAAGTACACATGAAAATATAATAACAAAAAAAATATTTTTCTGGCTACGTGACCGACCTATGAAAAATTTATCTATTTTTCATATACAGCTACCACTACCAGCGGTTAAGCCACAAACTGACACCGATAGGTGGAACACTTAGGCCAGTCTCGGGGGTGAGTTTCATAGCACTTGTTTTTCAAAACTCCGTCATGTCATATGAAATGCAATGAAACTTGATGGAACCCCTACTCTCAATGGAAAGTTTCATTCTGTGGTTTCATATGCATTTAATTTCATGACTTAGAGAGTTGGTATTCATGCCAAGAGAGTTTCATCTAGAAGAAACATATTTCTTTTGTCTCCTCTTAAATACACCACATCATATATATCATCATCTTGGTGAAACTTTATTGGCACGAATACCAACTATGTCCGAGTCATAAAATTAAATGCCTATGAAATCACGTAATAAAACTCTCCATTGAGAATATGACATGACAGTCTTGGTGTCATGTCCCAAATCGCAGGAGGGGCCATGGGCCATGGGTGCCGCACAAATGCCCCCTAGGGCATGCGCATGGGCAAGGCCAGGCCTGGCTGGCCGCCGCCGCCTTCCGTCGTCGACACGTCATCATCTTCGCCATTAAGTAATAGATATTTAGGGAATAAAGATAGGAATAAAATAGGGAATAAATAGGTTGCTTGTGAGAGAGGTATTCCAATCTATAAGGAAACCTCCTAGAGATTGCTTAGCGTGCAAGTCTTCCCCGGACTATAAATACAAGGGAGCTGTAATCGTTTGGGTTTTAATCGAAAAAAATTAAAGGGGTAACACCCAAAAATTATTCAGCTCTCAATCTCTCTCTCGCTACGCGCACGCGCCGCCCCAACCGCGCCCGCCCTAGCGCCGCCCCCGGCCCCGGCGCGCCGTCGCCGCGGGCGCAGCAGCCCCGCTGCCCACGCCGCCTCCTCCTTCTCCCTCCAATCCACCCCGACGACCGGCGATCTCATGTCGGTTCCAGCCCAATCTAGCTTGGGTTCGACAACTGGTATCCGGAGACCGGGCGATTCCCACCACCGACGGCCTCCGACCACCACCAACGCCAAGATCCAATGGATACCACAAGATCGCCGAGCTCCGGATGGGGATTTGCTTGCTGATTTCGTGAAGGAAATCCGGCCAACTTCACCGCCCTCCCGGAAGTTCGATGAACAACCCGCCCCGACGACGCCCAACGATGACACGGCCACGGGCGCCGCCAACAACGCCACCGCTGCCGCTGCGGCCACTTTCGACATCAACAACGCTCCCACGGGCATCGATGACGTCCTCATCGACATCCACGATGACGGGGTGGCCACGACAAAGCGGAACACCGCAGCACACGGCTTTGTTTGTCCGACGTATGTGCCTCCGACGTCATCCCTGCCATCGACGACGCCCCTTCCATGGGCGCCACCGATGGCGACGTCGCTCCCACAGGCGCCGCTTACGCCACCCCCTCCAAGATCGGTGATGCTACAAGTAACGAGTACACCTACACCAAGGACGCACCCGCCGTCGCAGATTCGGATCGAATCGATCGAGGCTACCACCGGCGTCCACCCACCCGCCGACGAAAAGCCTGCCCAACTAGACCAACGCCTCGTGGCTACTACAATGGCGCGGATAAGTTCCCCGGCCGCTAGCAACATCATCTTTGACATTGGGAACATCTGGAGTGCCAACAAGGACGACTCAATGACGTTGCCCGGACGCCGACGCCGACGCCGCCAATCTCAACCCGACATCCACGTCATCCCGGACAACAACGATGACATGACCAACAACGACATCACCTTCGCCAACCGGACGTCTTCAACAATGGTACCGCCGACGACATCGCCAACAACATCAACGACAATGACGCTACCATGGGCGCCATGAACGGCGACGACGTCCTCAAGAACGCCAACGCCGATGACGAACCCCCTGACGTCAACTACGTCTTCGCCATTCCTATCATCGACAACAACTACAAGGGCATGAACCACGACGACCCCCTCGCGGCCAACCTCGACACCGGCAGCCACGATGTCAACCCAACGGACGCCGCCCGCGATGAGAACACCGACGTTCCCGCGCCACCGACGAAACGGTCATTCACCGGCCGACATACGACAACAACAATGCTGCTACACTGCCGGACATCCTTCCTAAGATCAACAATGGGGAGAACACCATCGCAACCTCGAGAACTAGCAAAGGCGCCACCATCGCATTCACGCCGCCAAACATCGCCTCAAGCTGCCCATCAATGGCGACACCAACGACTACTTGGCGCTACTTCAACGGAACGATGACTTGATCGACTACACCTATGGCCCCGACACCTCCATCAAGAACATGGGCTTACCAGACACCACGACGCCAAGCAACGACCATCGCGCCATCGACTACTCGGCTATGACAAAATGGGGCGACTCGAGCCAAACCTGTTGGCTCCCATGTTCCTCAGCGACATCTACGTCCGAAGACGCGACTACGCCAACAAACCGTGGGCTGCAATGCACCAGCGGCGCCCACCATAGGGAACACGGCGATCTACCTCGCCCAAAAGTTCGACGTCTCCATCTTCGAAGAAGCCTCGACTTGTGAGCTTCACCGACGACGACAAGAGGTACATGCCACCCCCATCAACCACCTACCTTGTCGACCTCGTCACAATCCCGGAGACTCTCATTCCACCTCAACTTGCTACCAAGGTAGAAGTAAGAAGAATGTCAAGCACGGTGGAGATTCAAAAGCTTAAACGGTGATTAAAAAGTGCATATGTGATAAGGGGCATTGAGCCATACATCAACGCTTCACGAGCCACACGACATAGCCGGAACCAACAATCTCCAGGCGGGAGCACCAGTTTGGGCGTCGGGTAATGTGATTGGTGTTCACCTTCCGACGACTTCGCCAGGCCTCCCGACAAGCAACTTATTGTTGGAGAAGCTATCACATAGCTTCTCTCCATCAGTGACGGTCTTCTTCAGCAACAACAGTCACTACCTCGTAAGCATCAACATCGTGCTCATGGGACAGGAGAGCAACGGACTTCCATCCAATGGACTAACGACAGAAAAGGTTACCAACCTCATGTACGTCCAGCTCACTCCCCTTCTACTAGTGGATGCAGCAATCCTCGGACCATGTTGCTTCGATCACCCCATCAAGAACGACAGTCGTGCAGAAACACAGCGCGAGGACGCGCTGTTCGGAAAAGGGGGGAGAGATGTCATGTCCCAAATCAGAGGAGGGGCCCATGGGTCATGGGTGCCGCACAAATGCCCCCTAGGGCATGCGCATGGGCAAGGCCAGGCCTGGCCGGCCGCCGCCGCCTTCCGTCGTCAGCACGTCATCATCTTCGTCATTAAGTAATAGATATTTAGGGAATAAAGATAGGAATAAAATAGGGAATAAATAGTTTGCTTGTGAGAGAGGTATTCCAATCTATAAGGAAACCTCCTAGAGATTGCTTAGCGTGCAAGTCTTCCCGGACTATAAATACAAGGGAGGTGTAATCGTTTGGGTTTTAATCGAAAAAAATTAAAGGGGTAACACCCAAAAATTATTCAGCTCTCAATCTCTCTCTCGCTCGCTGGCCGCAGCGCCGGCCGCCCCCCAACCGCGCCGCCCTAGCGCCGCCCCTCCCAGGCCAAGCCCGTCAGCGCGCCGCTAAGCGGCGCGGCAGCCCCGCTACCCGGCGCGGCAGCCCCCGCTGCCCACGCCCGCCCCTCCTCCTTCTCCCTCCAATCCACCCCGACGACCGACGATCTCATGTCGTTCCAGCCCAATCTAGCTGGGTTCGACACTTGGATACAACGTAATGAAACTCTTCATTGAGACCGACATAGACAGAACTTAGGCCCTAGCCATGCAAATTGTCGGTCGCGCAAATATTAGTTCTGATGCATGCTCACGTGGTCATTAGCAGCTACACGATCCATTTTTGTCTCCCCCAGATATATAGATGCTGTGATTCGTTTGGACCGTGCATCGTGGATACCCATCGATCGTGACAAGGCCGGTGTGCACAGTGTCGGGGCCAGAAATTAAGTCTTACGCTGCAGTACATGTACAGCTCCAAACTGTCGGTTAAGCACGCGGTTTTCTCTCGGTATGCAACGTTCATGATCGCTCTTGTTTGACCGATAGTTTCAGGGATCGGAGCAGATCCAAGAGAATCTCGAGTTTTCTGCATGCATGGTTTACGTCGCTGTGTTTGCGGATCCGTGTCAGTCGCGATACGTATTCTGAATTTATGCTGTATTTTTTTAAAATTATGTAAAATTTTCGTTGCCCCATCAAGATGTGTGCATGCATTAAGTGTTGGTTTTTCTTTCTATGTACTTGATTCAACCCCCAAACAGGCCGGTGTGATCCATGCATCAATTTTTTTTTACCAAGAACAGGCCTCCTTATTATCTCATGTTTCGTTAAGAGAAGGGTTATAGAGTTCATTACACGATGTATACTATTTTTTTAGGGCTCAGTGGGGGAAAACCATCACCTTTTTTATAAACTTAAAACAAGGTTATAAGTTACAATTGCACGAGGGGTGCAATAAGAATTGAAGAGCTTGCAAAGCTCTAAAAGAAAAGAAATATACATTAGACTATATTCTCTAACCAAAAGCTAATAGAGCCTGTAAGGCTAGGCTTGGCCTTGATGCAATAATGGGAGTTAATTTGCAGGCATGGTACAATGTGGTGGCCATGATTGCAGATGTACAATTAAGGGGGTGTTTGGTTGCCGCCGCAACCAGCCACACATAAAGTTAGGCCGCCACCGCGTGTTTGGTTGATGTTCTATTTTTGGCAGCCACCGCCTCCGCATGCCGTCGTTTTTGCGTTTATTTCTTATCGTGTAGCGCATGCAAGCCGTGGCAGGTGTGGCGGCCATTTTCTTTGCCTCCGCCCCGCCTCCGCCACAGCCTGCCCAAGTTTGGCGTGGCAAGATAAGGCTGCCAACCAAACATCCCCTAAATAACCAAAGGTATCGGTTTGTGTGGAGGCTGCATCAGAATGGGTTGTTTTCAGTTAATTCCATGTATAGAGCAATGTTACATGTACAGGCGATGCCGTACAATACATTAATTTGGAAACTTAAACTACCTCTCAAGATTAAAGTCTTTATGTGGTACTTGTACAAGGGAGTAATTTTAACCAAGGACAATTTAGCCAAAAGGCAAAGTGACAAGGAGATCGAAGTGTTGCTTTTGTTCATTCATTGAGACTATACAACATTTACTCTTTGACTGTCATCATGCTAAATTCGTTTATATTTCATTCAACCTAGAACCTCCAACAAGTGTACACAATTTTTTTCACAGGTTAGTTGGAAGGGTTAAATAAAAAAATGAAATCTCAAATTCTTGTGGGTGTAAGTGCTATCTGTTGGGAACTATTGCTAACACATAATGATGTTGTGTTTGATAAGGCCACAACACCATCTTATTTACAAGTTATCTTCAAGGGGATGTATTGTACCAGGTACTGGACCTTACTTCATAAGGAGGAAGATCGCCAGTTCATGAATGTGGGTTGTAGAATTATTGAGACAACCACAATGGAGGTGTGCAAGCATAAATTTCTTTTGGGTCCTCAAAGACAGGCTAAAGTGGTGACGCTTCCTGAGTACTTGCATCAGTTTATATGCCTTTCTGGAAGTAAATTTGGTGGAGTTCTAGATGTAAAGCCACTTATCATCAATATCCATATCCCAATCATAGAATTCTAGAGAGCTTCTTCAAGTCCTCTAGTTCTTCAGAAGCATGGACAGATAATGGTAGGAAAATTTTCTATTACTGTCGCTGTCCAAAAAAAAATTCTGATGCAACATTTTAGTTTCCTGGCAAAGGAGAATACATGTGGAAAAAGATCTTTGAGGCAGTTGTCACTCCAAACACCTCCAAAAAAAATAGAGTCGCTATGACTTGGGATACAATATATCATACTTCTAAAATCCACATGAAGTTTAAGAACATCTGTTCACCAGAAGGATCCAATGGGACTACTAGCATGTGGAGCGGTGTTGTGATTGTGATAGAGCTTTTCCCAAGTTAGTTTGACACAAGGTATGTCTGCATTATTATAGAACTTGTCTAAAAATTTTAGGAGGAGAGCTCTATTTTGTGTTGGTATATCAATAATACCAAGGTAACTTTTTGGGTGTGCAAGCAAGTTCCTAGGTTGCTAAACAACTTCCTTTTCTGTTTATATCCTCTAAATCTGTCAATTCTTTGGCAACTTGTGGAGGAAGTATGAGACTGCACATATAGTAGGATAGCATTCTGCTAATACCATGAGCCTGGTCTCAGGGGGGGTGAAATCTTGCATAGAGGGCTTATGAATACCAAGGGGGCAGCCCTAAGTACGTAAGGGGCATGGACTCAGCCCTAAGCCGTGATAATACCACAAGTGCTTGCAAATTAACTGTCAAGCAAATTGAAGTTCTTCTTTCATTACTTATTGACGAAAGCGACATTTAACATAAACATTTGACTGATTGCAACCAATACATGGATTACAAACCAATCGTTGCCTCATTATTACCAAGACTCAGAACTAATAACCGAAAACTATAGCCACACATGGCTTATATAGAGAGGAAAAAAATGACTGGGGGGCTAGATGGAACGACCATATTCATCGTCCCAAGACCAAATTATTTCAAGCTAACGGACTTTAAGGTGTTGATCCATTGTAGCTGCCATCATTATAACCTGATGCGGCACCACTACTCTTCCCGATCCACCACCGGAACCGCTGCCAAACCCACCGCTACGACCGCCGCCGCTTCCTTTTTCGAGCCACCGCTATTTGCAAAGCTCGAGCCATAGGCTCCATAGTTATTGCCTTCACCTTCCCCAACTCCATTGCCACCACCAGATCCACTACCATTCCCGTTGCTTCCACCAGAGCCGCCGCCGCCAGCTCCACTCGCATTTGCGGCCCCATTGGTGTTGGAGTTACCTGAGTCACCATGGCCTTCACCAGATGCACCACCAGCGCCGTAACCAGACGCACACTCGTCGTCACCTTGCCAATCGCCACCACCGTCACCGGACCCACTGCCATACGCGCGTGGCCAGAGCTCGGGGACTGAGCATTGCCATCATAGGCCTCAAAGATCGCCATAGCCGGAGCCAGAGCCAGAGCCATAGCTGGTTCCGCTCCCGCTAGCTCCACCACCTCCACCACCTTGGCCGTCAGCAGTGGCATGGTTTACCACCCTAATAGCATTGCACAGTCCAATGCTTAGTAAGACCACGAGGCCAATCCCAAGGAGCTTGCTGGAAGCCATGATGATCGAGGTGAGTTAGCTAATGTGGAGTGGAAGTGAAAGAGATGAATGCTAAGCGTCAGTTTGTATGGCTATTTATAGTCATGAATGTAGGTGGCCATAAACGCATCAGATGCTCGACATGGAAATTAAATGTTAAGCTTGCATCCTTGATGTTGACCTTGTGCAATTAATAAGAGATTTCAGAAGATTTCGTGCGTGGATCTCATGGTTCGATCCTTTTTTTTTTTTGGTCTGCAGGCTCAACTTTGGAAGACTAGCTAGCTGGTTTTTTTGTCTGCTCTTTAATTAACTAGTACGGAGTAGTACTATACTAGTACGCATCTATTCGATGTTCATCTTCTGAATTGTTCATACCTTAAACTTTCCAGGTTATCTGTTAACCTTGTCACCGATGCGAAGTGATGCATATTGCCTCATTTCGTGATTCAATGTGGTGTTTTATTTACCAGACAAATCAATAGATAATTAACTGAATATTATGGTCGAGAAAAAAAAAAAACGAATATTATACGGCTTTCGTGTGAAGTTTAATCATGGCTTACTAGGGTTTCAAAACCTCTCAATAGTTAGCAAGTCTTGTTATCTAATATAATGATGTTATGCCTCGTGATTTAAACCATTTTATTAGTTATTCTCTCCCTCTACAAATATAAGGCTTTCTAATAATTGTCCACAAACATAAATTAAATACCTCTAGGTGCTTTTAAAAAGGAAAGATTTCGTTAATTCACAATTATTATCTCAAGTTAAAACATAAGTGAATTCACTTCCGGCTTCTACCTAAACACAAAGTCTAAAATAAAGAAGCCTGGCACTCCAATGCAATCAATTCGAAGACAAGATCACCACCAACGTGCCTGGGAGAAAAATAGAGTAACCGCTTGCATCAATTGTTGTGATGCTTTCCCAAAATCTATCCCGAAGCTAACCCCAAATAATAACTCCTTCAAAGGACGATGTTATGTCATGCCAAGAATGTCGATTAGGTCGAGCTTATAACATGATCAACCGATATATTAATTCAATTTGTAGCCAGCTTGGTAAAGATTTTAAAGCTAACATTAAGGAGAAACATTGGTATAAATTTTTTTTGATCCGATTTGGTTCTATGAGCTTTGGAAGAAGGGTTATTATACCATAGTTTAAGATAAACAATGGTAGATCTAGTCTGTGCATACTGTAGAACATTAGCATATGAGGTCTCCTTTGAATGGTTTTCTAAAAGTTTTAATAAAACTCAGCCAGAAACCACCCGGGTCAATCTGAAAAGGAAAAGTTTGGAACCAGGCCCTCGACTCGTCTGGTTTGTCTAAAAGATAAAAGTGAACTCGTAATGATGTGTTGAGCAATTGGATTTTAGACAGTGAAAGCGCTAAAATTTTAGATTAAAACCGTAAAACCTGGCGACGAAAAACAAGTGAGGACTTATTTAAAGAAAATAATTTGTCCCTAGGAACTTGTAATAGGTTTGCGAGTTGTTTGGGAAATGGGTTTATGCTTTATGTGTTTGGAGGGATATGGGTTTAAGCTTTGTGTGTTTGTAAAAGATATTTATGCTTAACATATTTGTTTCGAATTTAAGAAGGTCTTGCCTAATCCCATGATGATTATTATAGAACTTTAACAACTATTTGCTCAAAAGATATTATTTTGTAAATATAGGTTTTGAATACGTATCCTCTATTGTTCTTTAAGTTGGCATAAAACATACCATCTTACTATCCTGTATTTTCTTTGGTGTTATTTTCTATATGTAGGTTTTGAATACCTATATATCCTCTGTTGTTCTTTAGGTTGGCATAAAATGTGCCATCTTACTAGCCTGTATTTTCTTTTGTGTGTTGATCATCGTGCCAAAAGAATCTAGATTTGTAATACTCTAAATTCTTGAAAAACACCACCCCTAGGAACTTGAAAGAAAGGGAGCATAAACTTAATAGACTTGACAAAATGAATTAATCAACACTAATCTGCCCATGAATAGATAACTTCTATCCTTTACATCCACTAAGTCGTTTTCAATCCTCTCTTCTACTTTTTTTCTGTTCTCTCTATTTAACTTCCGATACATTATCGGTAGGCTCAATATGATATCCTCTTATAAGGTGTTTGGTTTGAATAATCACTCTTGTTGAACTCTTGGTCCAGCAGGGTGATAAACCTCCACCTAGGCGGTGCTCCCGGGGGGTGAAGGCATAGGAAAATGGCCAAGTGTTGAGGACTCAATCGTCTTTCTCTCATGGAAACCGCCTTCTCCGCTGGGCTTGGAGTGCGACCCATTTGCGGCTTGACCCAAATAAGAGAAGCCGTGCTAGATCTTGCCTCTTAGCGAAGGCCCTGCCTGCGCGCCGCTGGGTGTGTGAGTTCCGCCGCCCAGCCGTGGAACCCTTCCCGATCTCCGTCTTTTGGGATTCTTGCTTGGATAACCTTCGCCTGAGACGTATGTCGAATAGAAACTGGCAGCGCCTGAATAGCAGAGGCCAAGACCTCTGCTTTCCTTGTGACGACCTCCGCTTGCTTTGCGATGACCTCCACTTGTGTCATCCGTCGGGACTATATCCCGACAGTTGCAATCTCCGCCGTGTCCTGCAATGGTATCTTCACACTAGATAAGTTTGTCAGTCTGCGGGGCTAGGGAGAACCTCCGCCCATTACCGAGACTGAGTCCCAACAACCCTATATTAGATAGGTCATTGTACATCTTGAGTTCATTCCTAAGTATAGAACAACGTCTCTATTTCCTCGTTCCTTAATTTTTTCTCGAAAAGGGGTATATAGTAATATCTTCTACATCGACTTAATGCATATAGGTGTTCCTTATTACAAGCAGAAAATTCATTCCTTAAATTTAGAGGAATGACTTCCCCATGGAGTACTGGCTTGTGATGAATGAGGTGATGATGGATTAACCCATTCCACTGAAAATGTGAAGAACGAGAAGATGATGGACTGCATCATTCTTCGTCTTCTCTGATTGGTGAACAGCACGGGAAAATTGAAACATATATAGCCGGCTGCACGTGAATCTGCACTAGCTCGCACAAGTCTCAGTAGACATATGCATCCGTAAGATTATCAGAGCTTCATGGGGCTCAAATGTTGGGCCGGACTCATCAGACTTTCATGGACAAAAAACACTTTCTGAACAAATATAAACCGACATGTTAATTGAACTTATCTGGAACTAGTTGCACTCAAGAAGTAAGTAAATTTGTTTTGGCTTTTTATCGATTTTAAACGTTGTGCATGGGCCATGTTTGAATCTAACACATTAGACACGGTGGACTCAACTTGGACAGAGTTAAAATGGAAGTTGTCCTGCGATCATATTCCAACAATGCATACTCAAATGAACTTGGTCAATCAAGCAACAAATAGATTGTTGCATATAACAAGCATGAGCCTTCAAAAAATGTAATTATTGCAGCAATCTTGTTATCACTGATTGAGGTTTACAAGAAAATAATAAGATCACAGACCTCACTTTGTGTACTGACTAAACATTACTGTAATCAAGAAACTGATACATCCATTGGAGATTTGGAGGTTTATTGAAGTCAACACATAATTTGTAGCAATCGAGGAAATGACAAAATAGATCGGTTTTACTGAAGGATGGTATCTTTTCTTAGCGTTGTCCACCTTGGCCAGAGCTAGAGCCTGACCCACCTCCATATGCACTGGCATATCCACCGTCATGCCCACCAGCTGCACCACCACCACCTCCCCCACCATTGGTAGAGCTTCCGCCATTCGGAACAGCAACGTTACTAGAAGAGATTCCTCTTCCTGAACCAGAGCCAGAACCACTGCCATTTTGCGGACCTCCTCCTTGGCCACCACCTCCACCAATGCCTTGTGCACCAACGTCAGGCCTGAAGCTCCTCCACCATAAAACCCAACAGTGGAGCCACGGCTTCTAGCAGATCCAGAGCCGGCTCCAGAACCACCATTATCTCCGCCGCCACCGCCGCCGCCACCTCCTCTAGCCATGGAGCTACCGGTCCCATATGGCCCACCAGGAGCATTAGAAGCTCCAGCGGACCCGAAACCAGAACCAGATCCTGAACCATAGCCATTCAAGGACCCTCCACCTTCCCCTCCTCCTCCTCCTTCAATAGTAGCCTCTGTGCTAGGGTGCTCCCAAGGGAATTCCCTAGCTTTGGCAAGACCAATGGTCAAGAGGGCTACAAGGCAAAATGATAGGAACCTGCGTTTACTCTCCATTGTGACTTGATGTTGTGTGTGGAAGATGAGCTAAATGATGCACAGAAACGTAGAGAAGTAGTGATATTTATACTGCTTTAGCCTTTAGCCAACAAGGAAGATGCATTATTTTAGTCAAGTATATAGCTAAGAAGAAGAAACGTTGCAATGAAAAAAGCTCGAGAACCATGCATGTACGTATGCATCTCTTGAGGATACTGCACGCTAACACAGAGGAAAACCAAGCCAAGACATGTGCAATCTGTCGGTCGCAGCGTTTTTGATGCATCCCACGTGAATACGATTCGTGTTTCCGATTCGCAATGTACATGCTCCACCAGTTCGTGAAAACTGAAAAGTCCGGAGAGGGGAGAGATGCTTGTTGCTGGCTGACACAATATAATTATACTGTACTCGAATATATTTTAGGGAGCTCGCGGATCGGAACTTTCCCCGTCCGCGTCGCTCCCACGCGAGCGGCTCGGGCGGCTCCCTCCCGAAACCTAGCGCAGCACCTTCCCTTCCCTACGCTGCGCCGCCGCCGAGCTCGCCGCCCGGCATGGCCGCCTGGCTGGCCGGGATGGCGGCGGCGGGGCCCTTCCTCCTCTCAGCGGCGTGGGCAGCAGCAAGCCGGGCGGCCCCTCCCTGTGCGTGAGCTGCGTGGGGCTCAGCACGGGAGGCCCGTCGCGGCTTTGGCGGCGCCGGTGGCGCCCGAGCTTGCGCGAGGGAACGACGGCGAGTCTCCTCCGCGGCGTTCCCTCCTCCTCTCGATGGCGACGACGACGCGAGGCGGACGGCGACCCGGGTCTCGAACGGCCCGACCTGGCCGTCTGGGGGCGGATCCGGCTCCCGGCCGTGGGATCTCGCTGCACAGCCGGGCGGTGCTGCAAGGATGGCCGGTGGCGGTTGTGGCGGCGACGGGACGCGTGATGGCGCCGGGGGTGGTGCTCTCTCCGCCTTTCTCCCCCCACCCCCAAGCTCAAGCGGCCCGGCCTTGTCCGGGCCTGGCCGTGGCCCGATGTTGTGGTTCTTTGTCAAGATGGAGGCGGCGGCGTTGGCGGGCGCCGTGTTCGGGCCTAGCCTTTGATCCGGCGGCCTGAGGGCAAGGGGCGGAGCCTAAGATGGTGGGGGCTCGCCGGTGGCGCCGGCAGCAATCTTGGCATCGGCATCGGCGGGTGCTCGGTCGGCGACGGCAGCTGCGACGGCTTCGACGCGGCGACAAGGCTCGGCGTGCTGCGGAGTGATGCTGGTTTTTCGGCTTGTCGTGCGGTCGGTCGGGGTGCCCGACGCAGCTCTGCTGCAATGTCGTGGCCGGGCGTGCCGATGCCCCTCCGGCCATGGCCCTCGCTGGACGACCGCGGCGATGGCGGTGGTGTCAAGCTAGGATTCGAATTCGGGGCGGCGGCGGTGCTAAGTTTTCTTGGGCGAAAGCCTAGCGACGGCGGCGCCTGTGGGCGTCGCTTTCCCCGTGGGGCGTCGTATACCTAGCACATTCCATGAGTGAGAACTCGGTCCATTATTGGACGAGTGACGGCGGCGCTTGTACGTCGTCACCTTCTTGTAGGCGTCGCTGTGGAATTCGCCTCGGCCGAGTTGTCGATGGTAGGGCGTGGCCGTGGTCGGAAGTCGGAGCTGCGCTTGCGTTATGCTTGTGCTAGGCAACGATGACCAACTTTGGCTCCTGCATTGGATTTCGGTCCTAATTCTTAGTTGGGGCATCGTTTCTCTGTTGTTGCGTGGGTGGGCTTCGGGCGTGGTGGTTTCTCACCACGTCGGCTGCCTTGTACTTATTATTGCTCTCTGCTTATCAATGAAAGCCGATATACGGATCTTTCGAAAAAAAAAAAAGAATATATTTTCAATTTCTGGTGAGGCCCCGGTTGAACAATTTTTGCATAGTGTTGACGCGAAATTAGGGTGCCACGCCAAACACACCGGAGGGCCTTGGGCGCCCACAAAGGTCGCGATCGACCTTGAAGCAGCGAGCACCGCGGCGTGATCGGCTAGGGCCGATGTAGAGCTTCGGTGACGCCTGGAAGAACCTCAACGCACCTCCGGGAAGACCCGTCGGGAGGACGACGCAAGGGTTGCCCTAGGACCGGCAAGGCCGCCTAGAGCGCCCGGCGGGTTCGCGGAGAACGTCGACGAACAGCAGGGTAGTAGAAGGGATGACCTACAAACAAGACGTGGTAGATTGATTTTGTCGATTGGATGTAGATAGGATCAAATCGGCCATGAACCACTTTATTATATAGAGGAGGGTGGTCTTATCCTTTTAGGAAACCGTTCTTGGGCGTTTCCAAGCTTCAAAAATCCGACCTAAACACGATTGGAAACAAATCGGTTCGGATCTCGTGACGGACATCGCCAGCGTCGGGCCGACCGGACGTGCGGCGGCACAAGAGCACGGGCGCGACGACCGTCACCAGCGTCCCGGCCGGTTCTGAAAGGTCTGTCGAAACCGACCGCGGGCGCGCCAACTTGACGGACGCCGGGGCCGGTCCCTGGACCGGACTCACCGGTGCGTCCGGTCGATGCCCGAAATTGGCCTAGACGACCCGGTTGACCGACCGACGCGTTGAGGACCGGACGCGCCCGGTGCCTAGCGTCTGGTCACTTCCGAGCCGTTTTTTATCTCCCTTCGAATTTGGCTTAGTCCGGAAATTTGCGGTGACTTGGAGCTTGAAGTCTAGGATTTTACCATGTCTTAGACCAAGCCAATTTTGGGTGTCAACACATATAATAGAATGAAGGTCATGCCAAGCTTATCAGAGTTCAGTGACTATGACTTCTCGGTGCGAGATTAAGAGCTGTTAAAATTACAACCTTACAACCATACATACTCAGACATCAGTAGCCAAATAACTGTCATACAAATATTTTGGTCCCTATAAGGTGTTGGAGCGCATTGCTTCCGTGGCATACCTCTTGGATCTTCCTGAGATGGCACGCTAATCCATCTTGTCTTTCATGTATCACAACCAAAACCTTTCATTTGCAGATTATACTCTCGTCTCTACAAGTTTACCAGTTCAATTGTCCATCCATCGCAATATTTGATATTAGCAACTGACGTTCGAGAAAAACCTTTAGCGACTCACCGTTCGACTGTAATTGTCAACTTTTAGCAATTGATGTTAGATGCTATATATTAAGGAAAAACTACAGGAGCTTCCTCACCGGCGTTTTCTCGCCTGATACGTGTCCTTGTTAATCGCTCCTGCCCACGTGTTCCCTCGCCGGCAGCCGGAGGAGGCTACGGAGGCCAGGCCTCCGGGATGGTGGCAAGTGAGGTCTCACCCCCGTCGTGCAGCTCTCCGTGCGGGGTGGAGCTCGCCGGCTTTAGTCACGCGGTGGCGGCGGGGCGTGGGAGGCACGCGGATTGGTCCACTACGCCGGCGGCAGCGGCGGGGCGGCTGGGATGACGTGGTGGTTAGCAAAGTGAAGGTGGCAGCCTTGACTCCCTAGCTGGAGCTTGTTGGTAGGATGATAGCTTGGGGGTGGGGGTGGGGGTGAAGGGGGTGCCTGCCGGCAGCGTTCTGATCCGGTCCTCTTGTACCCGGATTGAGGCTTCGGTGCGCAGATCCGCGGCTTGGTGGTGGGGTGCGGCTACGGCTTCGTGTGGTGGTGGTGCGGAGGTGCTACGGCGGTGGTGGGTGGAGCGGCGCTTCGGTCGGCGTCCATGTACTTGGGCGGCACTCCAATTGGGGCGAGGTGGTGGAGCTCGTGCCCTTCTCTTCCGGGCCGGGCCGGGGTGTGTATCTGCGTGGTGAGGACGGGCCGCGGCTAACAAGGAGTGGTGTGGTGCGGAGGGGGGCCGTCGGCCCCCTCGCTACGGTGGTGGAGCGGCTTTGTCGGCCTTGCCGTGGTGGCGGTGGCCGGCGGTGGCAGCCCGGCGACACCGTGGTGGAGCAAATAGCCTTGCTAAGCCCTATTGACTACTTTCCTCCGTTGGGGCTCGCCGGCGGCTCCGTTGGGGTTCACTTGGGTGGAGTACTGCACCTTTCATTGTTCCAAAGACCTCGACAAAGAGTGCGGATGCACCCAATAACTCAAGAAGCTTTGTCGGGTGTCATCGGAAACCCCGATTACACCTCATACCAGATCAACAAAGGAGTAGCTACAACATTACAACATTTGTTACAAAAATATAGATCGAGTGCGGAAGAATACTAACATTAATTTTATAAAATATGAATAAGTTACATTTAAGTATACTTAACTTAATTGCGAAGCAGAACAAAACTATAGGGGATAACTAGATCATGTCGAGCCCACCGACATAACCTCGGTTAGCAAAGACGAGTCAAGACCTGCAACAAGGGTCAAAGAACCCCGAGTACGGGAGTACTCAACAAGACTTAACCGACCAAGAAAAAAATAGGAGAAGACTCGGGAATGCAGGCCATGGGAAACAAGGTAAGGTTTTAGCAAGATCAAGGACTCATTTTGCATAAAAGCTTACTAATAGTGAATCCTTACTTTCAATATTTTAACTCATATTAGTTTATCACCTAATCTAGGTGATCCTATACTAGATCAAACACTTCTCATCCATCTTCCATACTTTCTCATTAGTTCCATTTCTTAACTACGATGAAAGTGACAGAGGATCGGGTCTCTCCTTCACCGAGAAGCACGGACGATTCGAACCGAATTTAACACCCAAATGGGATTCCCTTCCACACGATATATGTAGCACCGAAGCTTGCATATATCAACCATCTCCCGTTCATCCAAAACGGGAACGAGGCCTACGCCACCCGAGAATACAAGTACACCTCCAACCTCGGGACTTTAACCCACCGAGGGTATCTTGTACTCCCCGCCATCTCTCCACTCCCAAAGCCGCGGTTGCCATTCCCGATTTGGCACACCCCCCCGAGATCGGCTTACCAAAGCATGTGGTTGGTACTTGTTTTTGACTTATCCGGGTGACAACCCCGGATAATCGTGCCTTTGACCCAACGGTCTCCGACGCAACATGCGTTCAACAGTCCCGATAACGCCTCAATCCGATCAACGAATGGTGCTTAACCGACACAAAGCCGAAACACTACGCCAGAGACTCCATTCTCGATTGCAAGTTACCCGACCGGTCTCAAATTTAACATCTCCTCCATTACCACCACCATGGTGTTCTCTTTTTCCAAAGCATAACCGTGAAGAGCAAAGATAAAACCTTTATCTCGGCGAATGGTGAAACCACCCTTCGACTTCTACCGAAGTCTAAGCATTGCTAAGCATTAAAGATATCAACCTATTCATACTAGTGGGGTATCATTTGGACATAATCGAATTCAAGGTAGTTATGCAAAGAACGGTTGCAATCAACTCCTATTCACTTAATGCAACATATTATCATCATAAGTGATATAAAGCCTTTGAAAACATCAAGGAAGGGTTTAAATGCATCCGGGCTTGCCTGTATTTGCGGGAAAGTTAGATTCAAGTCGGTCACCAAGGTCCACTTGACACCAACACCTCGGGTGGATGGATCTTCTTGGCTCGACCATCACGAACCATATCAACACCAACTCCAAAGCTTCATCGACACGATCCGACTCACTCTCGTATACTCTACACGAGATGATGATGCATGCTTTAGTATGATGGAATTGTAAACATGATGCTCGATGATGCGCGAAATGATAAACACTTGAGTACAACTTTCCTTCACGATAAAGTTGCACCCAACAAAACCAACTTATTGAACTACTCTATAAGATATCATCACCATTGCCTAAGGAGTTCTCAAGGACCATTTCATATGTCATGATCCATGATCCACAAAGCAATCTCAAGATCACACAAAACCTAAGTCAAAAAGCACTAAACACTACCCTTTTTCTAATAAATAAAATAAGGCATAAAATAATAAATAAATTAAACATCTCCAAAGGACTCCAAACTTTTTATACAAGTAGAACATGTCATATAATAGCACCACATAAACTTTCATGAATTTTGGAAATATATTTTATTTTTTAAAAACCATGGAATAAGCATTTTTCAATTAAAGATGGTATTTTTAAATCATGCAAGAACTACTCAAAAACAAAGTTTCAAATTTTTCATTGACACACATACCCATAGTAAGGCTCTACAAAAATGTTCAGAATTTTTGAGCCAGCATTTGAATTTCTATGAAATTTGCAAAATCGAACACTATTCATTTCTAGGGAAAATCGCAAAACAAAATTTAAAACAAAACCGGTCATCGGGCGAAAATGGCCCGCTCGCCCATGACCGATGGATCGCCCAAGACGCCAGCCCCAGCCAGCCCAACATCTTGGCCGCGCGACCACGCCGGCGCCGGGCGCCTTGATCGGCGATTGCTGCCGGGCGGCGAGGTCCGTGACCCTGCGGCTTGCACCCACATGCTCCCCTTTACCTCGCGCACTCGCTGGTCCCCTTTCCCCCTTCCTCCGAGCATCGCAGCATGCACGCCGGTGGCCATGGCGGTCGTGGCCGCGCGGCGGACGGCGGTATGGCTCACCGGAGCTTTCTGCTTGGGTTCTACTCGGATGGGTTCTAGCGGGAGAGTATTCAAAAAAAAATGGTTTAGGAAAGCTCCTCCTTCCGCTGGGTTTTTATGTGAAAATGACCCTCCGGTAGTTATCTCAAGCAGTAGGACAGATCTGGGCTAGAATTGGTAAGAGTGGTAAAACGGTCCCAGGCTGTTCCTATAGTTTCATCTCCTAATTGTTGGAAGTTGAGTGTCTTCTGTCGTAGGGAGTGGTAAGGGATAGAATGCAAGGATTCTGCAGTTCTTCCTATTTACCACCCCTACATTTTGAGTGAGCATAGAGCTGCTCAAACTCCCTTAGGTGATGACACATGGGTTTTCCTATTCCAAGCCTAAAAAGGTTTGGACTGAACCATGGCTATAAAGCCAAGGCGAGCTCAAATCTTGAAGTTGTGATTGGCTTCGAAGATTGACATGGTTCTAAGAGCTCACCCTTAGGAGCAAAAAGGTTTTTGAAAGTGGTTTGCTCCATAATTAGAAAAAAAATAAAAATAAAAAGAATGGCGAGGGGGTAGGGCTCTCACTGCGATAACTAGGTTTGCAAACTTTAACGACAACCGTTCCCGAAGAACGGCGCCTTTAAATGCTTGTTGGTATTTCTTAGCGTAAGCAAAGAAAGTCCGCAAAGCGCACGGAAAGTACCGTTATAGCACTTCACCTAGAAGTATTCCGTATCGAATTTCCACAGGGAACGGGTGCTAAGTCTGTTCTTCTAGATATCAAGGGTCAAGCATAGGAGGTGATCTTAGGAGTGATGTGTTCTTTCAAAGACTTAGACTAAGTCGGGCTCTTTCTATTAATCGAGTATTACTTCGGCACCGAGTGCACTTTGGTCCGCCAGCGATGCCGGGCCTCTAGCTCTACTACACGCAAACCGACGTGGAGGAGTACGATGGGCGAATAGGGTCAAGTCACCACCTATCCCCTACCTCACTACCGTGGATTGCGGAGCAAACGAGGGTGTTCATAACTTAGACACCACATCTACGTTACTTGTCACTACTCTAGCGTCGATCAGGGCATACCATCTTCATCAGGGGCCCTCTACTAGAGCATTCACCGGAAGGTAAACAACGATCCCGTAATTCTCGATATAATAAATGATAGCATGGAACTTAAGAATGATACTGAAAGTAAGACACGAATAACTCTCACCAAGCCGTAAAGTTACCCGTAGAGGTACAAGGTAGGGAGGCGGGAGCCGACAGATTCGGCACTCCGACAGCCTGATGGGCGTCGCAAACTCTTCGCCACACAGGACCGCGGGGTCGCTACTCCTATCTCTCTACATTGCACTCTCTCACTCCCACTGAGTGTCTTGGCACTCTCTAAACCACCCTATATGTGAGACGTGGAGTGAAATTCCCGAAGGAATGGGGGCGAATGATGGATCACATGGTAAAGGAATGTGTGATCCTTTATTGAATGATGTGAAGTGAATGAGTGTGAATTGGTGAGTTACAAGGGGAGGCAAGGGCCTCTTTATATAGGGAAAGGAGGGGGAGAATGGAGGGCTCTCCATGTTTCTATCATGAAATTCAAACTCCTAGGCATGCAACCGCCTCCTCCTTGGCGCCATACCAAAAATACCTTAATGCAAGCCTTCCAAGCCATGCAACTGCACACGTCTTGGCGCCAACTTAATTCCCCTCACATGCAACCAAGCATTCTTGGCGGGAACCTTATCTTCCACACATGCAACCATGTCTTCCGAGGGAGTTTTGGCGGGAATTCTTGGCGCATCCCGAAAAGCACCGCATGCAACCGCCTTCTCTCCTCCGGACACGGGTCAAGGCAAAAGCGCGGCGGGTTCGGGCTCAGGGCCACGGCCCGGGCGCCAGCGGTGCGGCGGCCGGCCCAGTTTGGCCCGCCCGGCGCCGTGCCTTTGCGGGTGGGCTTGTGGCCCATCATATGTTGTGTCCCCCGAGGGTGCTTTGGTCCGATTCGCGTTGGTTTTGGCCTCGGTGGCATTCCCCTTGTCCAAAGCGCAGTTCGATGTGCGCTTCTATCTTCCTTTTGGCGTACTTTTACTTTCCACGTTTTTATGTCGCAAAACATATTTTCTTTGAATACAAGTGGAACTAGATTAATAGTAAAGGTTCATGTGGCAAAAGTAATGTTATTCACCATGTTATATAACTAAGTTGGCGGTATAAAGTGTATGATAAGGACCGCCAACAACTCCCCACACTTAGTCTTTACTGTCCTCGAGTAAAGTGCAAGACTAGGTGGGTTTACCTCGAAGAAATAAAATCTGCATACAAGTTATTCCAAGCTTCACCAAAGCACTTGTGAAATTTTGATGTGTCTACCACATTAATCTTGGGTAATTGAATTATGGAACAATCATGGATTCAGATCCCCTTGCTTCAGATAAGTGCAGGAACTTGGGTTTTCATATGATTTTGAAAATGTAAATATAGCCTTGCTCCTCGAATGATTCACTCGGATCACTCAAATATTTGTGTCTGGGTTCCTCACCGAGGCATATGAGAGTTTTGCCTTCTTTCTTTTCTACTTCTAAAAAGCTTATATGGATCTTTGGGTAGGGAAAAGATATGAAGGCATACTTACTCTGCATATATTGCTAGGCCAAAGCGTGGATCCAAGGAGAAGGATGGCATACCCCTAGATCAAGAAGTGCATGTGTGTGGATATATGTTATAGTGGAACCTATACTATGTATACTATACTCCTTGATATGAGTGATCTCTCTCTTATGAAAACTTTATTCTTGAGAACATGGCTATCTTTTTGCATGAGCCTTCATGTGCTCATCTCTTTTTTTTCATTGAACTCTTGGACCTTTATGTGTCCAACTTTTTTTTAATGGGACCTTCATGTGTCCTTATATATATATTTTTTTTCATAGCCATGTCTCTTTGAACCACAAATATATAGAGAGATCACTATCTGGTAGAGCATGGAGTATTTTATTTCTAAGATGTCTCTTTTTTTTTCTTTTGTCTACTCCCAATGTAGGAGCAGAGCTTTTTGTATGGTGGATGGAAGCATGTTTTAGCGTATTCCCAGTGTAGGAATAGCTAGTATATGTGGAGTGTACGTGTTCTTGATCTTGGGGGCATGACAACTATCTCAACAAGGGTCAACAAGACTTGACACAAGCTCAATGCAAAGATAAGTAGCGTATATATATGGTAGGTTTTTGCGTTTGATAAACTTCAAGATGGCTCGTAGGAATTTGCATATCATTGAGGAGCATGCTATTTGAATTTTGAATTTTTTGAAAACAAATCCCAAGTTCATATAAAAGAGCAAGGTTCAAATCATCTAGCTATATCACATATTCCAATTACTTAGATAACATGGGGTCCCTATGATAGATAATTCACAAGGCATAGGAATATTATCAAGGAATAAAGAGTATGCAAATTTTTATCAAAGGATAGCATGGGGATGGAGCATCCACATTTTTTTCTTTTAGTGAGGAATAAAATATATGTTGACTGAAAGACATTGAGAGATTTAATGAGGTGGAGCTCAAAGATGATTAAATTATTTTAATGATCATACATTTTAATCTTGTTCAAAAGGGGAAGGTAAAGGATTTCGATTTTTACCTTGTGCAGTCTCCTCCCCACACTTGTTCCTTTGACAAATTATATAGATAGAAAGACAAAAGGAACAAGTGTGCATCCAAAAGGTTTTGTCTTGTTGATATGTTCAAAATTAAACTTCAAAACATTTTGGAAGATGTGAGAGCGAGAGTTTTGCACAAACCACCATTTGAAGATGAAGGAGTTTATGGTAGTCGTTCGTCTCGCCCTTCTTCGTCATGAATTGCTCGGCGTTTGTGCATTGTGTTGGGGAGATCTCAAAAGTTTGTTCATTGTGTTTGAGAGATCTCCCCACACTTGGTCTTGTACCTAGTTTTATTTGAAAGCAAGAAAACAAAACAAAAGAAGAAAAACACATGGCTCTATTGGCATGAATACCGTGGAGCCTTTTATTGTGATTATTTTATTTATTTATTTTATTTTTATTTGTTCACCACAACATCACTCAAGCAAGGCTCATATAAAGAAGCAAAGTGAACATAGCTTTGATCTATCTCCATCATAAAATACTTTCATAGATCATGACAACAATACTCTAAGATCATTAACCAAGATCCAACGTCATGTCGAATTTTGATTAAAGGAGGTCTTTTTAACCTAAGCACCATGCTCAATTTAAAAGACCTATGGATGTGTCAGTATACGAGCTCATCCAAACTAGAGCATAAATCAAAAACATGGGAAGCATAAAGTTTTGATTCTATGAAGATAAAAATGAGTGAAAAGTGTTGATGAACATTTATTTCCTTTGCATACCGGATATACTTACCGGCAACATTTTTAGATGTAGCATCGAAGTCGTTGCCGCGTCTCATGCGTGATGGCCCCCCCCAGTGCACCTCAAGGCTAGGCCACACACACGTGTGTATGGGCCATGGGTCTTGATGGTAGCAGCAAAGGATGAGAGACGAACCCTTCTTGCTTGTGGAAGCAAAGGTGGGTGGAGTCAGGCAGCACTTTTGGTATGTATCTTGATCGTGTGGGGCCAACCTGCTCCTCTCTTCTCTTATTGATTTTTTTCTATTCTATTATATATATTTTTTTTTTTTTCAACAACACTCTTTTTTTTTCTCTTTCTTCTCCTTTCTTTTTTTTCAGCAAGGCAAGGTGACATTATCTTTTTTATGACCCCTTGGTGGATGGAATTTAAGATTCTCACCATCTTCCCCCCACACTTGGACTTTTGTGTAAAAGTCAAGTGTGCAAGGTCCGGTCTCCCTTTTAGCATGTCCCATTATCCATGAGCATCAAAGTTTCTTGTTGATGTGCCCCCTATGTTCTCAAGCATTGTGTGCCTCTTTTGATCTTCTTAATCGATCTCCACCTGAAATGGTTAGCGACAAGAATACCCAAAGGTGCATACTAACTTGACAACATGCTCTTGCTTTTTATTAATCAGAGAAAAGGTTTTTTTTATGATAGTCCGGGGTATCTCCCGGTAGTGCTTTGATCATGGTCATAAGCTTGACCGCGAGAATTCTTCTTGCAGCTATCAAGGGTGGTGAAATTCCCAACTTCGCCACTAAGCATTGACAGTTTAAGATCAAGCTGCAAGGTTAGTGCCATCGTGCTACTACAAGATCAATGAAGACATACACAACCATCCTCTTAGAGAGTTTGTAAATGAGGATCAAGAGGAAGTTGTGATCCTAGTAGGAGCACGTGGTCACAAGTGAGGCAAGCGCTAGAGATCCAAAGAAGTGAGCATGAAACATGAGGAATCTTAAAGGAAGATTTTTCATGCTCAATCATGGTTTCTATCTTGGTCTCTAGAGTTGGTGCCTCGGGCATGTCCATGGCGCATGAGTTTTTATCCCCAAAAGGTATGTCATGAAGGACAAATGTTGTATCCTGACCATTATCAAGAACAATGTTTTGTTGGCTAGAGGGACATGGCTTATGTTCGAGTGAGGGTGACAGGTGTTTCGTTTCACAAAGATGCGAGAGCAACTTAAGTGAATCGAATGGAGTTATTAACTTCGCCTCCTCGAACATGTCATGGTTGGGATGTTGCTTTGCCACTAGACTTTTTGGATATGGGTTTGGGGTGGCACAAGCAACTTCTCCCAATTTTTCATCAAGGCTCCCATGGGTACTTTTTATGAACAAGGTCTTTGAGTGGGTAGCCTATCAAAAGTTTGAAGTTGAGGATGGGAAAGATATAGGGATCTAAGAACACCTCGGCTTTGTCAATCTCTAATGGCACGGCCCTCGCGATCCCACAACACTCAAAGATAAGTCCTGACGGATTTTTTTTTAAGAGTTTGTCAGTCGGGACTAGCGGTATCTTTCCCAAAAGGGTTTCCGCTGAGAATTGGAACATGATATTAGTCCTGACTGTGAGGTTGTGTACGGCTTCCACCAAAAAGTTCCCTTTAACAAACAAGTAATGATGTTGGAAGGTGAAAGAATCTGAATTGCTTCAGAAGAACGTTTCACTTCCAATGACCATTTTGTTGATGGTTTAGCTCTAGGGAAAACTTAATTTGTTGTGGGGTTTTACGTGCCAAGAGAGGTTTGAGGTATTGCCATAATCCTCGAATTCAATTGGAAACTTCGAAGGATGAATTTTCCTTTGGTGTTCGTGATGTCTCAACAGTCAATCCTAAGGATGGTAAGGGTACAGATTCGGGCCGATGAGGGCTTCTCAAAGCTTGACATGCCCATTTGGAATTTCAAATTTTTTTTTTGGATACCAAAAATGTAAAAATCGTTTTTTTACATTCTTGTGCGTAAGAATTCGGTTAGTGTATGGTCTCTTGGCAAAAAGCCCGTGTTGGTTGGGTTCTAAAGGATTCCTTGTCACATCTTGGTGCAAGGGATTTGAATGTTTGTACCCATAGCGAGGATTATACATGACCTCCACCAATCCTCAATAGAGTCATAGAAAAATGTTCATCGAAGAGTGTTTCAGGATCAGTCGGGATTGGTGGTTGTTGATATACCTTATAGCATAAAATATAGAGGCTTTTAAAACGAAAATAAGGGCTTAAAATGAATATCAACATAGTATAGGGGCTTGACTAACATGATTCCACTAGTTTTGGTGATTTATATATTTTCGAGGGATTAAACAGAAAAATGCCCAAGAGTTTGCAAGCCTTACGACATAAAGACGTGTCCGTGACGTAACCCAACGTGGAACCTACACTAGAACATTCCAGAAGAGACCAGAGAGCACCAGAAGGAAGCCGGGGCCCACCTGGCAGAGCCAGGCGGCGGCGGCCTGAGTAGCAGGCGGCGGCCGCCCCTGTAGGGCCCCCTGTCAGCCTCCCATTCAAGGTCGGTTCAGCACCGCCTATGAGGAGCAATCTAGTCCATCCATCAAGGTCGGTTTGATCCAAGGGCTGTCGTGCATCCTCTAGGGGCTATATAACAAGACCCCCTGACCCCTGGTGAAACCCTAATTCATTCTACTCCATACCAAGTCCATCATCAAGACCCCAAGTCAAGATCCTAAGCCCTAGTTCCACCATAATTAGAGCAATAGCTATCTAGGTTAGCTCTAGAGGAAGTCAAGTATTGTCTTGGATTCCGGATAGTCAAGAAGTAGTGGGGAGCGAAGCTTCACGTGGCTTCTCTCTTGTATCTCATTTGTAAGTATTTGTTAGAATACAATTGCCATGACTTTATTCTATTTAATGATTATATTCTTAGTTATATGCTTCTATGCTTATTATGATTATATATTTAGTTTAGTATGTTTGCCTTTATATTCAAGCATGGAGTCCTATAGCGCCTCCTTAGATGTACACTATGTGGGTGGTCGACAATGTGTAAACGTGGTGTTTATACAACGTTTGCCTGCGACATCACCCTATATTCTGGGATGTGTGGTAGATCGTGGATGTGATACTCCCATTGAGTCCTTTGGAGTCCACCCCCCGAATGTAGGGCTAGTTGAACTTTGTTACTATGGTTGGTTGGTTTTGTTCCTAATCTTCCTTAGTAATATTCACCATGTGTAGATATAATGCTCTCATACGATGATGACTAGATGTATTGCACTAATTGTAGTATGCATTGACATATAAGTAGGAGTAACTTAGGGATATTCCATCCACCTCACCTATACTATGATATTTAGCCTTTTATGATACTAGCTAGTGGCATATGATGATCTTTGACTTGGATGATGTTATTATCATTATTATTATCTTATTATCTTTATTATGTGACTTACCTCGTTTGAGTTTAGTATGATGGATATGGTTTACTCTACATTACACCACTTTGCAAGTGAATCAACATTAAATCATCAACCTACCCATAGCCCATCCCTTTCTTTTCGGTAGAATATAAATACGATACCGGATAGAATCACGGTGAGATGCTACAATAGGGTAATTCTATCCGTGCGCTTGCGGTCGATACAATGTAATTATATTATTACAAGAGTTTCAAGTGTCATTATAAGAATATCCGTTCACGCATTTCTTTAGCGTTGTGAGCTAGGGTGCGGACTAGTTTCGTAGGCAATGCTAGAATGTGTGGTACAGACTTTTGTGCCTATCGTGGTGAGATTAACTCCACCATTGATAATGTTACAAAGTCATAAACCATAACTAATTCCGTCTAACTTTATTAACTTCCCACTCTAACTTTTGTTGGAATGTGAGATTAACTCCACATCCAAGCTGACTTATTAGATAGATACCATTTATACATTTCTAGCGCCGTCCTAGATGTGGATCGTGTTAGAGATGTCAACAAGCATTTAAAGGCGCCGTTCTTGGGGAAAAAAGGGTGCTAGCCAAACCTAAACACACATACATGGATAGATTGATATCACTTGCATCACATAATGTATCGAGGACCCATTATCAACTACTCAAACAGGCTTACCCTTGTTTGTCTACTTGTCTTTGATTTTATGCGGGGTAAAAATATTCATTGGAGTACTCGTCAAAGAGCAATATTGAAAATCAATTATTAATCAAGAGGGCAAGAATTCAAGCTCGAGAACAACTTTTACACCTTTTTGATTTGGACTTGATCAACTTAGGCAAAGCCTATTGCCTATTTTCGAGGCCATGGCCAACAAGACACTTCGTGAATTTTCAGCTCAACTACGGCCAATGTTCGCCTTTGGACCGGATGTTGCAATTGGGGATCATGACTTTGAGCTTAAGCCCAGGCTCATTAATATGGTACAAGCTAGCCGGTTCTATGGAAAGGCACATGAGGATGCTAGTGCTCATCTCCAACACTTTTGGAGATTTGCAGTACTATCATCATTAAAGGAGTACCAAGAGATGCAATCCTACTCCGTCTTTTCCCATTCTCACTGTTGGGAAGGGCGAAGCAGTGGTTCTACGCAACAAAAGATAAAAATACTACATGGTCACTCTGTTCTACTGCCTTCCTTGCAAAGTTCTTTCCTATAGGCAAGACCAATGCCTTACGGGGGAAGATTGCAAATTTTCAACAACAACAAGATGAGTCTGTCCTAGAAGCATGGGAACGCTTTCAAGATAATATCTCAGAATGCCCACACCATGGGATGGAAAAATTGGTTACTTATGCATACCTTTTATCATGGGCTCACTACAAGTGCTCGTGAAACAATGGATGCTTTGCGGGGGAGGCGCTTTCCTATCACTCACACTCACGAAAAGCTACTGAACTTGTGGAGAAAATGGCTTCAAACCAGAGTTGGAATGAAGAGAGACAACCCCCAAAGAGGTCGGGAGGAATGCACTCACGAAAGAGGTAGACATGCTGTCGCCAAGATGGATCTAATAATGAAGAAACTTGAGGAGAAAGCTCACGAGAAGAAAGAAGTCATGCAAATTCTAGACTCTAGCATGACATGTGAAGAATGTGGCAACAATGGCCACTCGGGCAATAATTGCCCGTAGATTGAAGAGGATATGAATTACATCAACAATAACAACAATTATCGTCCTCAACAAAATCAAGGTTGGAACCATCAAAGAAAGACCAAACTACCAAGGTAATTATACCAACCTTAACTATCAAGGTAATTTTAATAATTTTAACCAACCTTCTTTAAGAGATCTTGTTTTGAATCAAGGAAAAACTATGGAAAACCTGTCTAAGAAGTTAACTACTAATGATAAAATGCTAGAAACAATAAACAATAGAATGGATAGTTTTTTTATTTATCAAAGTGATTAAAAACCAACATAGTTTTCAACAAAATGATAGAATCTCAAATTCTCCTATGACATTCCATGGTCAATTTTCTCTTGGATAGGGGGTCTCGGACTGAGCTCCACTAACCACATCAATGTAGAACTCTCATCCTTTGGCCTAGAGTCATTGATCAGGCGATCATAAGACTCATAAGGAAGAATTAGAATCTGCTTGAAATCTTGTAGACATTTTTTGATGTTTTGATCGCTACTTTACATTTCTTCAAGACTTATGAGAGAGTTGGAGATTTGCCATTTAGGGATTTAGAATGGTGTCTCTTTGAAGGTCCGGGATGATTCCCTACCACCAAAGAAAGAAGATCCTTCTTCCTTCGCAGGGAGGCCGGGATTGATCATCACCATCCAAATTGGACCACACGTATTTGAGAATGCACTATGTGACTTGGCTCAAGCATCAACATTTTACCTCGGGTAATTTATGAAAAAAGATTAATGGTAACCCATTATTATATACAACCATGTGCTTTTCTCAAAGAGAACGGAAAGAGCTTCCAACGAAGGGTTCTGCGTGTCATCATGTGAAGCTATTGCTATCCACAAGGCATACTCCAAGATGTTTACGAACCACAAGTTGGAAAATCATATGTGCCATGGGTTGTGATGATTTCCAAACAGCGCCCTTTGGAGCGCGATGGGTGTTTGGTCGAGACAAAAAAGGAAGTGAAAAGGCACCAATTATATTGGGTCGACCTTTCTTGAGTGTTACCACTAAAGGACCGATACACCTAAGTATGCTAGAGCAATCATCTATGCCCGAGGAACGTGAAGTGAACTAACAAAGAATCAAGACTTCGATGAAAGATATGTTTCAACATCAAGGGAAGAAAAGAAGTATTTAGTTTCAAGAACAAGACACTCACCTCTCCCACTCATCCGCTTCTTGGCTAACACCATATAGTTGTGAGATGCCACGGAACCTACATTCAAGATCACCAAGAAGAACAAAAACTATATTAAACCCGAAGAAAAAGAACTTCGGATGTATTACTCACTAGAAGAAGTACACCCGCAGAGGTACACCTCGGAGGAAGGCTCAGCATTAAAACTACACTAAAAGGAACTCAGGCTTACGCCTACTACATTGAAGGTAATGATGATTAACAAGATAGGTTACTCGAGAATGACCATCTACTCAAATCTCCAATGCTGACTAAGATGGAAGATCCGGGCATCCCAACGATATCATGCACTATAAAATGTTTGACCTTCAATAATACATATTGTGATACGAGGATCGGCATCAACATCATGGCCAAGGTAACATATAAACTATTATTCGATGATATGCCCTTGTATCCTACATATGTGTCCCACATGTCGGGATGAAATGGTCATGATGGTAGACCAATCATGCCAAATCTTCCGGAAGGGATTCAAATTGCGGCCAAAAGACGTGACCAAATGTGTCATTTTAGCCCACACATCGCATAAAAATTAATGATCATTATGTCCTCATTATTTATATGTATGCTAGCTTCCAAAAAGAGTACTTTGACTTTTTAGTCATGGACATGGGAAAATGAGTTGGACCCACCACTAGTGTTGGGAAGACCATTCCTCAATACTACACGCGCCATCATCTACATAAGAATAGGAGAAATTCACTTCCAATTCCCCACAAAAAGGGAAAAAGAGTGAAGTATATTTCAATAGTTATACTAATTATGAAAAGAAGAATAGGTCACTTCCAATTCCCCACGCAGTATATTTCAATAGTTACGCCCCCGAAGAAGAAACAATTGAAGATCCAAGAAGAAGAAGAGGTAGAAGGACCTAAAGAAGAAAAGTCGTCCACCTCAACAAGCGAAGATTGTAAAATTTCAGAAATCGAGGTAGAGGGAAAAAGAAACAATAAACCCAAGACAAAAGATATACAGTCACTAGAACCTCCCGAAACAAGAAGTGGATAAAGAAAAAGACAACTCCCTGCACATCATCGGGGAAAAACATCGATCAAATCATCGAGCCACCAATTGTGACTCTTGGCGTACCTTTTGGGAGTAATGAGCGAAACAAGAAAGTCTTGTTCGGAGGACTTTAATCCCCTAACCTTCGCCGAAAGGTAATTCGGTAAGTTATCCATATTTAATTTCCATCATTGCACATTTACTTTCTCCAGGTTACATAGCATATTTTCTTTTTCCAAATTACATTAGAAAAAAAAAAAGACAATAAAAATATTTAGTGCTTTGCATGTTTAAAAGCTTAAAGCCCCATGTGAGTAAATCTGAGGGTTTAATACCCTCGAGAGATATTTACTTGTGGTGGCATAAAAATAAAATAAAAATGCATTCATAAGTTCTTTATCTTCTTTTGCACACAAAATAAGAAAATCCAAAAATATCTTTTACGCTAAAAGATCCCAGTGACGAAAGCAACGTGGCTAAACTCTAACGCTTAATCAAGTTCCACTAGCTTTGTGTCTATTTGAGTTTAGCAGGATATCGAAGGAGAAGAGACATGAGGAGACAATACCATCATCACTATCTACCTCAACTTCCATATCATCAACCCAACATTCCAATCTAGCTTGGGGAGAGCACCCCCGCTATCCCGATAAGTATCTCTACTACTACTATTATTAGCTAGATATTTGGTTTGCTTAGTTTGCTTTAGTTTGCTTAGAGTGAGTCTATATAATCTTTAAAGAGTCTTTATTATAGTATGAATAAATGATCAAGAGAGAGTGTACATCTTTATGCTTTTGCTCAACTAAAATCTTAAATGAAAAAGGAGATGATGAATAGTTGCTCCATCGTAATGTCTTTCAAGTACCTATCTTTCAAGCTTAAATTCTCTCAAAGCTTAAATATAAAACTGCTTTGGCTTGAGGTTTACCCTAAACCTGAAATCTGTGGATTGCATATGCTTGCTCTAGAGTCTAGGTAATTGACGGATATGATATATGAAAGTTTTGAGCTGCTATTTCTCTTGCTCCTAGTGACACTAGATTTCTGGAGATTTATCTTTTGAAAATTATAAAAAAATATACATGATAAGTTCCGTATGACAGAGTGTTGAAATCCCTACCACAGCCATATAAACATGCTTCATAGATTAGGAAAACCCTTTGATATATATAGGCTGCTTGTTTTGTATTGAGTTTGTTCAACCTTTGTCGACCCTTAGAAACTTGTCATGCTGATGTACACTCTATCCACCCATTCATCCACCACATATATTTCATTCCACTAAACTCCACTCATATATATATATATGCCACTTCTACCCTGGAAGTGCGTATCCACCATACATACCCACTATATACCCGCTAAATATGTTCCACTCCTATCTTGGGAGAAGAGCAACCAAAAATATTCCATTCCAGTCAACAATCTTATAAAGCTCTGTTACTCTTGTTTATCTCTCAAAAAGTTTATTACAAAACGAGACTTGGGTTGTTAGTTTAAAAAAAGAGAGAATAAAGGAGAGTTAAAAAAAAATTGGACAAGTGTCCGCTGAAAACAATGGGTACTTAGATGCCCGCCTCTCCATAAAAATAAAGAAGAATAAATGCAACCCAGGTTCTCTCAAGTGTTTTCAAGTTTCAAAAGAGAGATGATTTTTCAGAGAGCTAGAAAAGAATTAGACTTTTTCTCATCCCATTCATTCCACACCTACCATCATATTCACTTCATGCACATGCATCGGTGTGACTCGTAACTTTGGATCCATTGTTTGAACTTACAATATATGTTTAGTAAGTAGATTTAGTTTTCTCCCACCTATGAACTCCACATATAAGCTTTAGATATAGGGTGAGAGAGAAGAAGGCATAGTGTCCTACCTTTGTCCGAAATACCACATATTATGAGAGAAAGGCAAAACAACCTTATTGCCTTAGGGAGGATCCACCAATACCACATATGAGAGACTTGAAAGGGTCATCTTGAAGGAACTTTGAGTTTTATTTCAAAAATTAGAAAAACTGGTTGGTTGAACAAAGAGTTTGAGACCTAGTGCTTGACTTGATTGTTCTATCTTTCAATTGCCCAAGATCACAAGAAAAAGCTACAAGCTCCATGATTAAAGGTAATATGGGTAAGTTAAAGGTTGAAATAGTTTATCCGGAGATGAAATTTTGTTTGAAAGCATGTGTACTTTTGAGGTGTGAAAGCGTTGCAAAGAACTCCCCGATCCAACATGGTCTTGCTAGGGACTAGCAAGAGGTAAGCTTGGGGAGCTTGTTGATATACCTTATAGCATAAAATATAGAGGCTTTTAAAACGAAAATAAGGGCTTAAAATGAATATCAACATAGTATAGGGCTTGACTAACATGATTCCACTAGTTTTGGTGATTTAAATATTTTTTTCGTGGGATTAAACAGAAAATGCCCAAGAGTTTGCAAGCCTTACGACACAAAGACGTGTCCGTGGCGTAACCCAACGTGGAACCTACACTAGAACATTCGGAAGAGACCGAGAGCACCGGGAAGGAAGCCGGGGCCCACTGGCGAGCCAGGGGGCGGCGGAGTAGCGGCGGCGGCCGCCCTTGTGGGCCCCCCTGTCAGCCTCCCATTCAAGGTCGGTTCAGCACCGCCTATGAGGAGCAATCTAGTCCATCCATCAAGGTCGGTTTGATCCAAGGGCTGTCGTGCATCCTCTAGGGCTATATAACAAGACCCCCGACCCCCACGGTGAAACCCCAATTCATTCTACTCCATACCAAGTCCATCATCAAGACCCCAAGTCAAGATCCTAAGCCCTAGTTCCACCATAATTAGAGCAATAGCTATCTAGGTTAGCTCTAGAGGAAGTCAAGTATTGTCTTGGATTCCGGATAGTCAAGAAGTAGCGGGGAGCGAAGCTTCACGTGGCTTCTCTCTTGTATCTCATTTGTAAGTATTTGTTAGAATACAATTGCCATGACTTTATTCTATTTAATGATTATATTTTTAGTTATATGCTTCTATGCTTATTATGATTATATATTTAGTTTAGTATGTTTGCCTTTATATTCAAGCATGGAGTCGTATAGCGCCCCCTTAGATGTACACTATGTGGGTGGTCGACAATGTGTAAACGTGGTGTTTATACAACGTTTGCCTGCGACATCACCCTATATTCGGGATGTGTGGTGGTAGATCGTGGATGTGATACTCCCATTGAGTCCTTTGGAGTCCACCCCGAATGTAGGGCTAGTTGAACTTTGTTACTATGGTTGGTTGGTTTTGTTCCTAATCTTCCTTAGTAATATTCACCATGTGTAGATATAATGCTCTCATACGATGATGACTAGATGTATTGCACTAATTGTAGTATGCATTGACATATAAGTAGGAGTAACTTAGGGATATTCCATCCACCTCACCTATACTATGATATTTAGCCTTTTATGATACTAGCTAGTGGCATATGATGATCTTTGACTTGGATGATGTTATTATCATTATTATTATCTTTTATCTTTATTATGTGACTTACCTCGTTTGAGTTTAGTATGATGGATATGGTTTACTCTACATTACACCACTGCAAGTGAATCAACATTAAATCATCAACCTACCCATAGCCCATCCCTTTCTTTTCGGTAGAATATAAATACGATACCTGGATAGAATCCTGGTGAGATGCTACAATAGGGTAATTCTATCTGTGCGCTTGCAGATCGATACCAGAATTATATTATTACAAGAGTTTCAAGTGTCATTATAAGAATATCCGTTCACGCATTTCTTTAGCGTTGTGAGCTAGGGTGACAGACTAGTTTCGTAGGCAATGCTAGAATGTGTGGTACAGCTTTTGTGCCTATCGTGGTGAGATTAACTCCACCATTGATAATGTTACAAAGTCATAAACCATAACTAATTCCGTCTAACTTTATTAACTTCCCACTCTAACTTTTGTTGGAATGTGAGATTAACTCCACATCCAAGCTGACTTATTAGATAGATACCATTTATACATTTCTAGCGCCGTCCTAGATGTGGATCGTGTTAGAGATGTCAACAAAGGTTTCTTCTATTGTTTGTATTTCGAGGTGTTCTTGAATCCTTCAAAGCAAGGTCAGCCTCGAAAAACAGGAGATCCTACCATGCGGTCCCCTTGGGTTTTGGTTCGAGCAAGGGTCTCTCTATAGGTGTATCGAGGTTCGGCAACGGCCGAAAGAGACTTCCCTTTGATCCGCTTGGGTTCTACTCGGATGGGTTCTAGCGGGAGAGTATTAAAAAAATGGTTTATTAAAGCTCCTCCTTCCGCTGGGTTTTTATGTGAAAACGACCCTCCGGTAGTTATCTCAAGCGATAGGGACAGATCCGGGCTAGAATTGGTAAGAGTGGTAAAACGGTCCCGTGTCGTTCCTATAGTTTCATCTCCTAATTGTTGGAAGTTGAGTGTCTTACGTCAGGGGAGTGGTAAGGGATAGAACGCAAGGATTCTCGCAGTTCTTCCTATTTACCAGCCCTACATTTTGAGTGAGCATAGAGCTGCTCAAACTCCCTTAGGTGATGACATGGGTTTTCCTATTCCAAGCCTAAAAAGGTTTGGACCTGAACCATGGCTATAAAGCCAAGGCGGAGCTCAAATCTTGAAGCTGTGATTGGCTTCGAAGATTGACATGGTTCTAAGAGCTCGCCCTTAGGAGCAAAAAGGTTTTTGAAAGTGGTTTGCTCCATAATTAAATAAAAAATAAAAATAAAAAGAATGGCGAGGGGGTAGGGCTCACACTGATAACTAGGTTTGCAAACTTTAACGACAACCGTTCCCGGCAACGGCGCCCGAAATGCTTGTTGGTATTTCTTAGCGTGGCGACAAAGTCCATAAAGCGCACGGAAAGTACCGTTGTAGCACTTCACCTAGAAGTATTCCGGTGTATCGAATTTCCACGAGGGAACGGGTGCTAAGTCTGTTCTTCTAGATATCAAGGGTCAAGCATAGGAGGTGATCTTAGGAGTGATGTGTTCTTTCAGCACTTAGACTAAGTCAGGCTACTCTTTCTATTAATCGAGTATTACTTCGGGCACCGGAGTGCACTTGGTCTGCCAAGTGATGCCGGCCTCTAAGCTCTACTACACGCAACCGGACGTGGAGGAGTACGATGGGCGAATAGGGCTGTCACCACCTATCCCCTACCTCACTACCGTGGATTGCGAGCAAACGAGGGTGATTCATAACTTAGACACCACGCCTACGTTACTTGTCACTACTCTAGCGTTGATCGGGGTATCCCGTCTTCATCGGGGGCCCTCTACTAGAGCATTCACCTAAGGTAAACAACGATCCCGTAATTCTCGATATAATAAATGATAGCATGGAACTTAAGAATGATACTGAAAGTAAGACACGAATAACTCTCACCAAGCCGTAAAGTTACCCGTAGAGGTACAAGGTAGGGAGGCGGAGCCGACAGATTCGGCACTCCGGCGGACTGGGCGTCGCAAACTCTTCGCCACACGGGACCGCGGGGTCGCTACTCCTCTCTCTACATTGCACTCTCTCACTCCCACCGAGTGTCTTGGCACTCTCTAAACCACCCTATATGTGAGACGGGAGTGAAATTCCAAGGAATGGGGGCGAATGATGGATCACATGGTAAAGGAATGTGTGATCCTTTATTGAATGATGTGAAGTGAATGAGTGTGAATTGGTGAGTTACAAGGGGAGGCAAGGGCCTCTTTATATAGGGAAAGGAGGGGGGGAGAATGGAGGGCTCTCCATGTTTCTATCATGAAATTCAAACTCCTAGGCATGCAACCGCCTCCTCCTTGGCGCCATACCAAAAATACCTTCATGCAAGCCTTCCAAGCCATGCAACCGCACACGCCTTGGCGCCAACTTAATTCCCCTCACATGCAACCAAGCATTCTTGGCGGAACCTTATCTTCCACACATGCAACCATGTCTTCCGAGGGAGTTTTGGCGGAATTCTTGGCGCATCCCGAAAAGCACCGCATGCAACCGCCTTCTCCCTCCTGACACGGGTCAAGGCAAAAGCGCGGCGGGTTCGGGCTCCAGGTTACGGCGGGCGCCGCGGTGCGCGCGGCCGCCCAGTTTGGCCCGCTGGTGCCGTGCCTTTGCGGTGGGGCTTGTGGCCCATCATATGTTGCGTCCCCGAGGGTGCTTTGGTCCGATTCGCGTTGGTTTTGGCCTCGGTGGCATTCCCCTTGTCCAAAGCGCAGTTCGATGTGCGCTTCTCTCTTCCTTTAGGCGTACTTTTACCTGTTTCCACGTTTTATGTTTGCAAAACATATTTTCTTCGAATACAAGTGGAACTAGATTAATAGTAAAGGTTCATGTGGCAAAAGTACGTTATTCACCATGTTATATAACTAAGTTGGCGGTATAAAGTGTATGATAAGGACCGCCAACAGCGGGCACCGCAACCTCTTCAACACCCCTAGGCGACCCTAACCCCTTACTTAATCGCACTCAAACCGACCCCCTAGCTTAAGGCGCTCACGCGCGGCGGACGGCAAATAGCGCGGAGCTTCGCCGGGCGCGCCGGCGCGTTCCGGCTATCCCGCGCGGCTAACGACACAAAAGGATGGCATGGTTGGCACTAGAAACTCACCGCGACTCTGATGCTCACGTTGGTTGGACTGGATATGGGGCGGGCCTGGTACGACGGTGGTGATGGCGGTGGCGGCGACGCAAACCGGCGGCAAGGCTCGCGTTCCGGTGGCTCCTGCGAGGCAGACACAAAACGGTCGAGCCGACCATGACCAGGACATTGAGGCGATTCCAAAGCACTAGCTGATTGGCCAAGAAGCTCACCAGAGCGGACTCACGACGACGAGGGCATCGCGGCGGCGCGGCTCACCGGACTTGGAGAAGATGACGGCGCACGCGTGACTCAGGCTATGAGGAGCTTCGATTAAGGGTTCAATCGACGTGAAAAGATGATACAGAGCTGGTGGCAAGATGGAGAGAGTGATGGTGGTGTGAGCGTGGCGAATTTGAGAGAGAGGAGAGGGGATGACCGGCGGCGGGATAAGCTCGAGTTCAAGGATAAGGACGCCATCGGCCCACCTCTAGCCAGGGATAGGGATGGAGCGGCGCTAGGGACACGCAGGCGGACGGGTTCGACACGTCGAAGCCGGAGTCAAGCGCATGGCACGCCTAGAAGGTCGGCGAAGGCCACGGCGACGAGGAGCCTGCCTCCTTGCTCTGTTTTCTCTTTCCCCCTTTTCTTTCTAATTTCCAAACCCTAACTCGAATTTATCAAATTACTCCCAAAATTTGAACTGCAATAAAAAATCTCCAAGAATGAAATTTGCTCAACTTTTCAAGATCTACACATTTCATAAAAAAAACATTTTCAAAATCGGCCTCGAAATTAGACTTTTTGAAAAGGGGTCAAAAAGGAAGAAATTTGAATTCAAAATTACTTTTAAAAACATATAGAAACTTGAAAAAAACTTGTACACCTCTTTTGTACAACAAAACAAGATCTACAAACTAGCTTTTGAAAGTTTTGTAAAATTGCATGGATTTTGAAATATGGAAAAGGGGGTAAATCTAGGGTTTGAAACTAGGGTTTTTGAAATCCAATTCAAAATGGAATTTGATAAAATTCAAACCATCAATTCATAAATATAAAAACAATCATCCTATCACATACTTAGGATCAAAAACATGTGATCAACATAAAATCACTCGAACCCCTGAGCACAAACAATTTCTAATAAACTTAATTTACTTAATGCATAGAAGGTTATTCAAACATGCATGCTTTGAAATGCAATGATGACATGATCAAAATTTTAATTGTATATTAACATCGGGGATGTTACAATCATTCCCCTTAAAGAAATCTTGTCCCGAGATTTCAGAGACGAAAACCCGTGGGGCAAATAACGGGTAAGGAGAAGTATCAACACAATGACTTGGAAGGAGTTTATAAGATAACAAGGATTGATTCAAAGGTTGCAACCAAAATGAAAGATGGTTACAACAACAAGGGATTTTAGAAAATTGACGTAAGGCATGAACATAAATTTTCTCAAATAAGTTCAAAATGAAAGAGAGCACATGAGTTGTGGACTAGAATGGATCATGACCATAGACCTCGATACCTGCGCGCACCCAACAGAATCAGGTGTGTCCGGATCACACATGAAACCCTAGGTTCCGTCGCGGCACCGTGGTCACGGATCATGGCCACCATAATAGGGCACCACCATAGTAACTCTCGTATTACAATGCCAAGATTATAACCAAGATCAGAGTTTGGTTATAATACCAAGGAATTTAGGAAGGTCAAAATTTCCCCGTAGAACGTTCAAAAGCACTTTGATTGTGGACTATAAGGGATCACGATCATATACTTGGGTAACGGCGAATGCCCTGGAGTAACACCACACAGGCGACCCCAGGTTTTGACGATGTTTCCAATTCATAGGTCATGGTACCTGAGAGAACTCAATCAAAGTGATATTCGAGCAAGATATTCGTCGTCATACGACGTCAAGGAGATAGCATATGTCGGGGTTGGAAAGAATCAAGGCATGACACATACTTAACAAAAGAATCAAGGCATAATCTCGGGCTTGTAAATAGAATTAACATGGCAAGGTGAAAGCTCCCAAAGATTAGGAACTTATGAAACAAAGATTATCAAATGGAGGTTCATTATCAAAAACATGGTATGAGTCGAAATTCATCAAGACAAACAACTATGAAGGAAAATAGTTGTCTGGAGAATAGTTGTCTAATTGAAAGGAGGAAGTCGCAACATTATATGGATGATATGATGCATGCTCGTCTTATACGTCTTCACGACGTTAGCACTCTACCTTCATCATGTTAGATGTTAGTAGGTTATAGGGCTTTACTTTACATACTATCTTCATTGCAGCACACGAGATGTTGAAAACCACTTAGTAGAACATTGTCGAAGAAGTTAACTCTCCAGTTGTTTTTCAGGAGAAGAGGTGAAACTTCTCGAAGCCTTTTACTTGAGCCATCAGGACATCTTCTCAAAGTCTTTTACTCGAGTCCTCCAAAAATCTTCACAAAGTCTTCCAGCAAGCATAAGGTAAGATAGGAGATCATTTTTAATTTGTTACTTTCAAAAACTTTTAGATTACAAACTCCTATTAGAATCCTGGATCAAAAAGACCGCGTTACTCGAAGAAGAACAACCAAGTGGTACAAAGTTCAGTGGAATCAGCATTCTGAAGAAGAAGCCACATGGGAGTCAGAGGAGTATTTGCAAGAGCAATTTCCAGAGTTCTTTGCTTCTATATAGGTTGCAGTTCCTGCATGAGTAGTAACTTGTTTCTCTTAGACTTAGTGGAGTGAGTTATGTAAACTTTTGTTTGTTCTATGAACAAGTTTAGGGTGTGTCTATCTGACACATTTCCTTTGCCGTTATAATGTTTAGTGTTCCCAAATCTCGGGACAAGATTTCTTTAAGGGGGAAAGAGCTATAAGACCCCTGGTGTTATATCACTAAAATTGGCCATGTCATCATATGCACTGCAAAGCGTCCATATTAGAGAACCATGTTATGCATTAACGAAAATAAGTTTAATTCATAGCCTTGTTATGTTGGAATGGTTGGGAATGAAATTTGAATGGTTTTTGTTTGAAATTCTATTTGAAAACCCTAACTTTCCCAAAATCTATTTTACCCCCTTTTCAATTGCTCCCAATCTAAGCCAAATTTGACAAAACTTTCAAAAGGTGGTTTGTAGAGTTTTTCTTTGTGTACTTATTTGATGTACAAAGTTTTTCAAGTTTTTATATAATTTTAAAAGTAATTTTGAATTCAAATTCAAAACTTTTTGCCCCCCTTTTCAAGAAGTCCAACTTAGAGGCCGATTTTGAAGATGCTTCTTTTTATGAAATGTGTAGATCTCGAAAAGTTATGCAAATCTCATTCTTGGAGATTTTTGAGTGCAGTTCAAATTTTTGGAGTAATTTTGAAAATTCAAAGCTAGGGTTTGGAATTGGAAATTTTTTTGGGGAGAAACAGGCGCGCAAGCGGGCTGCTGCGGCGTGGCGCCCTCGGCGCCTCGGCGCTGCGGCCGCGTCGCCGTGCCACCACCGCTTCCACGTGTCGCAGACGAGCCCGCCTACGTGTCCTCGTCCCCACTCCGTCCATATCCCGTGCAGCAGAGGGCCCCGACGACGAGTTTATCCAGCCGGACATCCTTATCTCACCGCCGACGACCGCCACCGTTTCCTATAAATACCCCAGCCCTCGTTCCACCTCTCGTCCAACCATCTTCGTCGAAGCATCGCAATTCCATTGCGCTTCCAACGAGCCCAAAACTGTAGCCCCTCATCGCCGGAGTGGTCCGCCCGAGGTCATCTTCTTCGTGTCCGGTCGGAGCGCCGCCGTAACGTCCTCGCCGTCGTTCGTCCGTTCTGGTGAGCCTCGTAGGTGACCGTCTAGTGTTTTCGAATCGCCTCGATGTTGTGGTCATGATGCGCTCGCCCGTTTTCGCAGCCGGAGTCCAGACACTCCGAACACCGCCTCGACCACCGGAGTCCGCCGCCGTTGCCGCTGTCAACGTCGACGACCCTGCTCCGCTCCGTCTTCGAGCAAAGCAACGTGAGCACCGTGTTCCCCGAGGTCCGTAAAGCTTTAGCACCTTTTGGTTTGAACTCTACCATGCCGTGAAGTCGCCGGAACGTCGACGCCGACGAAGCGTTGTGGCGCGCCGCCGCTGCGCGCGCGATCTAGCTAGGGGCTGGTCCGGTTCGATTAAGTTAGGGGAAATGGTCGCCCGGGTGTGCTTTGCTTGGCGCTTGCCGTTCTCGCCGTGGCCGGGGAACGCTCCAGTGAGCCGCTTTGCAGTGATATAACATGGTTCTCTAATATGGATGCTTTGCAGTGCATATGATGACATGGCCAATTTTAGTGATATAACACCAGGGGTGTTACAGCTCTTTCCCCCTTAAAGAAATCATTATAGCAACGGGGTTCCTTCCCTCTCTGCTATAACCCTCCTTCTTGATTGTGGCCACTTTGTGGCGGTGGCCAGGGCTCGTGCTGGCGTTGGGGGGCGGCCTTCATCTTAGCTGCCCTTCCCCCATGTGCTTGGCTGCTGTCGCAGGGCAGTCGCCATAAGGGGGAGGCTTTGGCGTCAACAGTTGGTGGATGTGCAAGGCGGTGGGAGGCCGGCCTTCGGTGTGTAGTCTGGTTGGCGGGGTGCTGGCGCAGCTGCGGTTGCTTGTTTGGCCGACGCGTCGATCCCCCAGTAAGGCTTCGGCTAGTGGTATGGCAGCGACGACGTTGGCGTCTGGCAGGGACCCGGGTTCTTGACCATTGTCTGTGTTGTGGGTTCTTGGGCAAAGGCCTAGCGATGGCGGCATCTGTGGGTGTCGTTCACCCTGTTGAGGGCATCGCGTCCCCGACACTCTCCTTGGGTGAAAACCCAGTCCTTCTTGGACAAGCGATGGCGACGCTCGGACGTCGTAACCTTCTTGAAGGCATCGTTGGGGAATTGTGACTCGGTCGGGATGTCTCATGGTAGGGCCACTTGTTTCGTCGTTTATGCGGTCGTGTTTGTGTGGGTGCTGTCGGTGGTGGAGGAGGTTTGTTTGGTTTTGTGTTGGGTGAGTTGTGTCGACGTCCCGATCCGACTGTTCTTGTGGATGGAGGCTCGTGTTGATGACCCAATCCAACCGAGCGGAGCGTCATGTTTATTTTCTCCCATTCGAGTTGTTAGTTGTGTTGAGTAACTTTAGTTGGGTTGTTTTGACCAAGTTTAGTGGAGTGGTGGCTCGTGTCGATGACCCAATCCGACCGAGTTTAGTGGTGTCAAGTGGTTGCTCGCGTCGATGACCCAATCCGACCGGGGTTGAGGCTTGTGTCGATGTCCTAATCCAACCAAGCAAGGAGTTGAGTGGGTGCTAGTTATGGCGCGAGTTGAGTTGACCTGGTACCTAGGTGTGCAGGTGGAGTATGATACCCTCCATAATTGTATGGTTTTTTGGCCCTGTTTTCAATCAAAAATTAACTGACCTGGCACTTGCCTTTTCCTTTATTCGTCTAATAGCAATCACGGCAAAGCTTTTGCCGTCCTTTCGACAAAAAACCTTCTTGAGTATTAGATTAGCTGATGTAGCATATTATTCATGAAATGAGATATGATAAAAGTTTGGGCCATTTGCAAGACCGTCCTTGTTTTGAGGGTCTAATTGCACATTTGCTCTCGTTTTTTTAACTTTGCATGTTTACCCCTATTTTTAGTCTTTTAGTTGCATGATTGCCCCTGTTTTCTCCTGTTTTGAGCTGTTGCGAAGGGCGAATATGTAAGTGGAACACTAAAATCAGAAGCAAACATGCAAAGTAAAAAATGAGGGCGAACGGTAATTGGACTTCAAAATAATGACAGTCTTACAATTGTCACTAAAAGTTTCATGTGATGAAATGAACTTAATCGGGTAAAATTTGTCTAAACTGTTGCCAAAACATGAGATTAATGGTGAGATGATCTACTGAGACTAAAATATTGCTCACGTTCTTTTGTTGAACCAATCGTTTGAAAATCTGAGCTGCTAGCAGGTCGAAGAGAATCTCGAGCCATGCATGCGTGCGTGGTTTTACGAGTCGCTGTGTTAGCGGGGTCAGATAGAATCCGTGTCAGCCCTGTCAGTCGCGATACGCGTTCTCCAATGTACTATACGTGCATGCGTTTAAGGTGAATCGTGATTCCATCCTCCTATACGCCACATGCCTTCCTTGAAGTCTCTGGATCGTAGTTCCATTTCAAGGAAGCTTCCTGCATTTTGTTGGACAGTTCTCTTGATCTGTTTATATTCCTAGCTGGTTGGTGAAACATGTTTACCTGCCCTGTTGATTGTTTTAGAAACTATTCTTCAGAATGCTAGTAATGCATCTTCACACCGATTCCCCCACCCCGTCTCGATGATACATACCAAAAAAAAAAAAAAAAAAAAAAGCTGTTCAAAGGCGAACCAAATGTTTTTAAAAGGAATATATATGAACCTTTCTCGTCTCCTATCGATCTGTCGTTGTTCGTTAATTACTGTTGTTTACTTATGACTGCATCATAGATTGACAAACACTCCGCAAGGCAAGCCCTAGCAATGTGTCGGTTGCAAATAGTTCTGATATGCATTCCCACGTAGTCCCAGCTGCAGTAAACAGGATCCATTTTTGTCTCCCCCAGATAGATGCTCGCTCTGTGATTCGTATGATCGAGCGATGATATCCATTTGCCATCGCGGATGCCTGTGCATCGGGCACGCGCAGTGTCGGCGCCATAACAAAAGGTGTCGGCCGGTGCTAAGCACTTAGGCCGCTGCACGCGGTTTTCTCTCGGTATATATGCAGTGTTCATGATCGCTTTTGTTTGACCAATTAACTGTTTGAGGATCCTTGAATTGAATAAAAACAATGTTTGAGGATCCGAGCTATAGCAGATCCAAGATAATCTCGAGTGATGCAGGGTTTAGGTTGCTGAGTTTTGTTTGCATGGATCGTTTGTGACGAAAGCATTTGCATCTTTTGTCATGGCTTGCTTTATTAATGCAAATGTTCTCAAGAATTACTTCAATAAAATTTGACTATATTTGCATAAATTTTTGGAATAAAACGACTGGTTAAACTTAGGGTTAAAAAGTCAAATGTCTTATAATTTGAAATAACTCCAGGTTATGGGCTATCTCCCCGGTCGACGAGCACCCCTCCCCAAGTACGTCTTCGGTCGGCGAGCGCAAGTTCCTTCCCTCCCCGTCCCTCCCCGGCACGGCTCTCGACCCTCCCCAGGACGCGAGCGGATTCACTTCTCCCATGCCGGATGCACCTACCTCAGGCAAGCGCGACCATTCCCAAGGTGGCTAGAGGAAGAATAAGCAACATGTGTGTATGGCATGTGGGGTGTGCCTATAATTGAGAGATCAAAGAAGCTTTTCTAAAAGACTTAGCTATTCAACCAAATGAACTTTTTCAAAAGTCACAACCTCATTCCATAATAGCTTTTCAAAAAGCCACAGCCCACAGTTATTTTTCCAAAAGCCACACCTCAATCAAACATACCACCACACCTCAATCAAACATACCATAGAACTACTCCCTCCGTCCCAAAATGTTAGTCGTTTTTCGGTTTTTGTTCCACAACTTTGACTCGATTTGTACAAAATATGTGCAACATTTGTATCTTCAAATAAATTTGTTAAAAAAACTAGGTTCAATGATCTTTCCAATGATATGTATGATAAATATTAATATTTTTTAATATATAGTTTGTTAAAGTTGTTTCTCGAAAAACGCATAAGCGATAAACATTTTGGGACCGAGGGAGTATATAGTTATGATCGAGTACACTTTTTGTTTAAAGTCTACATTCCTGTTTAAGTTAAAGAGGCTAATATATCTCCTTTAAGTATAGGGGAAGTTTGTACATAACATTTCTTTCTTTTGCAGATATGTATCTTAATTTGTTCATAAATCTTCTTGGTCTACAGAAAATTTCTTTCTTCTAGTATGATGCAAATGCTGCTAGCGTACACCTGATGCGGAGGAGAGATTATGGATTGACATATACCTTAGATCTATAAGATTATTGATTACTTTTTTGGACTGTTATTCCCTGTGTCTAGCTAGTACACAAGAAAGCAAATCACGATTGAGTGCCTTTTGTCCATGGACACTATGCAATCTAATAGCTAGAGTTCGGCGCGCAATTTAGCATACTTCAGAACTGCTTTACTGTGAGCAAAAGGTCAGTGAGAGGTACACATGAGTCTTTGTAAGTCACGCCATGCCAGTTCTTGATAGCCCCTGGGATGGATAGGCAAGGCGACCTTATTTTTAGTGGCGGAGCTAAGAATTGTAATTAAGGGGGCCAGCCAAAACTAACATGTGAAAACTAACCCCCACCGCCCAAAAAATGTTAAAACTAAGTGCGACTCGACTCGTTCATGAACGGGTGCTTGCAATTTTTTATATGTATCCTAGGATCGACGTTATTTCTTCCAGTCATAAGTGACATGCCGGTTGACAAAAGACCTCTAGGGAAAGCTAGAAATAGGAAAAGAGCAAACAAAGCTAATCTTGCCATCCTACCATGTGCATGTACACTTGTCATACAAGTACGCGGCTAAGGAGAAAAATTTGCAACCGAGCTCAACGCTATTAGAAAGGAGGACGCACTCACGAGGAAAATTTGCAATCGAGCTCAATGCTACAGTATTCCTAAAGAAATAGGAAGGAACTCAAAATTATGTCTTGCTTACAAATTATACTAGTAAACTTTTTTGTTGTGCAATGTTAGGGGGGCATGGCCCCTGCGATCCCCCTGGCTCCGCCGCAGCTTATTTTTGGAGTGGTAGTTGTTCTTCTGATTGCCAGATTAATCTCCTATTTGAGCTTGGGGCACGGCACTGAAAAGCATGGCCCAGGCACAGCCTGGCCCAGCTATGCCCATGTGCCTGGCATGGCCCGGTCGTAGTATCGTTCCTGGGTTACCATTTCAGCCCGCAGTCTGGCCCAGGCACAACACGGAAATTGGTCTGGCATGATGCAACCCGATGTTTTGTAACTTGGATGAGTTGAGGAGATATTCTAGCCATCAGATGAGAGAATATAAGTATCTCCAAACCCTAACTCACTAGTTCCAAACACATCGTAGCCTCATCCCAACCGTCACACACTCTCGCATCCTTTCCCGCAGTGGCGGAGGACGAAAAAGATTTAAAGTGGAGCGACGTCAAGTCCGTCGATAACATATGCATATAGAAAATGGTTTGCTAGACGTATTGATATAGTCAAGCACAAACTACTAACATTTAGGACATTAATAATCTAACCTACTAACAAAACCAGAAAATTTCTGCCAAAATTTTCCTTTCACCCATTTTTTTTCCCTTCACACCATATTCTCTTTCACCTCTCTCTGAGCCAAAAAGCAAGAAGGCAACCAAATAGGATTCTACCTCTTTACGGGAATTGAGTCCATATGTCACACGTCAACAAACTTAATTTAATTTAATTTATATTGTTGGGGGCACCAAAACAGGCCCCTCACGAGGCAGACCTGCGGATGTCAGGGCCCAGGACACTGGCCCACCCAACGGGACCCTAGGGGGACCTGCCGGGTCATCCACGGCGGACAGACCAGTCCAGGCTTGGGGACGCTCCGACTCGCCCGAGCCTGAACGAGTCCGGCCCGACGTTGGAACCACCGGAACCCTTCCTTCGCCTGGAAGGGATGGAGGGCGCCAACCTCGGCACCGGACGCCGGCTTCTTGAGCAAGGAAGCCCAAGTCAATGACCAAGGGCCGCACGGCATGCAGGAAGACTCGGGAATCCCATCGTTGGGCCTGCCGCCCCTGCCCGGTCACCTCAGCCTGACCCGGTGCAGTCTGACCGGGCTGCAGACTGTCACGCACAGGGCCCAGATGGACTAGCAGTCGCCTGCCATCCTCCGATGCGTTCCATCGTGGGGCCCAAGACGGAGCCCACCAGGACGGTTCCCAGCCCATCCATCACACAGATGGAGGTCTCGAGGACCAGAGGTGACCTCGGCGGCCCACCGAATAGCAAGGCGTAAGCTTCGGGAGCACGCCACGCGGGCCGGGACAACCACAGTCAAGACAAGAAGCTATCATTACCCCTCCTAGCCGACGCTTGGCTCCCACCCTTCAGCTATAAAAGAGGGAGTCGAGCTCATGAAGGAGAGGAGGGGGATCGAAGGGGAGCCCAGGAGGAGGAGCCCAGGAGAGGCAATCCAAGAAGGAGGGGAATCCTAGGAGGGGGATCCCAGGAGTCCAAGCCTAAGAGAGGTCCAAGAAGGAGGGACACATACACAGAGAGATAGAGAGCTCACGAAGCCACTCCAAATCAGGCCAAGGTGACCCAGCAGGGGCATCCGACCACCGCCATCACATACTCATTCCACTCACTCAAAAGAGACTTGGAGCATGCCTCCTCTCTCGTACATGCTTGTAAACCCCTACTACGAGCACTTGGTGCAAGATAACACGAGGAGATCAACGCTGCTAGATGTAGGGCATCCATGCCCGAACCAGGATAAATACCTTGCCTCCCTTCGCTTTATTTCAGTTTATTTCCCTTGTGTTCTTCTTGCACAGCCAGCTAGGGCCAGAGACGCACGACATAAATTTACTAGTCGAGTTCTCGAGACACCCCGATTTTCAGAACACCGACATATATGATATGGCAATTAGACTTGAAATCGGATATGATATGGTAAGCTCAAAGTTGAGCCTTGTATGACTTCGTATATGGCTTCATGTATACACATATACGAGCCTCTAAGGTCCAATTAGCTTGCAAGTTGCTGGTGAATCTGGCTTGAGTTCATACACGTATAGTTTTGCATCTTCCTTTTCTTTCTTGCAGATCAATCGTAACAGAATTCGAGTTGTAGTCGAACTTTTTGTAAAGCAAGAAAATTTCTACCAAAAAAATTCACTATTTTTTCTTTCGCATGTCCCGCCTCTCTTCCTTATCTAAGTCACGGGTTGAATAAGAGTAGCGTGAAAGGGTGGTGATGTGATATGATAATGTTTAGCTTTTCACGTGCTAGGTGATTTTTGTAAGCACAAAAACATAAGTATAATAAGAAAAACATAAATACAACTGATTTTGACTAAAGTGACTTATACATATAATAATGGGTTTTTAAAAATAGCTCGTAGCAATGCACGGACATATTTCCTACTTATAGAAAATACAAGCAAAGTCAACTAACCATGTGACGATGAAGGTTTGTTGCCGCCTAGGCAATTGCATTTGCCTATCTTTCTTATTTTGAAATGTTTTCTGATCTTCTTCTCTAGATCAATTGCTTTGAATATTTCCCGCTCAATGTATCCCACCGGTAAGTGATTAAGCCAACCATCAGACATCTTGTTGTGCAATTTTGTTTTGATAATCTTCATAGTTGAAAAGACCCTTTCAATCACTTTGCCGTCACCACCGGTAGTATCAATGCCAACTCAAGTAGACGATAAATTGATGGGAAAAGAGTATGTCTTTCAAGTTCAACCATTTTTGCAGCTAGGCTTGCCAGATCATGACAATCTCTAATATCCTCAATTCTTCTCACATGAATAATAAATAACTCAAGTTGATCTTTTATACCCTTCTTTTTTCGAATAGGAGAAATCATCGTAATATATCTCGATGTAAGCCGAGCTAGCTTGTGCACATCAAATTTAGAGAATGAATCCCTCGAGTCAAGACAAGAAAAGCATACAAGCAACTCTGAAGTTACCTCATTAAGCCGATGATCAAACTCTGTGGTAATAGCATCTATAGCGGCATAGAAGGTGTCAACACGAAAATAATGGTCTTGGGTGATTTTGTTCTTGCCCCCTTTTCTTGATCTTCCAAATCTTGTTACTAATTCATTCATATTTGGTACTCGGAATGTCATTTTTGCTGCAAAATTTTGTGACCTCCCGTAATAGTGCCTCCCAACCATCATTCATCAAGTTCATCAAACGTGTTTTCACATAAATAACCAAAGACATGGCTTGAACAATATTCTGTTCCTTCCTTTGCAAGACAAGAGATAGTTCATTTGTGATCCGTAGGATTTGTAACATCTTTTTCATGATGAACACAGAGCTAAAAGACTCCATAATTTCCACTAAACCTCCCACCTTCTTGATGCACAATTTGTAGAACTTCAATGATAGAATCCCACATTGATTCAATACAAAGTAATGTCTTATAATGAGAACCCCATCTTGTATCTCCGGTCTAGCCATGGACATTGCTTGATTTTGACCTCTACCCGAGGAAATCTCTCCACTACCCAACTTTCCTATAAGATTCTTACAATGCTTATCCAACAATAAATCATTCCTCTTGCAAGATGAAGTAGTGTTGTTCACAATCAAGGTCACATATTCAAAGAAATCCTCGATAGATGAACAACATCTTGAGATGGAAACAACTACCAACTGCAATTGATGAGCAAAGCAATGGATATAAAAAGCATATGGGTTGTCATCATGAATAAGCTTTTTGAAGGCCATTAAATTCTCCTCTCATATTAGAAGCACCATCATAGCCTTGCCCTCATAGATTTGCATTGTGCAGCCCATACTCACCAAGTACTTCAACAATTGTTGTCTTCGATTGCTGTGAGGTAGTCTCTTTGACATGCTTAATACCTAAAAATCTGTCAATTACTTTTCCTTTCTTGTTCACAAACTACAACATAGATATTGTAAAATAATTAGATAATTTTGTCAAAAAAGTGAAAATATGATATAACCATTGAACCATATATAATCAATTACTTACCTCACAACCATGGCCTTTTGTTCTTTGATAGATATATCGCGAGATTCATCTATAAGAATGGAGAAAAGACAACCTGCTATCTCATCCTTTATTGCCTTAGTGACCTCTATTTCACAACACTCAAAAAACTTTTTTTTTTGATTGTTGGGGAAGTCATCTTGGCATTTTTGGGACATGTTTCATCGAATGAAAGCTTTACTACTTCATTCCTTTCTTTATACCAATCAAGAAACTCTAGAAAAATTTCCCTTATTCAAAGAAGCAAAGGACTCATTTTGTCCACGGAACGGTTCACCTTGTAATGTGAGCAAACTAACAAGACCCAATGATGTATCCAATCGAGTTTCATATTTCATGAGTGCATCTTGTTTATGTTTGACAACCTTATGTCTCACACCTTTTTTTTTAATCTTTGAAATCCTCATATGTTGTCCTAAACTGATTATGGAGTTTTCCATCATGCTTTTAAGCCCCAAATATGCATTCTTCCAAGTATTATACCCCAATGATGTAAAGACATCATGCCCAAATTTGTCATCCATTTGATCATGCTTGAAAACATAACAATAAAAACAATAAGCTCTATCCTTTGCCACACTCAGATTCAAGCCAACAATGTTCCTTGAACCAATTTTGTTGAAAGGATCATTTAGTACTTGATTGCGTCAACTTATATCCAATTGGTTGAGTTGGACCCTTATCTATGAAAGCCCTTCTAACTTCCGATCTAATATTGATAGAAAATCAATCAATCGGTATACGTAAGCCCCGGTCGCTGATGATGTGATCCGGATTGAACCGAGTTATAATACCTTCCCCATCGGTTTCAATCTCCTCTTCAGCTTGTAATCTTGCCATATCATTTTCCAAGTTGTTGCTTGTAGTTGAAGAGGGATGTTCCCACTCATCTAAATCAAAGCCATCGTTGAAGCCATCTTCTATATTCTATTTTTAATTCCCTGAACATCAAATCAAAATGAAAAAAATCAACCAAACCAAAGTCGATGGTGGGTGGTGGCGTACTGGCGTAGATGTAGCAAACAAGCGACGAGGCTTATATTTTTTTACTAGGAATGCGTGCACACATGCAAACCGCTAAACTCATGATCATCCGGAGTCTTGTCGTCGATCGTTGTGGATTTGTGGCAGCGGCGCAGCACAGCAGCAGATGGATGTTGGCGTTTCTTAAAGCAATCACTAAGAATAAATATTATCCTTAATGATAACGTCGAGAGAGCATCGGTGATAGATAAATTGAATATTGCAAGGGTCAACCCACAAGCGCACGGGATCTATCATCGTAGCATTTCACCCGGAGTATTCGGGTATCGTTCATTTATATTTTCCCATGGGAAGGCAAAAGGCTTAGATTTAATATGATGATGATAGCTCACAATGCATGTATGGATAGCCACTAATCATGTACAGGGGTAAGTGACAATAATATTGGAGATAGTGGTGACACACACACTTCTTGAGCACTAGAAGGAATAAATAGGAAATAACAAGAAAGGGAAAATCTATGTTGAGTTGGCTATTCTAATATCGCCAATGCGTCGGACTATAGTCTACATATGTCATTCATGGTTCATTGCGTAGATGGGCTAAAGTGATGAGGAGATGCCTGCGGGCCGGTATATGCCAGCCGGTGACACTTGATAAGACTCCAACCCGACACCCTGGACGTGGAGGAGTGCGAAGAACGAACAGAAGTTGTCACCATCCGGCCGCCTACCTCACTACCGTGGGATGCCTAAGCATTTCCCGGATGATTCTCTATAGACCTAAGCACCACGCTTACGTTTATAGAAAACTACCTAAACCCCCTAGGTACCCCGACCCTACGGATCGACATGGCAAGAGTAAAGGTAAACCCAAAGGTACACCAGACCATCACCCGAGCTTAGTTCTACTACGTTCCAAGAACGATATATGATTCAATTAGCCTAAAGTTAGTCATGTTAATTATCACATCATACTAACTATACTCTAGTTGGCACAATATGAATATAACATGAGGATAACTATACTCTAGTTCATATGCATTGTGATATAAATAATGAGACTTGAATAAAGGAAAGAACTTCATAGTAAATTACCAAAAGATCCTTCCAAGGAGACAAGCCCTCCTTGAAGCTTTGCCTAACTCGAATCCTACTACTAAACTAATGAAGTGGAGAGAGTAGAGCTCAAGGTAAGGATGTAACAATGTGTAATGTGTTGTGTGTGTGTGTGTCTAAGGGAGGAGTGCCCCTCTTTATATAGTGGAGAGGAGGAGGGAAATGGAGGGTGCTCCTTGCTTCGAGGGCAATTTGGCGGAACGAAAGTTTGCACCGCATGCAACCGCCCAGCGTGAAGATCGCTCCATACCGCCGGAGAAAGGGCGGGAACAGAGGGCGAAAATTTGAGCCGGCCGCGCCCCTGCGCCCGGCCGCCTTGGGCCTCCCTCCCGCCCCCGCCTTCTCCCTCGCTGGCGCTTGGGCCCTCATATGTTGGGCCTATGCTTTGGTGCATGGGCTGAATTCGTCGGAGGAGTTTGGTCCTCTTGTTTGATCCTTTCCTTGGCGTCTTTTATTCAATGCGCTTCCCGAACTTATTTGGCGACTTTCGCACTGCTTTCCACTCTTATACCGCAAAACATAATTTCTACGAATACAAGTGGAACTAGGTTAGAAGTAAAGGTATATGTAACATAAGTTTGCTCCTTTCTCATGAATTGGATAAAGGTTGGCGGTATAATATACTCGATAATGACCGCCAACAATGGAATCGCCTAAAACAGGAACTGACGGCCGGCGGTTAAAGATGAAAAGGCCCACAATTCCAAAAGGCCCAAGCAATAAAGATGAAAAGGCCCTAAAGCCCAAACTAAAAAAACGATTCAACCATTCAAGATTGAGAAATTGGTTATTTTTGCCCTCATCAAAAACGGGTTTCACTGGAATGCCATTAAGTTTTTGGGCTTCGCTGCTTTGCCCTTCCCAAGTTTGGCACTCCCGCTAAAATGCCCTGCGGATCAAATCTCCTGTTTAGCCATTCTTTCTTTCACGTTTTACCCTTCTGTCTTCCTTCTTTTCTTTTCATGGTCACGAGAGAATTCACGGCAATGGAACTTCATCCTCTCGCTCTCGCCTCGCTCTTGTATGCCTCCGTGGCTACCGACACCGCCGCCGACCCCGTCCGTCCGCGGCTGCCGACGCCGCCGTCTACCCCGTCCGCGCTAAGGTGAGCCCCGATGGCCCCATTGTCTGGATTGATTTATGGATTTTGTGCGCAAAATTTTTACCTAGGGTTTGACAGGAGTGAGATGCATTGACTCTGCTTTTGCTATGGATTGCAATTGGAACGATCTAGTTACAGGGTATGATGCATCATTATTTTCTCAAGCAGTGCATACCCGTAACAAAGTGAGCCATCTCGTGTAGTTTTCTAACTCTCTAATGGGTTTTTTTAGGCTCGATCCGGAGCCTTAGCTTAGTTTAGTGGCTGTAGATGGTGGCATACCAGAATAGCAGAGCCATGATTGAGGAAAGGCAAGATGATGAAGGGGAAGGAAGGATAGAAATTTTCGATGAGGGTCAGGTGAATCGTCTTCTGGGCCTGAGAATGCAACATAGATGGTGAGACATCCAATAATTGGCAATGGTTTATGACTCAGTTGCATAAGGCCATATGAGACCTACCTGATCTTACAATTTGCACTGATGCATGCAAAGGCCTAGAGACAACAGTTAAGGAAGTGTTTCCTCATGCTGAACATAGAGAGTGTTTTAGACATCTTATGCAGAATTTCATTAAAAAGTTTGGGGGTGATTCTTTTTCTAAGATGTATCCTGCAGCTAGAGCATATAGAGTTGAAGTATTCCAATATTTCTTCAATTTTGTTAAAGAGGCTAGTGATCAAGTGTTGCCATGGCTTGAGAAACATCATAAATTGTTGTGGATGAGAAGTGCATTTAACCATGTATTCAAGTGCGATTATATAACCAACAACCTTGCTAAATGTTTTAATAATTGGATTAAGGACTGGAAGGACCTTCCTATTTGTGAGCTTGCTGATAAAATTAGGGAGAAACTAATGGTACTGTGGAGGAAGAGAAGGCAGATTGGAGAAAAGCTTAATGGGAGGATTTTACATACAATCGTTCGTCAGTTAAAAATGAAAACCAGAGGCTTGGGTCACTTGACTGATAGTATTGCTGCAGAGATATGGGAAGTAAATACCATCCATAACAGGCATGTAGTGAAGACTTATCTCCATGAGTGCACATGCTTTGAGTGGCAACACACTGGAAAGCCATGTCAACATGCTTTGGCTTTGATTATAGCTCAAGAAATTGTGGATGTGGATCTTAAGCCATTTGTCCATGAGTACTTTTGAGTGGAAAAAATCAGAAATGCATATAAGAGATTAATAGAGCCAGTCCCAGATAAAACTCAGTGGCCACAAGTGCAACTTCCATTTAAAGTTGAGGGACCATTGGACAAAAAGGTTGCTAGGAGGAACAGGAAGCTGCGGATAAAGGGTTGTCTTGAAGGAGGAAGTGGTGGCAAAGGGAAAAAGGCTGCCAAGGAGGCCGCCAATGAGGCTGGTAATGCTGCTGCCGTGCAAGCTGGTAAACCTAGGAGGCAATTAATTAGAGGGAAAAGAATGTGCAAGAGGTGTGGAGAATTAGGACACACTGAAACAAGCTACAAATGTCGTCTAAATGGGACAAAGAAAAGGTACCTTAGTTTCTTTCCATTATTATTTCGTTTCTAACAAGCTACTATTCATTATTAATATGATGAAACTCATAGGAAGAGGAATCCTAGGACAAATACTACCGAGTATGGGAAGAATGGTAACAAGAAAACAAAAAAAGCTGTTGGAAAATGATCCTGTGCATTTTGAAAATACTCTAGTGACTGTGCAACCTCCTATGCATGCTAAAAATGCTCTAGTGATTCCAAAAAAATGCTCCTGTGCATCAAGAAAATGTTCCTGTGACAGATAAGGCCAATATTTTGGCATCAAGTCCAGAAAGGTTGACTAAAAGGTACTACAATTCTTTCATGAACCCATTATAATTATTTCATGAACCCATTATAATTGTTTTCATGATGCAGCCGGCTTGTTGAAATACTTGGAGAAGGGACAAGTACATTGCTAAATCGTGTATCGCCAAAGAAGCAAGCTAGAACTTCACCAAAACTAAGGAAGAAGCCTACAAATTCACCAAAGAAAATGCTAGTGAAGAAGTTGACTCCAAGGAAGCCAAAGACAACATGAGATGTCATTTGTGTGAACATACGTTATCTATGTATCTGGACATGTTATTTGAACCTATGTATCATGTTATCTAGATCTATGTTGCTGTAACTAAAATGGTACCTATGTGTTGTGTGAACCTTTATGAAATCTAATATTTTTGTGGAATATTGAAATTGTGCCAAAATATAAGGGCCACATGATTTCCTGCAAAAGATCTTCTTCATTGCAAAGTCATGGTGTCATTACATTGAGTCTCCATTACAACACATGCTTCACTTCGAACCATATAGGCAACCAAAACACCAATCACGATACCTACAAAGCCCATAAAAGCTGCCTTCAGATTCCACACTTCGCCATAACACCGCAAGTGTTTTCTTCAACTCGTTGAATTTCAGCTTTTATCCCAGAGCAACAGTCACAACCAGATGGCTCAACCTTCAGTCCATGTTCTTTTGCTTCCAACTTCACATTCGGCACATTAGGGGGAATGTAACCACAAGTAGTTGGATCACCCTGCAATCAAAAATTTCAATCAGAGCAGCACCAAGACAAACAATAAGGTCAACAATGGGAAGAATCCTTACCCAGATGTTGTTCGAGCACTTGACAAACCAATGCCCATAGGTCTTCTCCTACTTGCTCTAGATTCGGACCAATGCTCCAACATGGCATTTGGGGCACTCACCACTGCCGCTTGAGGCAGCTAAGGATGCCTTCATCGGGGAAGCCATGGCGACGAGAAGTGGACGAGACTAGGGCTGGCGTGAGACGCATGGGCGGGCGCCGGTCCTCCCCTCGGGCGACGGCGGCACCCGGGCGCCGACCGACGGGCTTGGTCATGGGGGCTAGCGCGCGGCGGCGGCCGTGGAGGGATGGGGCTCATCTCGATGAGATGCATGCGTGCGGGAGAGTGGATAAGGTTTGTCGTCACCATGATTTATCCCGTCACCGTGAAAACAAAAGAAGACAGGTAGAAGGGAAAAATGGGAAAGAATGAAAGCCTAAACAGGAGATTTGGTCGCTAGGGCATTTCAGCGGGAGTGCCAAGCTTGGGAAGGGCAAAGCAACGAAGCCCAAAATCCTAATGGCATTCTGGCGAAACCCACTCTTCACGAGGGAAAAATAACCAATTTCTCTTCAGGATTCTATCGTCCTCTTCCTCGTTCTATCTAACCTGAACATCGCTGTCGCAGCCTCGCAGGACCTTGAAACGTCTGCTTCCATGGCAGCAGATTAGCCTGGGGTCGGGGTTCCCGGTGGAGCCAAGGTAGGGCGAGCACCCAACCCCCCCCACCGGTCCTCCCGCGCCACTGCTTTCCCAGCCTCCTCTACTTGTCTCTCTCGGCCTCTAACTCTTCGACTCATCCCATGGTGGCGCAACACCCTCAGTGTGGCGGCGTGACGACCTCGCCAGCTTGGACCTTCTGGAGAGGCCTCGAGGTGCGCCCGCATGTCCAAGAGCGCATACCCACGGTGGCGGCGCTCGGCCACGGTGTGTCCCCTCTCGGGATGCGTCCCACGGCAGCGGCGCTCGGCAGGGACGAGCTCATGGGGCGGCGTCGCGTCTGCGACAGCTCAACGGCGTCAGGCCATGGAAATGGTCTGGCACGGCCTCCGCAAGCCATCGTGCCTATTGGCACGTCACAGCTCGGTTGAGACCTGTAGTGTTGTGCCTGGCCCGAGATGCTGCCATGACGACACTACACAGCACGACAGTGCCGCCGTGCCCCATCATGTCGTGCCCCGGCGTGCCATATGCCTGGCCGTGCTAGTGTCGTGCCGTGCTTGGGCGGCCAGTTTGGCCATCTTTAACCCCAGTCGTTAGCATGAGGAGGTCGAGGAGGAGATGACCGCTGGACCCACGTGTCATTGGGATGGAGGGGCTATGGCTTTATAGGGCACATGAAAATACAAACACCTGCACGCGATGTTCATAGTGTAAAAGTATTGTATCTCAAAGAGACTACGAATAGCAATGTCACTATATAATATGACCAACAGTAATGATAGTTTTCCATCCACAAATGATGTAATCGTATCGTATGGTTGCAATTGATCGTATAGGTTCTTGAAATTAGTAGTACTTGACATAGCTAGTCAATAATATAGTCACATTCAACAGTTGCATGAGACTTTCCAATGCATTTTTGTTTTGCAAAAATTAAACCGGCGGCAACCTCTAATGGTCGATGAGAAATACAGATTACAACAAGGGACACACAGTAAAAGATGACACGATGCATACTCGTAGATAGCCATTACATGTCAGCCAGTTGCATGCTGGACTACCTACGTACTGGGGAACTACAATACGAAGACCATTATTCTCCTGACTAATTCTTTGTAACAAACAAAGCGAAAACCACCAACTCAAGGAAAACTCAGTTACACGAACGACACCAAAATGGACTGACTATTGCTGGGCACCAGCTGCTGCAGCTTGCTCCAACAAGCAACGGAAATCTCTCAGTGGATTCCGCCGCTGCCGGATCCGGACCCAGAGCCGCCACCGCCACCAGAGCCGCCTTGGTTTCCGCCGCCGCCACCACCACCAGTGCCGGCACCGATTCCCTCCGCGTAACCTGAACCGTAGGACCCGTCGCTGCCAGCCTCACCCTTGCCTCCACCGAGGCCACCTCCAGTTCCGTAGCTTGGAGCTCCTGCTGCGCCGCCGCCATGTCCACCGCCACCGCCGGAACCACCACCAGTAGCATCAGCGGCACCGCCATTGTAGTAGCCATCGGACCCTGGTGCTGCTGCCACGCCACTCACGCCCTGGCCCTTGCCAACCCCCTCCACCGGCTCCAGTACCATAGCCGCCATTGGCACCACCTCCCATGCCTCCACCGGCGCCCTTGCCCTCAGCGTTGGCGTAGTTGCCACTGCTGGGGCCAGAGGCTGCGGTCGAACTGCTGCCGGAACCATAGCCGGACCCACCGCCGGACCCGGATCCACCATTGGTGCCACCACCTCCGCCTTGTCCTCCTCCACCACCGCCAGCTACACTGGAGACGAAGTTATTCCACCAGTCCCCGGCACCCTTGCCTATGCCATAACCGCCGCCGCCGCCAGACCCACCGCCGAAACCACCCCCAGCCGCCCCGGAACCGCCTCCCCACCGCCACCGCCACCTCCGGCAGAGGCATGACTACCACCATACCTAACTACCCTCGCCGCATTGGAGAACCCGATGCTCAGGAGGACGGCAAAGCCAAGGGCCACGAGCTTAGTGCTGGCAGCCATTGCCAGTGAGGTCGATCGGTGCAGTGACAGTGAGTGAGCCGAGGTGGATGATGACCCGCAGCGTTGCACGGGTATTTATAGCTGTGGGGGTCGTGCATGGACGCGATCTTTCAGGGTTTCCCCGTTGGGGTCTAGGAGCTGTCCATGTGCGATGAGATCTGATCAGGAGAGAATTCTGTAATCTGGACGGCGCTGTTGACCATGTAACTTTAAAGAAACCATTAGCATCTTTTTCTCTGAGATGCGATTTCTTGAAAAACTAATTTAATTCTGATAACAATTGATTGATGCTGCACTGTAGAAGTATCTGAATTGATTAGCTTGCAGCTGCTTTGGTTTCTGTTAAAATTAAGAGCTAGAGCTAGAGATTCCCATCGACAACAGTACAGCCATACTATCATTTTCTCGTCCCTGGGACATTACTCCATCTATCTCTGTTGGACTTCAGATTCACGATACGGTCAAAAAAAAAAAACGATACGGTCATATGAACATCAATCGTTTGCTACAAGTCACTATTCAACTCTCGACAATTCTTCATCAGTTTTGAACCTCAAAAGGGAAAAAAATCAGATCACCGTACGTATTGGGCAAAATTTCTACACTTCAAAGATGTCAACACTTGATGAGGCGTTTGGCTTCTTATTACTTTTTTTGCTCCTCGTCGGTGCAGTTTGATCAAAGCACAGCAACCCCAACACTCGAGCGGCATATCTTCTTCACTGATCGTGCTGTGTGACATAGCGAGTAGAGTTCATTTTTTACTAAAACCGTTACACGGCTCAGCGTATTTTTGACTCTCGTACTTGCTCCACACGGACACGGCTCGATGGTCGCGCTGCCACCACCCTAGGGCCAGGCCCGGCCCTGGGGGGGAAGCTGCTGCCCTGTGCACAGGGCCCTTTTTGCCAAGGGGCCCAAAAAATAAGGTGTGTATATACACTACTCCGTATAAGCTATACAATATGTAGGTGGTATACTGAACTCTGGTTGCCTATGGCCCATAGAAAAATAACAAGTGTGTGGGTGAGGAACAACCTGTATGCCTATTCGCTCGCTCTTTAACTCCATTCCTAGTTCAAGTAAAGTGACGTGCCCAATTGGCCCTCTTCCCTGTGCCCCTTTTTCTTGATTGTTTAATGTTTGATTTGCCTGATAATCGCCTCGCAAACTATGAGATTCCAATTTGGGGTTGGGGAATTATTATAGAATGGTGCACCAAGGGCAGTGAATAATTATTAACTCTATATTCAATTTAGACTAAAAATTCACTGATGGATATGCATGGTTCACTATACATTAGAAGTGAAAAAAAGTGATACATAGTTTATTTCTACTGTATATGAAGGGCCTATCTTTCTAATCTTGCTCCAGGTCCACAAATTGACAGGACCGGGCCTGCCTAGGGCGACCTCGGATTCAACGCCTACAGAGCCTGAAGCTGACACCAGGCACTGTGCTGGCATTTTATTTCAGCGATGCAGTAAAATATTTTGAGCGAAGGCCGCGCGAAGTCGAGATTCGCAAAACAACGAGAGATGAAGTGGCAAAACTAGAGCAGCTAGCATAATAGTAATACAGTTGACCTTGGATTGCGTAGTCGATTCTTCGACGTATACAAGGCCCGATAAGATTTCACATCCCTATACAGACAGTCAACATGAACAGGAAGCAAGCGACAGATCCTGCTACCAACAAAAGCACCCATCTCGATCCGTCCTACCATGCAAGTTTCTGGCTTTGAGTACTAGAATAATGGGGCATCTATTCACTGTTGCAATTGATTGATCGGGCGAGGCGTCCCGTGAACTTGTGCAAGTCACTTTTTAACGTAGTAGATAATTTGGTTCGATGTGAACTGATCGAGTAATATATGAGTGTAATCATGGATCCAGTTGTCCTGGCCAGGTTCCGTAAATCGTGCTTGTATTTTCCTGAGACAGAATCGATGGGGCTGCTGGACACGGCCCGAGACGGACTCGGGTAGGCCGAGATGGGCCGGCAAGGAGTCACTGCTACAAAAATATTTCGAGACACCATATGTTTTTGGTTCGACTTATATAAGTAAAGAAAACCTCTGTTTCTCCAAATAATAAGAGGCTTAATAGTCAATAGCTACTGATTTTAGATACGGCCCTAGAAAGTAGAACTATTTTTATAAGAAGTTTCTTAAGAAACCCACCTTTATAAATAATTGATGGTTAAAACAAATTAATAGTTTTGTAATATAAACTGACCTGTAACTATTTAGTTGGCAACCTTTTATTTCAAAAAAGTTAGGTGCCCAAATATTAGATTTTTGTTCTGATGTTGAAATTCTTTTTAAAAAAAACATAATGACCATGCATGGAGAAATGGTTTATACCAAAGTTGCATGTTTTGACGCCATCTGCAACTTTGAAAGTTTAGACAGTTTAGAGACTGGAAAAATAATTTTTTGGTTTTTAGCTTTTGAAGTTCAGTTTTTTTTTTTTTTTTGAAAGTCCTAGATGTTAACATGGTCAATTTTCAAAACTATATGTATTCATATGGTCTATAACTTGTAGTTGACAACTTGTTTATTTAAGATCACTTATAGAGGGTCTAAATTTTCATTACAAATCTCTTTGAGCTATTTTTTCAATTGATTTTTATTCTTTTCTAAAGGGGGCGTGGGGGGGCCTTCCATAGGCGGAAATGGTTCCGCCTCTAGAAATGTTTCTCGCTCATGCTAATAAAGAAATGTTCTTCATGCAATCAACAATAGTCATAGGCCTCATGGTAAGAAAGGTTTTAAAGGGTAGTTTTGGTTTGAATCCTACATAAAACACCCGCATGACCAGAAAAAATAGCATACCTCATGATTTCCAACACAAAGTATGTAGTGCTTACGGAGTGATGGAATTAAACACCATAAATGAAGACATTAATAGCACAAGAGAATCAAATTTTGTTATTCTTTATATGTGGAGTGCAATTGATCACAAAACTTGACTCTCTCACATTACAAAGACTAAACTCTCCATATAGTGTATCTCTAAACATGTCTCTCACTAATCTATATGTGGAGTGTGCGCATACATATGGTGGATGGCAAAGCATATGCGTAACTATCTGTTAATGCACAAATAAAGATGTTTAATCTATATAATGTATGGAGAGAGCTTAAAGATTCTAGCAGGAGGTGGTACATGCAACAACGATTGTGTGAGAAGGATTTAAACATGTAAATGCAAGGCATAAATGGAACTAGATGCTAATTCAAATTGCAAGAATTTAAATCAAGTTACCTAACATGGGTAGGGAAATTTAGGTCCAATGTTTTAAATAACATATTTGACAATGATAATATCCAATGTGATGTACCCCATAAAAGGCACCCAAACTTTCCCAACTTTCCAAATCTGCATTGTCCACTAGACTTCTCATTTGCTATTTGGGATCCAAGCCTTCTTTGTGCTCTTCATGGTTGAACTAATTCCCTTTGGCACCAAAATATGTTTGCCATCACTTGCGTTGGCCCTATTCACTGTTCTTCTTCAACATGTATGGTGTAGTGGCCTTCTTGTTCACATTGTTTGACGTTGGCGAGCTTACATGCTTCTAGTTTTTATTTTTATTTTCTCCCCCATTCTTCACCTTGAACTCATAGGACTTGTGGCCTTCCATGTGGCACATGCAAAAACCTCGATTGCTCCCTCACCAAGATTTTTAAGTCCCTTGACGGTATTATCTTGATGAGGTTGGGATTGCTCCATCTTTATTTTTTCTTGAATCAAGTCCTTGGTAAGGCGAGCCACTTCTTGCTTGAGTTCCTCATTCTCCATCCATTGTACTCTAGTTTAAACATGATCACAAAGGGTGAGTCCAGTTTAAATAAATCATTGCAACAAGTAGAGGCATCTCTCTTAGTTATTTCAATTGATTCTTCAATTTTGGGTGCCTCAGGGTACTACCAATACCTTCAAGTATAGCAAACAATTTAAATATTTGGTCATTATATTTGCAAAGTGTTTCCATTTTAGCAAGAAAACTTTCATATGCTTCTTGTGAGCTAGCTAACTTTGCTTTTAGATCATTGATTATTTTTTATTAGTTATGTATCGATAGTGTTGTCATAATTCTTTGCCTTTGATATTAACTTTGCATACTTTGTTTTAAGTTCACTAAGTTGAACCTTTTGTTCAGTGCAAACTTCATTAAAGAATTGGACAAAATGAGCAACTTCTTTATAAGAAGGTTTTTCATCATCATCCATATCACTCTCAATAGAAGATGAGCTTTTGATGTAACCACGTGCCATAAGGCAAACATGAGGAAGAGCTTGATGATGAATGCTTGTGGTCACGCCTCTTCCTGTGATGGGCTTCATCATCACTTGATGAATCATCCCAACTCTTGATTGTGGTCAGAGCTTTGGCCTTGCATGCCTTCTTCTTTGCCATTGGTGTGGGCTTGTTTGGACAATCTTCCATAAAGAAGTGCACCTATCATCCTTTCTTTTTGCTCCCATCTTTGGTTGATAAATAGGCAATCTCCAATTTGAATGGGCACACCCTTAACATTCAACTTGTGAATCAACTTCTCCACTCCTTGTATTATATCGATTGTTTCATCATCAACATTAGAGGAGGTGGTGAAAGCTTGATCATCTTCACTCGACGATGACCTTGATATTGAGCTTGATGCTTGATTCTTGACCTTCATCTTCTTGTGTCCATCACATGTGAGAGCAATGATTTTGATCAATGAAGTGGATTCTTGTTGACCCATCTTTTATGGCACCTCAAATGCCACTAACTTGCCATTGATAAGTGTAGAGCATGTTGCTCAAGTCCTACACGTTGTGGAGCATGGTGATGATGCTTGCATATTTGTTATGTGGTAGCACCGAAATAATCTTTTTTTCACAATATTTGCATCACCTAGCTTTGTTGGTCTAATAAAATTGACACCAATGATAATTAGATTCAAGTGAGAGTACATATATCTAACAAAAGCCCCTTCCCATTCATTTTAAAAGAACCATAACTTCGTTTAGCATCAAAATGTGTTTGCTCAATGACATATTACTTGTACAGTCATGGAGTTCATGCAATTTTGGCCCAAATTCAATTTACTTTTTGATAAGGTAAACACTTGGTTAACAAATTCAATGCTCAAAGATTCAAACAAGCTAATTTTAGCATTTGCATTAAGATAAATTTCTTTTTCATCACTCGCTGAGGTTTTTTTTGGGATTTCATCCTGTCATGGATTACTCTTCAAATACCTCGATCAACTCACCTCTACATTGCAAGCCATTCTAGCACTATGTTGTCAAAATATGGAGGCCTAGAGGTACCCATCCTTCTCACTCTAAATAGTGTAAGCTCAACGATTGTGAAGCCAAAGGTCCAAATTGAGCCAACCAGCATTGATACTTTGTAGGAACCATGACACCTAAGGGGGTTTGAATTAGGCAACTTTAAAATCTACTTCTAAAACTAAGGCATCTACTTTGAACATATTCAATACTACTACATTTAGACCTATATATCACAACCACGTAGCCAAATTTTGGCCTTGGTAATGTGTTGTCTTTGGTGACAACATTCTCATCACAACTAGTTTTGCATCCGGCTGTGATTGGAATTTTTAGAAATCTTAAAGAAAAGGCCAAAAAGCAAAACATTGTTTCAATCTCGGTAACACCCAACAACACCCCCCCCCCCCACCACCACCACCACTTTGGTAGCTCCAGCTTCATGATTTTGGGAAGCTACTTCAGTTTTACATTGATTTAAATTCATGTCACACGATTCTTCACTCAAAACTGTGTTCCCTACGTGGTGCATGATTTTGGGGAAGCTACTTCAGTTTTACAGTTGCACGTAAATTCGTGTCACACGATTCTTCACTCAAAACTGTGTTCCCTACGTGGTGCTTGATTCCAGCATGAGAGTCCTTTTGTGTAGCTCGCCTAACCACTCTTCTCTCTAACCACTCCACCCCTAACTCACTTGTGTCTATATAGCATATTTGTTCCCCTAGTATTCACTTTCCAAGATTCAAATTAATATTTGGGACCCTAAACGGCTTTAGATGAAAAGTCATAAACAACAAGTTTGTTTTTTTTATCAATATCTACAATTTTGATTTTGGTTGTTTCACCATCGAGGTCGTTTAACAAATTTGAATTTTAAAATGTCAAAACTTCAGCCAAACTGTTGGTACCTCAAATGATTTCTAATAAAAAAAGGTTGTCAACTATAAAGTTCTTATTCTCATCAAGATCTACAACTTTGTTTTTTGGTCGACTTTCCACTTGAGGTCATTTGAAAAGATTTGTTTTAATTTTTTCAAAAACTTTAGATAAATGATTTCTATTGAAAATGTTGTCAACTAAGAAGTTGTTGTTCTCATCGAGATATACAACTTTGTTTTTTTTTTTCCATTCGGGTCATTTGAAAATTTTTGTTTTTCAAAACTTTTACTTCATATACAAATTCGATACTATGAATGATTTCTAATGAAAATGTTATCAACTATTAAGTTTATTCTCATAGAGATCAGATTTTCAATCCGAGGACATTTAAAAAAATTTTGTTCTTTTAAAATTTTAGATATAAATTTGATACTATAAATATTTTCCAATGAAAAAGTTGCAACTACAAAGATGAAAACAAAATATATCAAATCTTCTTCCTCGATCACAAGCAATGGCCAACACCTGATGGCTGCGGACAAAAGTTGTACTGAGTGTTGATTTGTTGAAGTTTGAACATGTTATTTGATTCTCCTATGTAGATCTTTCTTTTTGCCGCTAACAAATAACCAAAGAAAATAGCATCTTTTGGCGATATATTCACAGCCGGCACCGGAAAACTCCACTACACGAACACTCAACATGCACCTCCCAATGCAAGCATCACTGTGCCTCTATAAAACACTAGACTATCCAGGTTTAGCATACCATCTTGATTGGTCCATTGATTTCATGAAACAACAATGAATGAGGAAAACGGTGCAGCTTGGGTTGACCAAAAACATTATCGGGATTGATAGAATAGAAGACATTGTAACATTTGATAGCACAAAGGGCATATATATAGACTATCTTCTAGAGCTATATAGGTAATTCTCTCATAAACATGAAGCACAAAGGGCATATATCCTACGCATAACCTCAGTCGCAGAACATTTGATTACTCCTACGCAAACGGCCTTTCTAAGAGGACGTAACATTCTCAAAGGAGCGGTTATCCTCCATGAAACTGTTCATGAATTGCATCGCAAAAACCAGAGAGCGGGTAATCCATAAAATAGATTTTGAAAAGGCTTATAACAAAGTATGCTGGGATTTCCTAACGCAAACGCTTAGGATGAAGGGATTTTCACCAAAGTGGATCGGGTGGATTCAATCCTTCATATTAGGCGGGAGCGCAGCAAATTAATGTCAATGATGAAATCGGACCGTATTTCCAAACAAAAAAAGGACTTTGACAAGGAGACCCATTGTCGCCCATTCTCTTTAATTTAGTAGCCAACATGCTTGCACTATTCATTAAAGAGCAAAAAGCCGAGGATCAGCTGAGTGGGGTTGTGCCTCACCCGGTCAATGGTGGCCTTTCAATCCTACAATATGCATCGACACTATCCACTTTTGGAACACAACCTAGAGCATGCTCATAACATTAAGTTAATTCTTTTGTGCCTTTGAGCAGCAATCAGGATTAAAAATTAATTTCCATAAAAGTGAGATCTTCCGCTTTTGGTGAGGCAAAGGAATTCAAAAATCAAGATAAGGAGTCGTTTTGGTTGCAATACCGTAGTTTCCCAATCCGATACCTAGGAATCCCGATTCATTATCGAATATTATCAAACTCGAATTGATTAGAGATACAAGAACGATTTGAAAATGCCTTAGTAGTTGGAAAGGTAAGAATCTCTCTACTGGTGGCCGGCTAACCTTGATCAACTCCGTTCTTAGCAGCTTACTAATGTACATGATGTCCTTCTTTGAGATTCCAAAAGGAATCCGTAAAAAAGTTGGATTACTTTCTATCACGCTTCGCTTCTTCCCAGAGTGACGAAAGAGCACAAAAAGGAAATACCACCTAGCAAAGTGGGATATCATTTGCTAACCCAAAGAATAGGGGGTTTAGGGATACAAAATATAGAACTCAAAAATATCGCTTTGCTTAGTAAATGGTTGTTTCGCTTTGTTGACAAATGATGGTACTTGGCAAATGCATCCTTCACAACAAATATCTAGGGACCAAGCCTCCAGTGCAGTGTCTAGTGGAAAAAGTGGGGGACTCTCATTTTTGGGCAAGCCCCGATGAAAGTTAAAAGAGATTTCCTTAAATTTGGAACATTCATCATAAAAAGTGGGTCACAAATAAGATTTTGGGAAGATATGTGGCTAGGCAATAGGCCTCTACGACAACAATATCCGCAACTTTACAATATTGCTAGAAAAAAGCAGGATACGGTGGCAGAGGTGTTTGCTTCACCGATACCAATCTATCTTGGCGTAGAGATCTTATTGGCAATAAACTAGTACAAAGGAATAATTTGGTCAATCGTGTTGCACCAATCAACCTTAGCTTAGAGGATGATGAGTTCAAGTGGGACCTTGACCACAAGGGTGTCTTCTCGGTTAAATCACATTATAGGGGTCTAATTAATCAAAACATACCCAACATCAATAAGAGACTATGGAAATTAAAAACCACTCTCAAAATCAAAATCTTCCTTTGGTATCTCAGGTGAGGTGTCATCCTAACTAAGGATAACCTGGCAAAATAAAAACCGGCAAGGATCTCAACATTGTTGCTTCTGTCATGAAAATGAAACGATACAACATTTGTTCATTGATTGTCGTTTCACTAGGATGGTTTGGGCCACAATACATGCAGCATGGAGGCTGAAGAGGCCAACTAGTATAGCTAATATATATGTTTGGAGGTTGGCTAAATGGGATACCAAAACAATTTAAATCACTTGTCCTTGTTGGCACAGCAGCCTTGTGGGCTGAAGAGGCCAACTAGTATAGCTAATATGTTTGGAGATTGGCTAAATGGGATACCAAAACAATTTAAATCACTTGACCTTGTTGGCCGCAGCCTTGTGTTGGTCCGTCTCTGATTATGTAGAAATGCAATTTGTTTTCGAAAACAAACGATATTCATTTTTACGTGTACTCTACTCGATCACGCACTAGCTCCGCTTGTAGGCTATCCTTCAACATCCTACTTCCCAGGAGGTGCTTGTAGCGGCATCTCGGTTCTTGGAGCATGTGGTCAAGGATTTTTTTTTCCAGACGCATGGGTGGCGGTCTAGTCTTAGGATTGACAGTCATTAGTGTGTATGGTTCTTCAAACTTTCAAAGGTTGTGTGCCCCTGGGCAGAGGCCGGGAATGTTTCAAGATGTTGTATCACCTTGATGTAATCTATTGAAATTAATAAAAGTTCCCTTTTCCAAAAAAAATTTGCGAGGGATCCCATATCTAACAAAAACAATGAATCTTTTACTTTTGTTATCCTTTATTTAGTCCTTTTTTACCTAATATCTCTTCTACGTTCTAACCATATGTTGTTATTCATCTCTCGATCATATGACCAGAGGTAGCACCATAGGTTTACTGGCCAATCTAGGACAATTAACTCACCGATGTTCATGCCCTGATGGGATCCATGCATCCTAATTAATATAAGCTAGAACTTCGAGATGGTTCATTTACTACTTTAATTATTGGAGCTCTCCTAGTTTTGATCCAAAGTCAGCGCCTCTGATGCAGTCATCATAGTTCGATGCACTTAATTAGTAAATAAGAAAACACCACCACTCAACTAGATCTTGCATTGATTGTGATGTCACCAACATCTTCCATGATGGTATAAATATGCATGTGGTCCTTGGGTCACCATTCATCGCTAGCTTGTCAGACTTTGCTAAGCTTTAGCAAGTCGCAATGGCTAGCACCAACAATCTTGTACTAGCACTTGGCCTCTCTCTTCTTTGAGCATTGGAGTAAGCGACGCCATTAGGGTTGCTAGATACTCCACTTCTCAGGGGATGGGACAAGGAGGGGGGCCTTGGTGGGGCGTCTCAGAACGGTGGAGGCTCAGGTGTCGGGCTTGGTTCCGGGTCCGATGAGAGTAGTAGGAATGGAGTCTATGCAAGTGCTGGAGGCGGAGGTGAAGGCGGTGGCTGGTCAAAGCCTGATGGTTCTGCGTTTGGTGGTGGGTCTGGCACGGGATCCAGTTCCGGTCAGTATAGCTCAGGACCATCTTACGGTAATGGTGGGTCTACTCTTGCTGGGGGTATTGGCGGCGGCGGCGGCGGTGGACAAGGCTCGGTGAACAAAGGCTCTGGTGGGTACGGCACCGGCGGTGGCATGGGATCCGGCTCTAGCGAGGCTAGTTCCGGCGACCCGCCCTCTGCAACACCGCCGTATGCAAGTGCAAATGCTTCTGGCAATGGTGGTGGCATGGGCGGCGGTCAAGATGGTGGGGCTGGTGGTGGTAAAGGCCACGGATCTGGATTTGGTGAAGGCCAGCCTTGAAGTTTCCTACATGTTTTCAAGCTGGAGGCCAAAAGATGCCATTTCACTTTCATTTGCTTTGCGTTGATTTTTGTAGTTTTGCTTGTGCCTGTTTCTTTGTACTTCTAGAGAGGAACTAATAATGGTTTCCAGCAACCCTGGCCATGCATGACGACCTAGCAATGTAAGTTCAACAGATCATATGTGAAAGATTGTATGGTCATATATAGTGTTCTTTTTTCCAATGTCATCCCGGCCATATATGTATCCCTGATATTGTTTAGCGTTCTATGGAATCTTGGATTGATGTGCTAAAACTGATCCTTCATCAATAGAAACGAAGAGTGTGACACTCAGGACTGCAAATTGTCTTGCTTACAATGACCTCATGTAGTGTACACACTAACGTGCATGCATAGGAAAGGTGGCAAGCTAGCTGATCAGCTGGTAGCTGGTGACGTCTCCACATTAGCTTATCACACGTGCATGGCCCGGCCGGGGAGTTGGAGGACATGAATCTCAGGTTGCGTTGTGCACGTAGATGTAGGTATTATTGCATTGGCACGGTCGCACGGATATCTGAGTGTATCTGAAGCTCCTGGCACTAAAATTACTTATCTTTGCACACTTTCTATAATCCTTTTAATTTCTACACTACCAAAATATCCATATAGTTACATGAGATGTCAATTACTATAAGGCATGGTCGTGCACCAAAATGTACATTGAACTCTTCTCGATCTCTCAACTTCTGAAGACAGGCAGAAAAAATAGGAAATGAACTTACCGAAACCAGCGAGGAGGCATCCTAATTACTTCTTGCAGTGACATAAATGATCCAAGGTCAACTCTCTTGGACTTGTAACTCAATTAATCGATTATTGCACATTTATAATCAGAGAATCAGCTGAGCTGCAGTGACATGTATAATTGACCATCCTAATTACTTGCATATATATAGTGAGAGAATCAGTTCAGCTGCAGTGCACAGCTTGCTGATGGCTAATGGCTCGTCTGAGAGGGCTCACACTTGCTGTTACTACAGTGCTATGAGACTTAAAGCTGGTGAATTCGGTATAGCTCCTATAGGAGTTCCGAGTCCTCCTAGAAATCGATATAGTAACGCTGTTCTCAGCCACCCGATGGTTTCCTGCCATACTGTGTATCTCTGCTCCCTTCCCTCCTTCCTATGAGCTGTCATTAAAATTTTTCTCAAACACACAAAAGGTTTGCGCTTCTTTTGTATTAAGACAAAAATAGTTGAAAGATACAACAACGCACCATGAATGACGCAAGGGGGAATACAATTATACGAGATAGCTCTCCCTCCCTAGCGTAAAGAAATCAAACTCAATTACCGCTAGATAAACAATCTAGTCGTCAACGTCAATCAAGCGTGGTGGCTAGCGTGTCGCCTCGGCACTACACAATGGTGAGTCCAGTAAGATCTGACGCAGCGCCTCTTTATGTGAGAGATTGTGGTTCTCACCATAGATCTGTCGTAGTAGGCCTCCGCTTCCGCCGCGGTGGGTACCGTCCGCCCATCAATAAACCCCATCCGCTACATCACCAACATCTATCCCCGCTTCGCAACTGGGACACGCGAAAGTGGTCGAGGCGGCGAGCCTCCCACAAGCGCGTCGCGGCGATAGGCTATAGTGATGACACCTGCACCGGCAGAGGCAACAAAGACGATGACACCTTGCCTTACGCTTACTTGCCTCCTGCCGCTTTTTTATCCTCTCGCACTACGCTGCTTGTGCTCATATGAAGAGCACAAAGGACCACGCGTGGGTATTGCACGTGGCCTCCTCCTGCGTCCGCATGCCCTCCCTTACTCCTCGAGGTGGGCGGTGCGGTGGCCTTTGAGGGCTTCCCCAACAACGGGCCATAACTCATGTACGCCTCAAGCTAAAGGTTCAGCCATAATGGTATTGCTGATTTGGGCTATTAAAATGCCCAACGCAGTCGCAAAGTGATGTCGGGCCTCGCCGGGCCTAAAACGTGGATTACTTTGTCGGGTGTCCGTCCAACTTTGTACCAGACGTGTGTCACCTCCGTGGTGGCTCCCTTTGCCGCAACGCTGCTTTCGGAGTGTTGCTTGCAGCTTTTAGAGGTGAAGCCATCGACTCCGTGTCCCCGACATGTTGCAAGGCTACCTATTATGACATGGAGGCTGGGTGAAGATGTGGACGACAGGGCAGCACACCACGTCACTGTATTGGGGAAGCCCTGACAAGCTATTACATGCGGATGGAGGACTAAAAATCAGAGGCGAACCGCACATGTCTGCTTGAGCGCTTTTGCCTCTCCTACCTCATGCTCGTGATGGTCTGGGACAACAAAGGTACTAGATCCTAAAATTTAACCGCGTGTTCAAACAAATTGATGTGGGGCTCTCGCGAGAATTCTCGCTCACGATCTGAGATATGCTGCAGCGGAGGACATAGCTAGGAACACCTCGGAGCCATTTTTTTCTCAAATACATAAAAGATTTGCGTGTCATTGCATTAAAAAGTAGAATTAAACGTACAAACAATGAGCTTACAGGCGCTATCTGAGGTCTCGTATCCGTAGGCTAGGCCGTCCTGACAAACAAAGTTTGATATTATATAAAGGACAACGACCATGCAAAGAGCGGCACTATAGCCTACGGAGTGTGGGAAGTGGCGTTACTCGGGCTGTCACTGCCCAGGCTTTCAGCTGCAACGTCCGCTAGTTTTGGTTGGGGTTCACGTGCAGCCAGGCCACAAAGCAAAAAGATGTTGTTTGGCTGTTACTCGTTCGGTTGCTTTCGCTCTCACGTGCATTCATCCGTCTGCATATAGAGCGAATTCGCCAGTCTCACCAGAAACCAAACTCGGTTTCGTTTGCTGGGAGCCAGGCCGCACCGTTCGTTTTGCATTGCTGGAGACTGGACCAAAATCATTCGTTGGCCTCTCACTGAAAATATTATCGAGGTAGTTCGATGAGGCAGCATGATTTGTTTTTCCATGGGTATTGCCTGCTACGCCGGCCCGGCACAAATGGGCTGCGGAGAGTAGCAGCTGACAGCCCACATGATAACACAGCAATAAAACCAACTCAGGCATGAGCGCCACAGCTAACACAACAATGTCGCTAACACAACAAGAGTGTTTAAAGTCTAGGCACATGTTCAAGGATTACACCAAGGTCAAAGGTACTGGTAGTTCGGGGGAACAGTCTGAGGAGGTCATCATCTACATAATCTTCACCTCGAGCCCCTCTTTCTAGGCGCACCTAAGGTCTCGCCATCTCGAACCTGTTCTTCTCATCCTGAAAAAAAAAAAAACAAAACAAAAGGCCTGAATGCCAGCAGCACATAGAGATGGATCATCAGGTTCCAAAACAGACTATAATGCTCAGCACTAGAAAAAGTAGTACAAAGGTTTCCCTAAACAAAAAAATAACTGTATCACAGATATGGCAAAAAAGGATCTGTACATCTGAATTGAATTCTGTTACTTATATGATTTATATACAAAAATTCCACTGGTGGCCATGCCAATCAAAAAGCTTCAGCTACGGTTCAGATCTCAGTTGTTGTGGCTCAGATCAGATGCTTTCTTTTATAATGCATTATGCATATTGTTCTTCCCAAATACTACTTCAAAATGACTAAGCTACATCAAATTTATATCAACCAAAGCATTTTTTTTTTTTCAGCTACCAAATCAACAAGTAAGACAGCAAAAGCAAAATGGACAGAACAGAAGTTCCAAGATAGGAATTGGAGGAGCTGATAATGTTGAAAGGGGAGGGAAAAAACTTCAACATATCATATAAATATCATATAAACTCAAATTACCAAAAACAAATAGAGCATGTCAGATCCTAATAAAGAAGCACAATCCTAATAACAGTGTTTCACTATTGTACAAAGGTAGACAATTAAAACATGATGCAAAAGATGCCAGATAATCAGCAACCATCAACTTATTATATGGAGATCTAGTTAACTCCAGTCCTAGTAGCAACAGATGGATATTAGAACCTGAACAATATTTGGGTGTACTATATATGATTCTGTTGTTTGTCTTTTCCACACCTCCCAATCAAAAAGACTTACTGCATAGAAGAGGAACTGATATGGAAATGGGATCTATACATATGCATTTGAATGCTAATATTTCTTTAATTATTCAGAGATTTCCATTGGTGATCCAAGGTACTGTAAATGCAATTTGCAATATAACTGCTTAGGAGTGTGCCTAACAGGAACACCACCACTCTGTTAATGTTCTGGAGTAATGCCACATCAGAAGTCTCTCCTACCCATTCAGATTTTCAATGGTTGTTACTCAAGTGCTTTGTTTAAGAAAGTATAAAGTAAAAAACACAAACTCCGTCAGAGATCCATCAAGAACAGAACAAATAATTGTCATGTCACACTATAATCTACAGTCCCAAAATAGCATGTCCGAGGCTTTGTTGCTCTATTTGAGACATCAAAATTTTGAAAAGTCACCTGAAAACATTTGTCAAAAAATAACATAAAAATTCAAATTATCTTTTGAAACACTTCAACACGAAAATCAGCATTAAAGTTATAGCATATTCTTAACACAAATTATTCTTAAATGCACTCCCCACTCTACCATACCCATACCCCGCATCATGATTCAGTGCAAAAATAAAACTTTTTCAAAGAAAGCAAAATAGCACTGGTGAAGTCATGTCATGTAACACAGAAAGAAAAAAACGCAAAGCGCATACTAAACACCACAGAATGACGATTTTCCTAGTGTTCTGAACATTATTAACTTAAGTATTTAACGAGTCGCACATGGTTAGCAGGAAAAAGCAAAGGTAATGAGACTCCTTTGGGAAGGGGAAAAGTCATAATGAACTTAAAGGTATAACAAGAGTATCAATGTAGAATGAGTATGCAAATTCTATGGAAAGCAGGCATTTGGTGGCTTGGTGTATCTATGCTGATCCCTAGTTCATGCTTGGCATTTTTTTATATATCCTAAAACCAATAAATGGGTGTTCCATGATTTTCAGTAGCAGCATTTCCAAAAGGACAGCAATGTTGGAATATGTAGTCACAATTCAGGTATTGTATAGCCAAAATTCTTCATTTAGAATACCTAGTAAATATTTTATAACCCTGAATATTTATAGCATGTAAAACATCCAATATGGCTATATCCCATGGCATGGATGCTTCAAAGAGAATAAAAAGATTGTAACATTGTTTTCTAAATTTGCTGGGCCAAACAATGAGCATACCTAAAAAGACTTTGCGTGAAATTTATTATCAACAGAAGCAGAAGGATCCTTATTATTTTATAAGGTAGAATCAAGTTAAACTGGGGTTCTTTATTTAATACAGGAGAATCAAGTTAAACTGTTGCTTTTCGTTTTTCTATTGCTACCCATAGCAGAAGGGTGCATTACAGATGGAGATCTAGTTAACTAGTAGGAACAGATGGAGATTAAAGCCTGATCAATATTTGGGTGTACTATATGATTTTTTATTGTTTGTCTTTTTCCACACTTCCCCAACCAAAAGGGTTATTGCATAAAAAGAGGAAATGATATGGAAATGGGATCCATATGTATGCACTTGAATGCTAACATTTCTTATTCAGTGCTTTCCACTAGTGATCCAAGGTATCGTATATGCCATTAGTCAAAAACTGCTTAGGAGTGTGCCTAACAGTAACAGGAACATTATCACTTTGTTAATGTTCTTAACAGTAATGCCACAATAGAAGTCTCTTCTACCTATTCAGATTTTCAATGGTTGTTGCCCAAGTGCTTTGTCTTAGAAATTATAATGTTTTTTTAAAAAAAAAAAGAGAACACAAACAAAGATCCATCAAGAACAGAACAAATAACATGCAGTCCCAAAATGCATGCCCAAGGCTTTGTTGTTCTATTGGAGACATAAAAATTTAAATCACAAACAAAAAGTTTATAAAAAAAATAAAATAAATAATTTAAAATGTCTTTCCAAAAAACTTCAACATGAAAATCTGATTAAATTCATAGCATATGAAGCAAGTTTTCCTTCAATAATAAATATTCTTAACACAAATTATTCTTAAATGCACTTCCCACTCCATACTCAGCATCATGATTCAGTGCAAACGAAAAACTTTTCCATAAAAAGCAAATAGCAATGCTGAAGTCATGCCGTGTAACCCAGGGAGAAAAAAAAAGCAAAGCTCATACTAAAGCCTACAGAATGACGAATTTCCTAGTGCTCTGAAGATTAACTCAACAGAGGCTACTTTGGAAAGGGGAAAAATCATATAATGAACTTAAGGGTATAACCAAGAGTTTGAATGTAGAATGAGTATGCAAATTCTATGGAATTCAGGCACTTGGCGGCTTGGCATATCTATGGACAATACCCAGTTCATTCTTGGCATTTTTTTATATATCCTAAAACCAGAAAAAGGGGTGGGGTGTTCCATGATACAGAGTACCAGTATTTCCAAAAGGACAGCATGGGTTGCAGTCACAATTCAAGGTATTGTATAGCCAAAATTCTTTATTTAGAAAACCTAGTAAAGATTTTATAATGCTGAATATTTATAGCATGTAAGCAATCAGGACGTCCTATATGGCTATATCCCATGTCATGGCTGCTTCAAAGAGAACAAGACACTGTAATGTTGTTTTCTAAATTTGTTGGGTCAAACAATCACCACACCTAAAAAGCCAATGATCACCATATCAAGACCTTTCCACGAAATGTAATTGTATCAACAGAAGCAGAAGGCTCCTTTTTATACAGTAGAAGCAAGTTAAAGTGTTCATTTTCCCCATGCTCCATGGCATAAGGGTGCATTACAGGAAAAATAACAAGGAATTTGGGTGGATATTTCATAAACAGACCTCAAAAAGCTTGCTTGAGGTACTCAAGCTCCTTGTCTAGATCATTGATTGCCTGGGTGTAGGCCTGCGTTGGGGGAGGACTGGCTGGTAGTATGGATCTGTCCACTCAAGAAAAAAAAAAAATATACAGTAGATGAATAAGCCAGTTAAGTGAAACAGAACAGAAGAAACAGCACATGATGTACTGTACCCTCACGATGATCTTGTACTGAAGTGGATGAGGGAGCTTATAGCCAGCAAAGAGCACATTTGGGTCTCTGTGCAGCTGCCTGCGAATTTGACAATCATCATATGTGCATCATACATTTATAAAAAGAAAAGAAGAAAACAATAAGGTCACCAAGAAAACTATGCTCACATGCGAACAATGTTGCCGATGGTGTGGTCCTCACGCTCGATAGTGAAAGATGCAGCATTCACGATCTTTGTGTCCCTCTCATACGACACCCTGAAAGGTAATTATCAGCACCGAAACCAAAACATATGACTCAAGAACAGGTTAGGCATCACTTTTCTACAAGTTGATGCTGAAAGCTTCGCTTCATATTAATTCAAGAAAGGGAACAGGATTTGTGACATTGCTTAACGTTGATATTACTCTTTATAGAGAAACAAGAAACCAGGCACACAAAAACAGGCTGGCCAACAAAGATCATTGATGCTGAACCGATTTCATGTGGCAAGTGTGGGGGAACAGGGAAAACTTACTTTTTGGTGCCCTCAGGCACGACAAAGCGCTCATAGCGATCTGGGGCATTCATCTCTGATCAAGCCCTCACTCCTGTCATGTGGTTTCATCACGAAAAATTCAGTCAGACAGAATTTGGTTCCTAAATTTCATTATCAAATTAAGAGTTAAAAGGGGTCCTAAATTTATCTCTGTACAGCATGCCCACCGTTCCCAGCGAAATAGGAACTGAAAAAAACCACACATTTTAAACATGGGACCCTTTTCCAGGGCGGATCCAGACGTGTGTACACAAATAAACCCAATATTCTTTTGCAGAAACTTCGAGGTTAGGGAGAGACGGAACTCAATATTCGCTTGCCAAATAGCTAAATAGCTTTAGGTTAGGGTTTCGGTGCTTGGCTTCGCACAGCATAAGGGAAGGGAAGGGGTGGGACCGTGGGAGTACCTCTGGTTGGTGCACCTGGCCTAGGCGGCGGCGGCCAGAGTCGTCTGCGAGAGGGAGCGAGAGAGAGACGGAACGAGGAGGGAAGACCGGAAGAGGGATGCAGTGGACGGAACGTGAATGCAGGTCACGGCGGAAAAACGCACGGGTCTTGTGGGCCGTATTTTTTTTTACTTTCTTTGATTTGAAATTTCATTTTTTCTCTTTTATTAATTTTTCAAGCGGAACCTTTTAACTTTTTTTCTCTCGTTGATTTCATATCTATTCTCCTCACTGGACACCATAAATGGCTATTAACATTTGTTTTTTAATCAAAGAAATTTTATATCTATTCTCTTCGTTGGACACTATCGGTGGCTAGTAAATATATAGTACATTGAATAAATAAATGAAACTTGTTATATTTTATTAAAGTTGAATATTTTCTATTCAATCTAAGAGCCATTTTCACAAGAACATGTACCAATTTCACAAAGAAGCTAAACAATATTTTTTCTAAAATTAAAAACATTTTTTTTTTTGTGTCGATTTCCCAAGTGAATATTGAATATTTTGCGCTAAACATGGAACAATAGTTCCCGTGATCAGCTAGGAATATTTTGTGCTAAACATGAAACAATAGTTCCCATGATCAGCTAGGAAAATATGAATATTTTGTGCTAAAAATGGAACAATATTTTGTGCTAATAAATAGTAGTGAGATTCCAATATCGCTTGAAAAACTGAGTCTTCCTAGCATTGTCATTTCATTTTGTAATTTATTAAGGACTAGTATCACGCCCGCGGGCTTACTAAGTACGGACAACTAAAATTTTATACAAAAAATATATAGATCGCATGATAAGATAACAATGCTATGAAATTAAACACCGAATACTTAACCAAAGATCAATTCATATAGAAGCACCTAGAAATGGACTTTATATTCTTTATAAATAGAATTGTAAATAATTGGGACATCAGTCTCTAGAACATAGAATAAACACATTCTTAAACTGGGGCAATATTTTTTTTTTTTTGTCAATGCGATGTGTAGCGCTAGCATGCAGTTCCTAAAATTGAGGTGTCTCAACACATATTCTGCTTGGCATTATAAGCTCCAACAAATATATAAGGTAGTAACCTGCAACCATGACCATGCTATAATCAGTATCGATACTGATTGAAAGGTAAAAAGCCATTCAACAAACACAATGAGAATGGTAGAGGCCATGGTTTTGAAGAGCTGTAAAGAGATTAAGTTGACTTCCTGTTTGCTCTTGTTCAAGTATTGATTAGTAGAGCATCTTTAATTTTAAAATGACTCTATCCACTGTTTGCATAGTAAAAAACTACCTAAAAGCAAAGCTATGCACGAGGCACTGCCAATTGTGGAAGAATTATACATGCTGCCAGTTAAACAAATAAACAGTGGATAGTTAGCACGAGGAATCTTGATTTGCTGGCTTGCTGCAGCCGTGCAACTATCAGAAGTAGCTCTGTAGGCAATGAAGTCAGTCAAGGAAGCATGCTTGACCTCCTGCTAACTATATAAACAGTGGATATCACCAAAAAAAAACTATATAAACTGTGCAGTTCAAAAATGACTAAAAAAACCACATCATATGAGAAGTTGGCACTGCTTCTGCTTGCCTGTTGCTGTAAGGCCAAACATAGAAAGAAGCAAAAGCAAGAAGACACAGGTTTTTGAAAAGCCGTTGTTCTAAGCCTTATGAGCAGAGGAGGCACACTGGCCACTGGGCAAGGGGACCCTAATTAGATCTCGCAAGCAAAGAACAGGTCAACACATCATCAACCCAAACAGCAACAGACAACTGAACAACACAAAAACTGGCCTTTGCCAAGGGGTGCAGACGAACATGTCTTATTAACAATTTACTAAGCAGAGTGCATCAGGGTGTAAATATGTCATTTTCTTAAATATATATGAAGACCGTCACCTATTGTTGTACTCAAGTGTGCAATATCAAAACACAAATGTAAATTCAAAGCTTTCTAAAAAAAAAAGGTTTTTGTCCAGTTTGTGGATATATAACATTTTGTCTTTAAAGAAGAGGTCGATCCAGGACAGCAACACACTTGATCTTTCCTAGAAAACAAAAAATTAACCTTTACAACACATACCATTGATAATGAGCTACCTAGAGAAAGATTAATTCTTACAATTAATCTAAATTGCATCTCAATGTTACACACACTAATTTGTACACATGTTTCTAACTTGATTTTGTGGCTAGACCTCGGAACACCAAGTACTATTTTTTGCTAGATCATGTCATTAAAATATTTTTTGCAGGATCATTCTTAATAACCCCAGAATGTATTTATTTCATACAATGCACAATGCACATCATATCGCAAGAAAAAGCTGTTAGATCTGGCTGCACCAATCTATCTCAAGCACTTGTCACAACATCTTCACATACACATTCTTGACAGGACGCTTATGATACATCAATTAAGCTAAATATTATATTTTTACAAGGTTACTAAATGTGTAATAGAATGCAAAAATCTAGGCATTCAATTGTGGTAAGCATGCCCATAAATTTGGGGAAAATAGGAGAAACCTTACTGATTCATTTTACCTTAGTGTGGCTACTTTAGGTCTCTTCCTACTAATGCTCGCAGTCCTCCTCGCCACACAATCATGTAGATAGTTGTGAGAGATACATAAGCCATATTTTTCTAAATATCCACAACCATTTTCCTAAATGCAAATTTTAATTAAGGATACAAAACATTTATATGAAAAATGATCAATAGATGAATAGAAAAGGTGCAGGTCTACATTTCACATCATTGGTGTATGTTTTACAAAAAAAAAAGAGTAAAATATTAGCTTGCACTCAGCACCAGGTAGCTGACATTAATCCTAAATTTCCAGTCAACAAGCTGGGGCTGGCGGTTTGGTGCCCGCCGGTCGCCGCAATCATCAATCCGCCAGGAGAGAGCTCGCCGCAAAACGCATGCACAAAGGAGACCGATATTGCAGTGGAGGGACTGCACACAACTCTGCTTCCCGTCTTCGCTGATTAGGAACGAACAAAAACAAAAGGGCAGCAGCACCGGTCTGATCACGTCGACCAAGAACAAATTGAAACAAAAATCGGCTCTGGAACTGGGACTGCAAAACTCAACTGTAGGAATAGATGTGCCGGTCTGTTCATCGGCGCTGAAAAGCACCTCACCGGTCAAAAGCAAAAGGCAAACTGGATCCCCAGATCGAGATCAATGAAGGGCTAATTAAAGAATGAATCCATCTAGAACTCTCCAAATAGATCACGTACAGGATACTGCTAGAGAAAACCAAAAGGACGAACAACAATAGGTCAAGTCACAAGAACAGAAAATTGAGCGGTCACCAAAACGATGTCGACGGTGGCGATGACACGATTGTCGGCGAGGTGCCGCCACCACCATTGGCCACACGCGGGATCAGCGCCCTTCCTGAGTTCGATCGAGATCACTGCTTGGCCAGGCAGCGATGATAGATTGGAGGAGCATACGCGACGGAAACAGGATACATACCTGAAGAACGCGATCGGCCTCCAGGTTTTAGGCTGCCGCCCGCCTGGCCTCCAAGAAAACGGCGGCTGCGGTCCGCGATGGAGGCTACGAGTTTTGGTGATGGCTGCCCGAGGGAGATCGCGGAGGGAGGCCAGTGCGAGGAGATCGCGGAGGACGTGGGTCGCGATCAGCGAGGCCACGGTGATTGCTATCTTTCCTTATTACTACTCGAAGGACTCTTTGCTATCTTTCCTTATTACTACCGAAGGACTCTCGCCGTTCGCATGGTATGAAGAAGAATAAATATGTTAGTATGTTAATCACTAAGAACTAAAATAGAAAACAACAAATAATCCAAACTTTACCCGATGTGATGAACCGAATATCACATTGCATATCAATCACAGTAAAATAATAAATAGCGTGTTGGAAAAATAACTCTAAGCTCATATCTTCTTGTGATCGAAAGGATTTCATCGAGTAGGATTCTTGCAATTTTCCCCCTTTTTTTTTCTTTTCTCACTTTTAAAATATAGTTTAGTAAACCGTGTACTCCCTCAGTAAAAACAGCAATCCAGAAATTTAATTTTTCCAAAAAAAAAATGCTAAATACGCCTACACGAACTGGCACAACCAACCTGGCAGCAGCAGACTCCTGCCAACTCACGCATGTGGGACTTCTCGTCAATAAAAAAAAAAGGACTCGGCCGCCAGCAGCGCCTCATCCTATACCACAACCACAAAGCCACATACCGGTAAATAAAAAAGAAAAAAAATTGACCGTGCCTTTCCTCATCCTCACGAGTCACGCCGGCACATCGCATCCTCCGCCTCCTCCCACATCAGCCTTCAATCCCGGTACGTCCGCGCTGCTCGCCTCGCCTGCGCGGCCGCCATGGCCCCACGAGAAGAGTCTGAGGACGGGGTTCGGGACAGAAGCGGGTGCGCGGCCGCCGCCGTCGGCTCCTGCCACTTCGGACGCAGAAGACGGCGGCCATGGCGGAGTCCCGGCGAAGCCCCTGCTGGGCACCCCGATGGCGAGTGGTCTGGCCCCGCCTTTTCCGCCGCGGATCTGAAGTCGTCGAGCAGCAGCTCCTCGTCGTCCCTCTGGCTCTCAAGGATGGACTATTTAAAGGATATAAATGGAGATAAGATGAGCAGTGAAGCAAGATCAGGGGACTGTAACAGTTATTTTGCACACCAGGATTCGAAACAGAGAAGTCTCCTCAGCTTCTAACGCCATGGCATGCATTAGATAAAATGATTGCCGCTGGTTCATTTAGATGGGATGAATTGAAGGGACTTTGGTGGAAAGTAATGTGGGCTTGAGCTCTTCGTATACACCAGAAAGGAGATGGAGAGGCTTCTGTACGGCTGGAGCTCTTCGTATACTCGGTGGAAGAAACAATTTCTTTTTTTTTCTGCATGCAAGAGAATATGATGGGGCTGCCTACGTGAACGCCCTGCATGTCGAGAGAACTCCCCTAGTTGGGGTTTCCCATATAGAAGGTTTAGATTTTTCCTTGTGTGGGTCCTTTTCTTTCTACATAGGGGTGGCATTTAGCGAATATTGATCAGGTGGAGACGTGATTAGTGGCATTATTTGGGAAGCAAAATTTGCGGGTCGCACGGGGACGACGGAGACGACGGAGGCGGGATGTCGCAGAAGGCAGAGAGACGGTAGAAAATTTTTACCGCACTAAAAATGTCCACTTTCCATCCTTTATAGGCAAAGAAAGATAAAAGATTTTTATGTTTTAAAAGGGTTAAATATTAGGTTGCAAAATACTTTTTTGTTGGGGGAGGGAACCCCACCACCACCACCACCACCACCCAATTAGCCCCGCGGCCCTTGCTCATCTATAACGCAACCTTCGGGATGCTCACTTCCATCACAACTACAAAAATGACTTTGCGTGACACCCTCCAAAACTTATCAAGTGGACTCTATTTTGCCCGTCACGATTAATGTCGCAATTAACCCCTTTGGGTGTTTTTTATTTACCAAGGCGAACACCCATGAAAAAATTGTGGGCTATTGAAAATAGTGTTTTGCCATTTCTCGTCGCTATTGGCGCTATAGCGCCGCTATGACCACGCTATAGCGGTAGCTAAGCGAGTAGCATTAGTTGATTGCTGCAGCTATAGCGCCGCTATAGCGCGCTATTTGTTTGCAGGTGATAGGAAAAAATAGAAATCTATGACAAGTTGATAACATAAGTGATAAGATAAGTGACTTGGACAAGTTGCTAGGGCAATATGCAACCACATACACTTAGTTGTTATATGTGGGGTAAATTTTAGTCTTTGTTGTAAATAGTGGCATAATTAAATGGATAAATTATATACAATTTAGACTATTTTTGGCCTAGTAGGAATAGCGGGAAAATAGCGACACTATGGCGCTATTCGCGTTTAGCAAACAATAATAGCGCCAATAGCGCGAAAATTAGCAATATCATCGCGGAGTTTCATTTGGCGCACTATAGCGCGCTATTTTTTCGTGGGCGAACACTTTTGCCCACCACAAAAAAAAATCGATTAACCGTGACAGGAAAATTTAAAACGCTCGCCATGATACATATATACTAACCGTGGCAGGCAGCTTAATAGGCCCGCCATGGAAAAAGGACAAGGCCCAATAGGCCCGATAGCCATCTTCTTATATAAATATGAAGTTAGGGTTTCTCACCCATTTCACTTTGTCTCCCTCCTCTCCCCCGGGCCAAGAATAAGGCGATCGCCCCTCGTCTCCCTCTCGTGTCCGTGAGACTCGTGCGCCCTTTCCCTCATCCGCATCCACTCCAGCCTTCCCTCTACTCTCTCTCTCTCCCTTCCCACTCCTCTCTCTCCCTCTCGATGCATGGACGAGTAGCAGCGGTAGGTGAGATGAGCAGCAGTAGCAGCAGCTGCCAGTGGCGCGGCTCGCTCCATTCAGCCCTCCGGCGGAGCAGCTCCCTCGATCTGGCCCTCCAAAGGACGCAACTCCCTTGATACAACCCTCTAGTAGCAAGGTGGCCTCGACCGTTCTCCAACGGCGCGCGGCCTCGATCCGGCCCCCGCAGCTGGCGTGGCTCCCGATCTAGCCCTCCGACGACATGTGGGGTCCTTCGGCGGCGCGATAGACTTGATCTGGTGGCGGCGGTGCTCCAACCCTCGATGGGCTCGACAGGCCCGTGGATGGTCTTGTCGAGCCTGTCTAGGGTTGTTTCTTTTTTATATATTGTTTTGAAATCATTAACCGTGGTGGCACATGTAAGGTACTTGCCTTGGGTAATCTATTTACCATGATGGGCGTAGGAGCCCACCGTACCACTGCGATGGGCTAGAGTGCCCACCATGGAAAATCCAAAGAGCTCGCCATGCAAAATGATTGCAGTAGCAATACATATCAATGCTAACCTTAGAAACTTGGGCCGAGTGAACCCTCACCGGAGGAGATCCTCGCGTAAAGGCCTCAACTACGTGGTCCCACCGGGTCGGCATAGGAATAACTCGGTATCACGGCTCTCGATCATCTTTATTGTTGCGTAGGGGCCACTACAATGTGAAGGTTGATCGCGATCCAACCCTTGCTAGGGCATATACCTTCATAGGACCCTCGTCGAAGGTCACCTTGTTTGCTTGGCGACCTCGGGGCGGCGGCGGTGGGCGGCGAGAGCAGGGCACCCAGAGGCCGGAGCAATTAGGGATATGAATGTTTGTACGAAATTGCCCCCATGTGGGCCCCATAGTCGCTGATTGAGGGTTTGAAACCCTAATGTAAAATGTTCACGACCTGTGGAAGGGGACACTTGTTGGACCAATTAAATGCGAACTGCATGCTACGCTATCCACTAAAATTAGTTCAGAATAGTTAACCCCTTCCCGAGAATTGTATGAATAGTGCAGCAATACGCGGGTATCTATCTAATATAACATCTAATGTATGTTCACTTGAACTTATTAGCTATGATACAATGTTTTTCTCTATCATAACAAATCGGTATTAGCCCGCTCATCAGCTGTAAAAAAAACTATCAGTCGAATAACCACATAAGTAGAAACCATCAGCGACGGCTCATTGGCTCATATTAGTGTAGACACTTTCTTATCTAGCAAGATTCACTGTCAAGGTAATAGTTAACTTTGTACGTTTTGCAATAAAATTTAATATAACCTTGATTAGAAATATTTAACCTCTAAACCACATGTGTTGCAAAAAATGTTGAAATGTAGTTTATCTTTTTTTTACTAGTTAAATGCCCGTGCATTGATACGGGATAACAAGATTTTATGTAAAAAACATAGATCGCATGATAAGGTAACAAAACTACCCGTGCGTTCTCCCTTCCCCTCTATCAGCGCCGCGCCGACGCCGCCGCTGCCCGTCCGTGCGTCCTCCTCGGCTGCAGCGCACCGGAGAACCTATGCTGCCGGCTCCAGCGATGCCACCGACAACGCCGCCACCTCTCGCGCGTCCCCCTCGCTTCTCCCTCGAGCACCCGTCCGGAAGCCACAGCGCCTCCCTGACCGGCGTCGCCGCTTCATCGACTTTCGACCTGCGCCGCCCGGCCCGCCGCCTCGACGGTGACGGACACAGGTGCAGCCTCTCTGCTGTCGCCGGCGCCGAACACCGGCAGCTCGCCTCGGGACGAGCTCCCAAAAGGTGCGACACATCTAATGCCTACTGACTTTGATCCCTTCCAAAGATTATCAGTTGTACATGTGCACACACAATGCCCTTTACTCAATCCACGCTTGCAGTTCTGTTTGCTTTGATCTGCTTTCCTATAAAAATTTCTAGCCCTTGTGTTCCTCACTCTTCTCTTCCCTTTACGCAGTTTGCATCCGGATCTGATCCAATTACAGGGATATACATATCACCTTTGTCTACGTCTTGAGGAACTTTTAGATTTGTTAATCAAGACAAAGCTAATGGATCATTTTTATTGATATATATTGGGCGTCTCTATGCAATTGCCTATTTGTTAATTGAAATTTTCTACAATAATTGGGAAAAAAATTCGATGGCTCACATCAACCAAGAGCGGCCGATCCGACGGCTACAAAGGCCGTGTAGGCAATGAGAGGCAAAGGTACGGAGGCAAAAATTGCCTCCTATTGTGACAAAGTGAGCCATAGGAGCAAAAATCGCCTCATGTTGCCTCCGCAAAATTGAGGGATTAAGAATGGCGTAATTGCATTCTTGTAATTCTATTTTTTATAAGAAATTTTCTATAATAATTAGGGAAAAATTGGATGGCTCACATCGATCGAGAGCGGCGATCCGACAAATACAAAGACAATAGGCAATGAGAGGCAAAGGCATGGTGGCAAAATTTGCCTCCTATTGTGTCTATGACAAGTGGGCCATAGGAGTAAAAATCGTCTCTTGTTGCCTCCGCAAATGGAGGGATTAAGAATGGGCGATAATTGCATTCTTGTAATTTTTTTTATAAAGGGTATTACGGTAACTGAACTTATGCATGAGATTGGGTTGATCTGGTAGCGACGCCACTGCCGTCGAAGCTGCTCACGGCGCCGACCTGTACGCCTGGTCTCCCCGGGCGTACCCGTTCTCGCGAGGCTCGTCTCCACTTCATCCTCGGCAACGAGGATGACGGCAACGACGCCAAGCGCCATGCCCCGATGGAAGTGGCGTCGGCCTTGTTGCAGAGCTCATCTCGTGCCTCGGAAGCCGTGGCGGTGCGGTGCTTGGGGACTGGGGTGGGTGACCCGAACGATGGACTACAATGACCAAGATACCCTTTACCAAAAAAATTAAGATTTTATAGAGGCAATAGGAGGCAACGGTAGGCAATTTCAAGAAATCTTGTAGAAGGCCTCTTTTTATAAAGGGTAAAAACGGTGCGACACCCTCGGGCGGTCACGGCGGTTCAGTGCGTTAGCCACGCAAGCCCGACCGAGCCAAACCGCCACGCATACCCGCAAAGGCTAGCATTGCCGAGGAACGCGTCCCCAGGAAGCTCCCGAAAAGCCCCCGTTCCTCGGACCTCCCTGCAGAAGCCGTTGAAGGAGAAGTTGACATGTCGGAAGTAGAGCGACGCTGGTGCGGGAAGCCGTCGGTGACGACGTTGGCGACGGAGAGGCTGCGCCCGGTTGACGAGGATGGCGACGGAGTTGGGCTGTTGACACTTGTTATCATATAAAATTTTTAATTAATTAAACATGAGAAAGGGGTATAAATAATAATAACAACCTAGAATAGGGTGTCACTAACATAATTCCATCAGTTTTGGTAAAGTTGTGATTTGCGGGGGACTTAACAAAAAAATCAGCGAGAGATGACGTGGCATACGGCCGACGTAACGCAAACGCAATCCAACTCGAAACAAGTCTAGAAGGCTTCGGATTAATCCCGACGTGAACTAACCGAACCAAGAAATACATCATCTAGAAGACTCCGAAACACGCGACGCACGACGGGACCCGGAGGGAGCCCCAGGCCGATCGGCCCAATAATGGGGCCGATCGGCCCCTGCCAGCCGCCGCCGCCTGCTCGCTTCGGAAGCTTCCTCCACCGCCTCTAAGACTCGATCTAAACCGGTTGATTTGAGTCGGTTTGATCCGAGGGCAACGGTAGAAGTGCGGGATTGATTCAAGGTTAATACCACATCGCTCGATGAAGATGGAGAGACAGGCGAAGACCGATATATTAGGACCCCCTAGACCCCCTTCTTAGAGCATCAAGTTCTATAACAAAGATATTTCTAATTAAAATACCAAGTCATATTCAACGCTAGAGAAACATCGCTTTCGGAAGAGTAGCAATCAAGATTAGAACTAGTAGGAAGGGAGAAATCCGCTCGGATCGTCGGAGGCCAGCTCAAGATCGGGGCCTCGTTCTTGTAAGTTCTTCATTGTAAGTAGTTTTCAAGTCCCGCACACATGCTTAATATGAATATCTTGATCATGTTTATATTCGAGATTATTTGTTCTAGTATTTACTTTAATTACACATTTAGCATAGTTGAATTACCGTTATGTTCATGCATGGATTCGTATAGCGCTCATCATCTAGATCGGAAGGTGAGTGGTAGAGACGATGTAATCATGGTGATTAGATCTTATTTACTTCGCGTTTGCACCCTATGTGCCGGGTCGTGTGGTAGATCGTGGTGGTGACAAAGACCATTGAGTCCTTTTGCAATCCACCCCGTATGTAGGCCTAGCGGATGTTAGATTTCGGGTTGTTCTAAGTTTCGGCCTTAGTCTTCACGGATTCTCGTCCTCATGTCCGGATTTAATTAGTCTTTCTTCAATGATTGTTATTTGTATTGCATAATTAGGTAGATCCTAACATTTAGTTTAGAGTTACATATTGGAGTTTCTAATGCTAGCTAGCCTATGAATTGCTATCGTCCCATTGTTAGACACTTTCTCGCCAACCAACGTGATTTTTGGTCAAATCTGTTTATCTAGAACTTTATCATTATCTTTATTATGAACTTTGATCCTTGCTTAAGTAATTGATGAGATTAATGCTGATGTCTTGCACATGAGAGATGGTTAGATTAAGATCTATGCTTAGTTAATTCAAGATAATAGACTTCTTTCCCCTGTAGTAGAATATAAATTCAAGACCTGGTTATTACTCCCGGTTAAAATGCTACAATGGTATATATTCATATCTCATAAACGCTTGCGGATACCCAGTTATAATTGTTTATTTACTTATTAAGAAGTTATCAAGGCATAGTACGAATATTATATTCCTTGCATATTAGTAGTTTAACTATAGGGATGACAACCTTTTCGATATGCTATGAACGCAATGAATATTTCTTTTAAGTTTTATCTCAAGCAACATCCGATATTCTTTCTAGATGCCATTACTAGTTAGTGACATTAGAAATACCAACAAGCATTTTTTGGCGCCGTTCTTGGAAAAGAAAGTCTATAGCCCAATAAAATAAAAACATATAGGATTAACATGCATGCATCTCTCATACGCATCGACAATTTTATCAATTGCTTAAACAAGTATACCCTTGTTATTATTCTTCCTATCTTTTGCGGGTAATGTATGAAAAGGAATCTTCCCGAAAACTTCGAAATCCGATCCGAGAAAAACTTTTGAAAGAGGCAAGATCCAAGTTGAAATCTCAACCCAAGAACACTACCTCGGAAGACTCCTCCACTCAGGCGTAGCTTAGCACCGCTTTTTGAAGACATGGCAAACAAGACCCTTCAAGAATACTCACCGACTACGGCCAACATCCGCCTTGGACCGACAAATCGATGTGGGAGACAAAGCTTTTGAGCTCAAGCCCGCACTCATCAACATGGTACAAGCTAGCCAATTCTGTGGAAAAGCTCATGAAGATGCCAATGCTCACCTACAACACTTCTTAGAGATTTGTGGCACCTTCACTATCAAAGATGTCTCAAGTGATGCAATCCTACTTCGTCTCTCCCATTCTCACTCTTGGGACGAGCGGCAAAGGGTTCTACGCCAACAAAGACAAACTCACTACTTGGGCACTTTGCTCTACTTGCCTTCCCGGCAAAATTCTTCCCTATAGGCAAAACCAACGCCTTTACGAGGAAAATCTCAAGCTTTCAAAGAAGAACACGACGAATTGCTCGCGAGGCGTGGGAACGCTTTCAAGACTACATCACGTAATGCCCACACCATGGAATGGAGAACTCTGGTTACTCATGCGGACCTTCTACCACGGGCTTAACAACAACACCCCCGTGAGACCATGGACGCCGCTGGCTTTGAGGTGCTTTCCTATCACTTACACCGAACCAAACTACCGACCTTGTGGAAAAGATGGCATCAAACCAAGCTTGGAATGAGGACCGTCAACCCCGCAAGAAAGAGAGAGGAATGCACCACCGAAAAGAGGTAGATATGTTTGTCTCCGCCAAAATGGACTTAATTATGAAGAAGCTTGAAGACAAAGCTCCCGAGAAGAAGGAAGTCATGCAACTCTTCGATTCCCCGCATGACATGTGAAGAATGTGGCAACATCGACACACTTTCGGGCAGCCACCGTCCCGAGCTAGAAGAGGACGTGAACTACATCAACAATAACAACAACCAAATCGTCCTCCGAACCAACAATGGAATCAACAGAGACCCAACTACCAAGGTAACTATTCGGGTAACTATCAAGGTCATAACTCTTTCAATAATTTCCCACCTTTAAGAGAGTTAGTACAAAACCAAGGTAGACTTATGGATAATCTGTCTAAGAAGTTAGCTTCCAATGATAAAATGCTAGAAACTATTAGTACTAAAATGGAAAGCTTTTCTTACGCAATAAAGAACCAAAGATAGCTTTAATAAAATGATAGAATCACAATTATCCCAAATGGCTTTATCCGCTCCTATGCCTAACCGAGGTAAGATTCCTGGTCAACCGGAAGAATTAGAATCGCAAATCTTGTCGATATTTACTATGCGGTATGCGGACCACCTACTCGGACAAGAAATTCAATTGTGTCGGCCGGGAATGCCCGCTAAGAACGAAGATCCGGGAAGACCCGGTCGTCACCATCAACATAGGCGCCCGCACCTCACGACGCACTCATCGACTTCGGCTCAAGTGTCAACATCATGCCTAAGGTAAACCTTGAGCCGGTTCGAATTAGTATACACAACCATGTGCCTACAACTTGCGAGATCAATCGTTATGCTACCACGAGGGTATTCTAGAGGACGTATGCCTTTACATCGGTAAGCTATATGTGGCCACCGACTTCGTGGTTACGGATATGGGCAAAGGTAAGAACGCCCGATCATTCGGGGCCGCCCTTTCCCGGCTACCACTAAGGCAATCATCTACGCCGACACCGCGAAGATCGTCTTCACGGTTAATGGACAGAGGGAGAGATTCAACCGCAAACACAAGACCTTAGCTCCCCTCTGCCCCAACCGTACCACTACCGTACCACTGAAATACACGCACCAAACCGTCGAGAAGAGGATAAAAAGAAGAAGCAAGAACAAGAAGAACCGTCAACCTCGACCACACGTAGAACGAGTCTTGATGATCAATCAAGTCAACTCAAAGACGCAAGACTCGGCGCAATCAACCACCGATAGAGAAGCTAGACGACCACGGAGTTCCGGCAATTCACCGCTCCATTAATCAATGGAACTTCTATACAACCGTCTCATGACACGGGATCGCATCAACCTAATGTCAAAGGTAACGTATAAATTAATCTATGGTAATCGCCTTTGTGTTCCACCTATGTACTACTCTCGCGGTCATGCGGATCAAACACACCGATTCCCTAAGGTATGGTGCGAAATGTACCGGTCAAGATCAAAGACAGCTATGTCCTCACTGACTTCTTAGTCATGGACACGGGAGACGAAGAACAAGATCCTCCCATAATACTTGGAAGGCCGTTCCTGAATACTACAAGAGCAATCATTTACATCGGGGCCGGGCGAAATCCGGTTCCATATTCAAGGTAAAAAGGTGCTTTTTGCTTCTTTAATACTTATACTAACTATGAACAGCCCCGAAGAAGGACCAAGAGCCGAAGCGTCTCCAAAGACTACAAAGGAAGCCGGACTCAAAGATGGAGCACATTGAGAGGATAGAAAAAGACATCCAAGAAAAGTACACTCAGCTCCTACCAATCTTGAATGATGCACCAACTACACCGGAGAGGTCTCCACCAAAGAAGCAATCTTGGAAGAAGAAAGAAGCTGCTAAGAAGAGCAACAAGAGTACACCTTCGGAGACCCAACCAAATGCCGGCATCAACAAATGAACAATCGACTTCTGCGGCTACTGCCGTCTACGCCCACCTACGAGATCATTGAAGGAACCATACCAGGTACAACATTTATACGGGGGCCCATAGACGACACCACGCCATGGGAGTAAGTGCTCTCTAAACTCTCGCCGAGAGGTAACTTCGGTATTTATTTGCATCTTTAATTTTCTCGCGGCATATTTCAATTAGCATGTTTACTTTAGCATATTTATTTTTTTCCTAAACCTGCATTAGAAAAATCCCAAAAATATGTTTGCTTTGCATGTGCATCGATCTCTTAAGCCCCATGCAAGCACACCTTGCTGTGGTGGCATAAAAATATATAAAAAATATAAAAATATTGCATTCATATGTTTTTGCATTATCATCCCTATTGCATAGAAAATTCCAAAAATATGTGGGCACATGAAGGTCCACACCTTTTATATAAAAACCCAAAAAGACGTGAGCACATGAAGGCTCACATTAACATCCTAGAATTTGTTCCTTCGGGTATGTGCGAAATTAATATTAACAGGGGAGAACATTAAAAGGAGACCCCGAAAGAGGAGCGATTCCAAGGATGAACGAAAATGACTACTTCAAGATCTAGCTTGGGGAGAGCACCCCCATTTATCATGATAAGTATTACTACCCTATGTCTTTAAATTTTAGCTAGTTATATTTGCTTAGAGTTAATGAGTCTTATTTAATGTGTCTTAGTTAAAGAGTCTTAGTGTTAAAGAGTCAAATAAATAAAGTGCTAGAACTTGTTAGACTACTTTCTTCCTATTAATTATGATCTTGATAATATGTGCTAAGGAAATGATGAATAGTTGCTCCGCCTTAATACCTCTTAAAAAGTACTTACACTTTGGACTTAGATTCTCCCGAAGCTTTAAATGTTTAATTTGCTCTAAACCCAACACTGTGAGAAGCACATGCTTGATCCGAGTCTTAGCATTAAAAAGATAATAGTGCATGAAAAGTTGAGCTACTGTTTATCATATTCTTAGAGATACTTGACTCCTGGTTTTTATCTTTAAAAATTATAAAATTACATGATGAGTCCTTAGTTATGACCCTTAAGAGTATTCCATCAAGATCATCCCACTCCACCAATACATTGCCGCTTCTAACTCGAAGTACGCATCCCCATATTTCACTTAGCCGTTAGCCATAAAAATAATTAGTAAAGCTCTTGCAATCTTTAGATATGTCTCTCTCAATGTTTTATATAGGCTGGGCTACATTCAAAAAAAAAAAAAAAAAAAAAAAAAAAAAAGAAGAAGAAAAAATAAATATCTAGAAAAAAGTGAGACGAGAGAGGGAGAGTAACGGACAAAAGTCATACTAGGCGAGAAGGGCCTACCTCCCTAAATAATAAAAATAAATTTAGAGATGAATAACGGACACGTGTCCAAGGGTGAGCAGGGCCCACATCTCTAAGGAGAGAGAAAAAATGGACACAAGTTCGGGAAAAGCCCACCTCTCCAAGAATGGACAGCCTAGATCCTAGCAATTTTTAGAAAGAGGGATATAGACTAGAGATGCTTGAGAAGAAAAAGGCTAAAGGCTATTTACTACCTTTCATCCTCATCCACTTCACCACTATCATCCCACTATGTATGTCCTACCACTTGTGTAACTCCACTACGTACCATCTACTTAAGGGGGTCATACATAGGATCTCTGAGTTTTCTTTTGAAAAATATTGCAAAACCCCAGGATGATAGTTGATCAAAGAATTTGAGACATGGTACTTAACTTGATTGTTTTATCTTGCTTATGATTCATGACAAGGCTACGCCCCATGGTAAACAGGTAAGAGTAATCTGGTTAAGAGGAGAATTTATTTTTTAAAACACAGTACTTTTGAGGTATGAAAGCGTAGTAGCAACTCCTGATCCTACTATAGCATGTAGCTTTGCTAGGGACTAGCAAAGGGTAAGCTTGGGGAGTTTGTTGACACTTGTTATCATATAAAATTTTTAATTAATTAAACATGAGAAAGGGGTATAAATAATAATAACAACCTAGAATAGGGTGTCACTAACATAATTCCATCAGTTTTGGTAAAGTTGTGATTTGCGAGGGGACTTAACAAAAATCAGCCAGAGATGACGTGGCATACGGCCGACGTAGCGCAACGCAATCCAACTCGAAACAAGTCTAGAAGGCTTCGGATTAATCCCGACGTGAACTATGCTTTGCCGGCTCCAGCGATGCCACCGGACACGCCGCCACCCTCCTGCGCAACGTCCCTCGCTTCTCCCTCGAGCACCCGTCCCGGAAGCCCGCAGCGCCTCCCGACCGGCGTCGCCGCTTCATCGACTTTTCGACTGCGCGCGCCCGCCGCCGACGCCGACGGACGGACACGCAGCAGCCTCTCTTCGTCGCCGGCGCCGAACACCGGCAGCTTCGCGACGAGCTCCCAAAAGGTGCGACACATCTAATGCCTACCGACTTTGATCCCTTCCAAAGATTATCGGTTGTACATGTGCACACACAATGCCCTTTACTCAATCCACGCTTGCGCTTCTGTTTGCTTTGATCTGCTTTCCTATAAAAATTTCTAGCCCTTGTGTTCCTCACTCTTCTCTTCCCTTTTACGCAGTTTGCATCCGGATCTCGATCCAATTACGGGATATACATATCACCTTTGTCTACGTCTTGAGGAACTTTTAGATTTGTTAATCAAGACAAAGCTAATGGATCATTTTTATTGATATATATTGGGCGTCTCTATGCAATTGCCTATTTGTTAATTGAAATTTTTCTACAATAATTGGGAAAAAATTCGATGGCTCACATCAACCAAGAGCGGCCGATCCGACGGCTACAAAGGCCGTAGGCAATGAGAGGCAAAGGTACGGAGGCAAAAATTGCCTCCTATTGTGACGTGATGAGCCATAGGAGCAAAAATAAGCCTCATGTTGCCTCCGCAAAATTGAGGGATTAAGAATGGCGGTAATTGCATTCTTGTAATTCTATTTTTATAAGAAATTTTCTATAATAATTAGGGAAAAATTGGATGGCTCACATCGATCGAGAGCGGCCGATCCGACATACTACAAAGACAATAGGCAATGAGAGGCAAAGGCATGGTGGCAAAATTTGCCTCCTATTGTGTCTATGACAGTGGGCCATAGGAGTAAAAATCGTCTCTTGTTGCCTCCGCAAATGGAGGGATTAAGAATGGGCGATAATTGCATTCTTGTAATTTTTATAAAGGGTATTACGGTAATCGAACTTATGCATGAGATTGGGTTGATCCGTAGCGACGCCACTTTGCCGTCCGGCCGCTCACGGCGCTCGACCAGACGCCCCGGTCTCCCCGGACGTACCCGTTCTCGCGAGGCTCGTCTCCACTTCATCCTCGAGAACGAGGATGACGGCAACGACGCCAGGCGCCATGCCCCGATGGAAGTGGCGTCGACCTTGTTGCGAGCTCATCTCGTGCACGAAGCCGTGGCGGGTGCGGTCTTTGGGGACCCGGGGTGGGTGACCGAACGATGGACTACAATGACCAAGATACCCTTTACCAAAAAAAAAATTAAGATTTTATAGAGGCAATAGGAGGCAACGGTAGGCAATTTCAAATCTTGTAGAAGGCCTCTTTTTTATAAAGGGTAAAACGGTGCGACACCCTCTCGGCCGGTCACGGCGCCGGTTCATTAGCCCCGCGCCGCCGCGACCGAGCCAAACCGCCACGCACACCCCGCAAAGGCTAGCATTGCCGAGAACGCGTCCCGCCGGAAGCTCCCGAAAGCCCCCGCCTCGGACCTCCCGGAGAAGCCGTTGAAGGAGAAGTTGACATGTCGGAAGTAGAGCGCGACGCGGTGCGGGAAGCCGTCGGTGACGCACGTTGGCGGAGAGGCTGCGCCCGGTTGACGAGGATGGCGACGAGCGGCGGTCTGTTGACACTTGTTATCATATAAAATTTTTAATTAATTAAACATGAGAAAGGGGTATAAATAATAATAACAACCTAGAATAGGGTGTCACTAACATAATTCCATCGCTTTTGGTAAAGTTGTGATTTGCGGGGACTTAACAGAAAATCGCCAGAGATGACGTGGCATACGGCCGACGTAACGCAACGCAATCCAACTCGAAACAAGTCTAGAAGGCTTCGGATTAATCCCGACGTGAACTAACCCGGAACCAAGAAATACATCATCTAGAAGACTCGAGAACACGCGACGCACGACGGGACCCGAGAGGGGAGCCCCCTCGGGCCGATCGGCCCAATAATGGGGCCGATCGGCCCGCAAAGCCAGCCGCCGCCTGCTCGCGTTCGGGGAAGCTTCCTCCACCGCCTCTAAGACTCGATCTAAACCTGGTTGATTTGAGTCGGTTTGATCCGAGGGCAACGGTAGAAGTGCGGGATTGATTCAAGGTTAATACCACATCGCCTCGATGAAGATGGAGAGACAGGCGAAGACCGATATATTAGGACCCCTAGACCCCCTTCTTAGAGCATCAAGTTCTATAACAAAGATATTTCTAATTAAAATACCAAGTCATATTCAACGCTAGAGAAACATCGCTTTCGGAAGAGTAGCAATCAAGATTAGAACTAGTAGGAAGGGAGAAATCCGCTCCGGGATCGTCGGAGGCCAAGCTCAAGATCGCCCTCGTTCTTGTAAGTTCTTCATTGTAAGTAGTTTTCAAGTCCCGGACACATGCTTAATATGAATATCTTGATCATGTTTATATTCGAGATTATTTGTTCTAGTATTTACTTTAATTACACATTTAGCATAGTTGAATTATCGTTATGTTCATGCATGGATTCGTATAGCGCCATCATCTAGATCGGAAGGTGAGTGGTAGAGACGATGTAATCATGGTGATTAGATCTTATTTACCCGCGTTTGCACCCTATGTGCCGGGTCGTGTGGTAGATCGTGGTGGTGACAAAGACCATTGAGTCCTTTGCAATCCACCCCGTATGTAGGCCTAGCGGATGTTAGATTTCGGGTTGTTCTAAGTTTCGCCTTAGTCTTCACGGATTCTCGTCCCTCATGTCCGGATTTAATTAGTCTTTCTTCAATGATTGTTATTTGTATTGCATAATTAGGTAGATCCTAACATTTAGTTTAGAGTTACATATTGGAGTTTCTAATGCTAGCTAGCCTATGAATTGCTATCGTCCATTGTTAGACACTTTCTCGCCAACCAACGTGATTTTTGGTCAAATCGTTTATCTAGAACTTTATCATTATCTTTATTATGAACTTTGATCCTTGCTTAAGTAATTGATGAGATTAATGCTGATGTCTTGCACATGAGAGATGGTTAGATTAAGATCTATGCTTAGTTAATTCAAGATAATAGACTTCTTTCCCCGTGGTAGAATATAAATTCAAGACCGGGTTATTACTCCCGGTTAAAATGCTACAATGGTATATATTCATATCTCGTGCGCTTGCGGATACCCGATTATAATTGTTTATTTACTTATTAAGAAGTTATCAAGGCATAGTACGAATATTATATTCCTTGCATATTAGTAGTTTAACTATAGGGATGACAACCTTTTTCGGATATGCTATGAACTCGCAATGAATATTTCTTTTAAGTTTTATCTCGAAGCAACATCTGATATTCTTTCTAGATGCCATTACTAGTTAGTGACATTAGAAATACCAACAGGGGCGTAGTTGAGCACGTTGACGTTGGCGGCACGGGCGCCGCCGCCCGGGCCGTGGTGTTCCCGACCGAGCCATCGATGGCGAGGCGCCGGTGGAAGGGCGGTGTAACACCCCGGTGTTACTTTCACTAAAACCCGACATGTCATCATGATCATTGCAAAGCATGAATGTTTAGCTCACCCTCTGTGTTGCAATGAACTAAAATAAGTTTATTTTATGTTTGGATGCATTGTCGGTCGAAAAGACACGAGAGGAATCGATTCTAAACTATCCCCTTTGTCGGAAACCCTAAATCCTAAACCCTAGTTTGTCCCTCTTTCTTTATTTCAAAATTTATCAAGAATTTGAGGGTGGTCACAAAAGGGAAAAGGTAGAGTTTTCAAAGTTGAACAAAGTTGGTATTTTGAGTTTTCAAAGTTTAGTTCAAAATTTTAAAGTAATTTTGAATTTTATCAAAACCCTAATTGCCCCCTTTTCTATATTTCAAAATTTAAGCAAAATTTGAGAAAAATTCCAAAAGCTAGTTTGTAGATCTTGTTGAGAGGAACAAAAGTCATGTACAAAGTTTTTTCAAGTTGTTACATGATTTTAAAAGTAATTATGAATTCAAATTTCAAAATTTTGAACTGCATTTCAAAAAGTCATATTTCTAGGCTGAATTTGAAAATGCTTCAATTGTGAAAATTGTAGATCTTGAAAAATTAAGGCAAGTTACTTTTTGGAGATTTTTGAGTTCAGTTCAAAATTTGAGAGTAATTTGGAAAACTCAAAGCTAGGGTTTGAGGGGAACAAGAACCCCCGCCACTCTCCCTCCGCCACCGCCGGCGTCAAAGCTCAAAGCGCCGCCGCCCACCGGGCGAAGCCGCTGGAAGCCGACCACCTGAGACCTTCGCGACCCCTCCAGCTACCTCCCCGACCCCTTCTTCCCTATAAATACCCCGTCGCCGCCGCCGTTTTTTTTCTCCATTTTTGCCGCCGAACCGCCTCCCTCCGCCGCCGCCGTGACGCCGCCGTCGGCATTCTTTGTCGCCCGTTAGCCAGCAGAAGACGCAACGCAACTTGCGCCTCTTTCCGAGCCAGCCGCACCGCCTTCCTCGCCCGAGCCGCCCGCGCGACCTCACCTTCTCCAACGCCGGCTGCCGGGCCGCGGCTCGACCTCGCCCGCTGCCGAGAGCCCGTGAGCTTCGGGAAAACCATCTTGAGCTCTAGCTTCCTCTCGATGTCCCGGGTTGTGATCGGCTCGCGCCCACGTACAAAGCCCGACGAGCCGAACGCCGTTGCCGCTGTCGCCGCCGCCGCCGCCGCCCCGCCGACGACCTCTCCGACCTAGCCCCCCGCCGCAACCGAAGTCGCGTCCCAGTTCCCCTGCGGAGCCCCCCGCCGCCCTCCCGCTTCCGTTTTCCTTTAGCCCAACACCGGGCGCCGAACACGGCCGCGCCGCCGGTACGGCGAGCGCCGCTGCGCCGGTGAGCATGCACCGCGGGCACGTGAACGAAGCGCGGGCCGAGCATCGCCCACCGGGCCGCCCCAACATCGTTACACCGGGCCTCTGGCCGCCATCGCTTCTTAGGCGGTCCATTATCGCTCATCATGGGTCATGAACAAGATCGGGCTTAGCACGCAATAACAGCCAAATTCAACCCAGAACCTTTTTCCATTTATAAAATGTTTTATTCAATTTCATTTATTTGAATAGTGTCTCGATTTTACAAATTTTGTATAAATTCAAATACTAGCTCAAAAATTCTGAAAATTTTTTGTGTAGCCTTCCCATGAGCATGTCTATCCAGGAAAAATATGAAATTTGAATTTTGAATACTTTTGGCATGATTTAAAAATACAAAATTTAATTGAAAAATGCATCTTCCTTGATTTTTAATAATTATTTTATTGATCCAAAAATCATGAAAATTATTTTGGTATTGTTTTATGACATGATCTACTTGTACAAAAATTTTGAGCTTGTTTAGAGAAAGTTAAAATATTTATTAATTCATGCTCTATTATTTCATGTGTTGAATAAATGGTTTTATGTCTTATAACCTAGGGTTTTGGGTGAATTTTGGATTGTTTTGTGAACCCTAAACCATACTCAAGCGTTTATCTTTTCATGCACTCTCGCAAATGGTGATGATATCTCGTAGAGTAGTTCAACAAGTTGGTTTTGTTGGATTGCAACTTTATCGTGAAGGAAAGTTGTACTCAAGCGTTTATCTTTTCATGCACTCGCGCGCATCATGTTTATATGCATGGCATCATGTTAAGCATGTATTATTATTTCGTATAGTGAACGAGGGTGATCGAGAAGTTGTTGATCAAGCCAAGAAAGCTATCCGGTTGACCCGAGTTAAAGTACTGCGATCCGTCGTCCGAAGTCGGGATATTTAGATCAATCAAGGCAAGCCCCGTTCATTTAAACATTTCCTTGTGTTTTACAAAGCTTTATATCACCTTTGCTTTATGCTTTGCATTAGGTGATAGGAGTTGAGTGACAACCTAATTGATGCATTATCCATCCTTGTTTATTTCGATAACTACCTTGATAAACCGATTTGATAAAATGTTAGAACGCTTTAGCCTTGCTTTATTAGTTAGACTTTTGAGTCAAAATGTGACAAGTGTCTTATGACAGCCCGAAGTGGCATTTGATGGGAAAGGATGTTATATGATGAAACCATACCGGGTTATGGTGTTTAATTTGAGACCTGGTCGGGTAATTTGCATTGAGAATGGAGTCTCGATTAGTAGTATTTCGGCTTGTCGATTAAGGACCGGCGTGTAGGCCTGTGTAACCGAGACTATGGAACGCACCGCGCCGAGGTCTTGGACCAATGGCACGTCCCTGCGGCGTCGTCCCAGACGGTCGAAACTAGTTCCGGACACATACTCCGGTAAGCCTAATCTTGGGGTGTCAAAACGGAAACGCATAAACCGCGCACCGGGAGTGGAGAGATGGCGGGAGTACATGTTACCCTCGTGGGTTAAAGTCCCTGATTGGAGGTGTACGGTATTCTCGGGTGGCGTGGGGCGGTTCCGTTTTGAGTATCCAAGAAAGGGTTGATATATGCAAGCTTAAGTGCTACATATGTCGTGTGGAAAGAACTCCCTAGCTGGGTTAATCGATTTCGAAATCGCCGTGCTTCTGGATATGGAGACTTGGTTTCCAGTCTTATATCGTAGTTTAATTATGGAACTATGAAGAGATGGAATAAGTGATGGAATATCTACAAGTGTGTGCTCTAGTATCGATCACCTAGAGTAGGTGAGAAACTAAATTGGGATTAAAAAATGTTGAAAGTAAGGATTCACTATTAGTAAGCTTTTTTTCTCGCAAAAAGAGTCCTTGCTTCTTGCTACAAGCCTTACCTTGAATCCTATTAGACCAAAGATTCCCGAGTCTTCTCCTATTTTCTTTAGTTGGGTAAGTCTTGTTGAGTACTCCCGCACTTTCGGGGTTTGTTAACCCATGTTGCAGACTGAGAAGTCATGTCTCGCACCGGACCGTCTTTGCATGACGATTCATCGTGAAGATAGTGAGGATGAGTGAGAAGTGAGACCCGTGGGCGTGGTCTCGTTAGTGTCATATATGTAATAAACTTTCCGCTTACTCCTACTTTTATATTGTAAAACTTGTTTTAAATAAATGGTTGTAAAATTATTGTAATATATAAGTCTTCCGCTTTGTTTTACTCGAGTATGTATGAAAATTGTTGTAATACTGCAATGACCTCGTAACGGATCCCGGTTGGAATAGTTAATAGTGCTTTTCAGGTTATAGGTGCACATATGTGACTATTAAAGGTCGTTGAACCGATAATTAGTACATGTGGGTCCTGTAATTTGGAAGGTTCTGCTTACAGCGGGACGATGAGCATGGCGCGCTTCTCGAGCGCGACGGCGCAGCGCCGCCGTGCATGGTGGCATAGGGCGCGATGCGCACGTAGGGGAGCAGCGACGCTGACCCCACGGGCCGCTGCCGCACGGCAATCGAACGCTGCGGGACAATGCGCCCGAGTAGGAGGCAATGAGAGGTAATTGTAGGCAAAATCAAGTACTCGTAGAAGGGCTCCTAGAATTATTGTCATCCTTTGGTTTTTGGGACATTGCCAAGGGTTGTCAGGCTGTGCAATTTGTTAGGCATGCTGAAATAAAGCCTGATTCATTTGATAATAGCTGATTGACCTCTGGATTTTATTGTCAACACTCAAATAGGTTCATTCATCAGTCACCTGTTAGCATACCATGTTTATTTGATAAACTCTTGCAGGCTTCAAAATTTAAACTATGGTGCACCTGTTACGATAAATCAGAGGATCACACATATATGGGCAACAATGCACAATTTACCAGTGTTGAATAATTCCTGTTGAGATAATAATTTGCTTGAGATTACCTCAAGGGTAATCAGCTAGAAAGAAAGAGGCCTTACTTGATTATCCTATGTAGTTTGTTCCCTTCTATAAATGCTGAGTAATCAAGCATAAAGTTGCTATTTAATTTGTAAATGTATTACCAATGATTAATATTAATTATTGTGGCATTGTTGTTTACCCGTTGCAACACACAAGCATGATCTTTATTAGTTAACTCCAATCTTTATGATATTTTCTTATATTGTTGAGAATTCCCATTGCAGCTAGGTGCCATTCAGTGCTTTAATGTTTTTTGACGCTAGGTGCCTCACCATCAAACCGGCCAAGCGGGAAACAGTCCAGGTCTACTATGGCGTCGCCGCTGAACAACCCGGACAGGGCATCGCCGGACGCCAACACCACCAGCGACAGGCGCCAAACAGGTAGAATTTCAGATCAGGTTGGAGTGGGCATAATTAGTCAATAGTTAAATATGTCATCCGGAATAGCTAGCTGTAGTGACCACAACACCTGGTTTAGGACAACAGCGTGCTGATTTACTCGTGTAGTGACCACCAGATTGCATGGATAGTGGAAGTCACCTGATTTGATTTTAATCCTGTCTTCGTATTCCTAATTCATAATTCCTAAAGTCTGAGCCAGCGAGATGCTACCAAACTAGAGAAACCGGTACAAGAAATGTTCTTTGTTGGAATGGAGGTCTAAGTGGGTGATAATGGTGCTATGATGATCTTGTACAGGAGAATGCATTTTGTTCAGGTTGCCTACCCAACTTTATTGCCTTTGACTATCCTCTATTATTTATTATTACTAAGTGTGGTGATATGATGATCTTGTACGGGAGAATGCATCATCCATGTTTGGCATCATGGGCCTGTTGTACAAGCTTGAAGTACCGGAGTTGTCACTGCCTTGTAAACCTACTGGTGCCTGCTGCTTTATCAGCGTAGGAGGATGATCCACTGGCTCACTATAGTTTAGGAGGGATTCAGCACTATAATTGTAAAAAGATATGTGTTAGCTATCTCTCAAGAATAAAATCGAAACTTGAGAGATTGGTAAGACTGTTGTGTTTGATATTTTCACACTTCAACTATTTTGCATGGAAAAAAAATACTGGCTAGGTAGTGCTAGTCCCTATACTGATAGATTGTCAAAAATAGCACAAACCTCTTCTCAGACCTTACTTTTCAACAAGTTTACGGCGTGTTTGGCAGAGCTCAGCTCTGAAAAACAGCTTCGTGAGCTGCAGCTCCTCGCAGCTCTACCGTGGATCTGAGATCTCGAAAAGTGTTTGGTACAACTCCAAATTTTTCACCGTCCCTATGACATCTAGGGCCCACATGTAAGAGAATAGAAAAATAAAAACTCTTCTTCTTCCTCCATATATCTGCGACCCGGTGTACATCTATGGGATGGTGCTGCTGGAGACCATGACCGGCCGGTTCACGGCATCGTCGGACGGCGGTCTGCTCTAGAGCTGGGGCACGGCCTACAACAGAGGGGACCGGCAGCACAAGGACATGATGGACCCAGCCCTGCGGAGGTTCTTTCACGTACGCCACCACCATCGACAGGCTGGACGGCGTCATCAAGGGGATACATGATGCATCGATCGGATCCCAGGCGCAGCTCGTCTCGTGGAGAGGACGTGGGGCTGGGACACGCGTGGCTAGGGGCTGGCGCTCGCGAGTAGCCACGGCCGGCAGCTTGCGGCTCCGCTTGCGGAGAGGACGCGCGGAGAGGATGCGGGTCTGGCACACGCGCGATTGCGGTCTGATCTGCGGCAACCCACACAACGGCAAGGGCAGCAGTCGCGTGAGTCCTTCCCTTTGCGTCGGGCAGGCGCGCCCTCCGCCGCCGGCGGGCAGGCGACCTCGCCGGGCAGGACGGGTGCGCCACGGCAGTCTGGCGGCGACGCGACCTCGTCCTCGCAGCTCTATCGAACCGGTCATTTTCCACTTAGGAGTGGCAGTGGTGGGTAATTTATCCCAACTCTAGAAACTTGATTTGGTGGAGCACCCCCTCGGTGATCTCACGAAATCCATGGATTTGGGGCCTGCTCCACCTTTTTTTGGCAGATCCTCGACGGAGTTGCTAGGGCTGGAAGTGTTTGGCTGAAAAATATGGAAATGGAGCTGATTTTTGGATCTGGAGCTGCGCGGGAGCTCTGCCAAACACGCCCATATTTGCAAGAGACATTACCGTTCTGCAGCTGGCGACCTTTGGTCACCACTATGCACAACTGTCCTGGCATTGCGAACACAACTCGGTAGCCTAGGGGTCTTCTTTGGGCGCGGCTAAGTGCAGCGCATGTCCTTCGGCCTTGCTGTGGGGGTTTTATGGTCTCTACCGGCTTGTGATTGTCTGAGGGATCTTGTCTTGCGGTGCTCCAGCCTTGGTGAGAATGCGAGGCAAATCAAGCTTGTCTTGCGGTGCTCCGTCCTTGGCGAGAATTCTGGGGAATAAATAAGCTTGTCTTGTGGTGCTCCAGTCTTGGCGAGAATTCGGGGCAATTCACTGGCTCCTGCGTTCCCATGCACTGTGGGCTCGGCAAGGACTTGTTTGTGCTCGTGCGCGTGTTTGGGGGTTCACCGTGGGCTCGGGGTGGCTAGGATGGCGGTGCGGTGACAAGGTGTGACCGTGGCGAGTTTGTAGTGCAGGCAAAGCCGCGAAGGTGTAGCCGATCGTTGTCCCCTTTCCTAGCGATGTCAAGCGGCTTCATGTCTTATCGTGTGATCTGTGTGTTTTTATACAAAAGTTTTGTTGTGCTGTTGCAACCCATGGATATGCTATTCATGACTGTGTTAATTTCACAAAACTTGTGTGTTTGGATTAAAAATCACTTTAATATCATTGTTCAATTTCACAATTGTTATCTTATCATGTGACCTATGTGTTTTTATTCAAAATTTAGTTATCCCGAAGCAACGCACGGTACGATACTAGTGTTGTAGAGAAGAGATTATGTTGTAGAGACAGAGATAGAGAGACAAGCGCTGTATTTTTTTTTTTTTTTTTTTGAGATTACAACCGCTGTAAATAAAAACGTAGTTTAGGCTCAGGGCCCACAAACTTTGGGCTCGGACTGGCATTTCATTGAGCCCTCCAGAGTTATGCACGCGTGCTCTCCGGACTCCGGTGCTGATCTGCAAGTACAAATATGTGCCTGAAACCCTAGCGTCTTCATCATCCATCAGCGCCGCCTGACCTCACACACGCACGATTCACCTCCTCGATCGCCTCCTCCCACGGCCTCCCCTCTGTTCAGACTCTTCCACGACTGTAGCCTGACGTACGGCATTGCCGTCATCCCCTGATCGGCTCTACGTACCCTGCTCTGAGCTCCTGTGCGTCCTGGGCCGCGATGGCGTGGATCTACGACCTCCATGATGATAGGGGTGCGGATCCCTCCTTTAGGTGAGTGAACGACATATACTCTATCTCTCGTTGGCAGATTAATCGATCTCCGACCAACCTCTCAAAAGTAGTTTATCCATCTCCCACCAGGCAAATCGACGGGGCCATCAACGCAGTGCATCAACAAATCATCACCACTAAACCCGGGAGGAGATGCACGTGGATGTATGGATGCTTTGCGGATCCGACGCGCACACCAGTTGTAAGTCACGGCACGGATGTGTTCTTCTAGTTTTTCTTTGTTTTTTTTGTGTGTCTTTTTGTTTATAGTTACTAGTTGAGTGCCCCTTGCCCTTGCATCGGCATATAAAGCATATCATGACATACACACAAATGACATATATATGTGTAAAATCCCATGTCATCACAAATAATTAATATTAAAACATATAATTTAAACTATTATTTGACATAAAGAAAACAAGTATCATGTTATTGACTTCACCTATACGCTGTTTCAGACTAAATATAGTGTTTGTTAGGATTAATTAGGATTAATTAATCTGTTGATCAAGTGGATAATCATAGGTAGTTAGGATTAGGCTTACGCCCTTTCGGGCACTTACGTAGATTCCACTCCACCGATTGGAAGCACCCTTCGGCCTTGTGGCCTTGTATATATTCTCAACTTTGTACATCGTCAGGAGTTCGGTTAATCACAATTATCATCGTCATCTTGACATTCACAACTTCTCACGCAAAATACGTTATCGGCAGTTGCATCGCTCGGACAACCGCTGAAAGCCATAGGCCAGAGAAGGAGAGAACAAGTTCACTGGAGACTCGCCGGAGTTCGCCAGTTCGTCTGCACAAGGTAAACGATGTCGACGATGCCCACTGCTCCCTCCATGAACGCCATGGTGGACACCGCCACCGACGCCGCCGAGACGGTCTTCGCCCGCTGCAACACCACCGCCCATCCTCCACGCTTCATGATCCGGGCGCCGCTCGCCGTGCTCTTCGCGACATTGAAGACCGCCGTGCTCCTCTCGCGCCGCTTCAACGGCGTACGCACGGTGGGTGGAGGTCGTCCGTCGCCGCGCACCACGACAGGTGGCAGTTCGCTCCCGGCGTTTGCCCGACGCGCCGCGCAGCCATGTTCGCGAGACGCCGGAGGCCCGCCGCCGACACATCAACCGCCCCTCCGACGCCGCATCCGCCCGCCATCCGGAGAACCTCGTCTCCCATGCCTCCGCCGCTGCCGCCGTCGCCGAGCCGTGGACTCGCAGAGAACAGCCTCATGGCGGGACGCCGTGAAGCCTCCCGTGTTCCTCCCCGCAGTGGGTCGCGATCGGAATGGAGGCGGTGGCACCATGGCTGGACGCCGTGGCGCCCTCCGCCTTCAACAACCGCCGGGACTCCAGCGTGGCCACCCGGCTTTGCCTTCAACCCTCGACGCCGCACGCGTCCTCGCGCCACCCGTCTCCGCAGGCACCTCCTATGCCGATGTGGCGGCCAACCGCCACCAGTTCACCGTCCGATCAAGGCTCCCTCTCCGGCGGCCGCCCTTGGCGCGGCCTTTGCCTCCTCCTTGGTGAAGGGGAGGCACTCCCCGCCGCCGAGCGACCTTGTAGAGCCGGCGAGGCGAATCCGCCGTTTCCTCGGTTCGCCGTGAACGGAGTGGTCGCGCCTCGTCGGCCGGCCTCCATGGCCGGTGTATGAACTTCGCTTGTGCCCGCCATGAGAGGCGAGGGGGAGGGAGGAATGGGACCTGATCTACTCGAGCGGAGAAGGCGGCTGAAAGAGATGGCGGCGGATCGGTGGCTGATGTCGGGCAGCGACGGACCGGGCGGTGGTGCCTTTGGGCCTAGGCCATCCAAATACCTCGGGTTGCTACGCTGGGCTGGGCTGCCTAGGCTGGCCGACCGCTATTCATTTCTTTTTCCTTTCTCTGTTTTTTTATTTTCAGTAATTCTATTTATTGAGGGGGACAAGCACTTCCAAGAAGCAAGATGCGAATGCCGGCAAGCACAAGAAGACTGTAAATGCAACTCAACCTTTGGTTGAAAAACACCTAGAGGACATTTCATGTCCCGTGGATATTTATAATCCACAAGCCAGCTCAGATATGCGCATAAACACTGAGGCTGGAATATCGGAAGACCCAAGTTCGTTGGAATATCGGAAGACCCAAGTTCCATCGTATTGGGAAAAACATGAGGAACTAAGGGTAGACGAAATTGCTATAAATTTCATTGAGACTGAGAATCTTATGACCGTAAGTCCATAGTAGTCGATCAAGTTACTTCTCCGAGGAGATTGCAAATATCCTTCAAAACCGATTCGATCCCAAGTCTATGACTGAGTGCAAGAAGCGCTCTGACTGGGATAAATGGAAGGTTGCAATAGAAGTAGAGATTGCCTCGCCTAATAAAAGGGAAGGTATTTTCGGTAGTAATGCCAACACCTTCTCGTATCTTCCCTGGTGGGATACAAATGGGTTTTCGTCCGTAAAAGGAATGAAAACTACGAAGTGGTGAGATATAAAGCAAGGCTCGTGGCACAAGGCTTTACGCAAAGGCCTGGTGTTGATTTCAACGAAACCTACTCTCCAGTAATGAGCGGTATAACATTCCGATACTTAATCGCATTGGCGCACAAAAATCGCCTATCTATGCAGCTTGATGGACGCCGTGACCGCATACTTATATGGGTCATTAGATTCGGATATATACATGAAGGTTCCCGATGGAGTCGGTATACCGAACCCCAAGGCAAATCGCAACATGTATTGCATTAAGTTGCGAAGCCATTATATGGCTTAAAGTAGTCGGCCGAATGTGGTACAATTGGTTAAGTGAATTCCTCAAGTTGAAGGGATACACAAATAATGATGACTGTCCATGCGTCTTCATTAAAAATCATCAACAGGATTTTGTATCATATCGGTATACCTCGATGACCTAAACATCATCACAAAATAAACCGATATTAATGAAGCACGCCATCATTTAAAGACGGAGTTTGAGATGAAGAATTTGGGCAAAACCAAATTCGCTTAGGTTTACAACTTGAACATTTATCTTCTTGTGTATTTATACATCAGGCCGCCTATGTCGAAAAGGTATTGAAAAAAATTCAATATGGACAAGTCATATCCAACAAAGACTCCCATGGTAGTAAGATCCTTAGATATTGAGAAGGATCCTTTTAGACCAAAGGGAAAAGAAGAAAAGATATTGGGACCGAATGTCCCATATCTGAGTGCCATTGGAGAACTTATGTATCTTGCTAACAATACCCGGCCGGATATTGAATTTGCAGTTAAAACGATAAACGATATTAAGATATCTGAATGGCACTAGAGATCTTGGATTATTCTATAGTAGAAATCAAGATCCGATTTTTTTTTAGGATACACATATGCTAGTTATTTATCGATCCCCATAATGGCATATCACAAAAGGGCTTTGTATTCTTGCAAGGTGGAACAACAATATCTTGGAAGTCATCAAAGCGGAGACATTAGTATCTACATCCACTAATCATTCGAGATAATAGCTTTATATGAGGCATCACGCGAATGCGTATGGCTCCACAGAATGATAAACCACAAAATACAAGCTTGTGGTATTGTTGTAGTAGATACACCGACGATTATCTTTGAGGATAATTCGCATGTATTACTCGAGATGGAGTCGATATATTAAGAGTAATATGACTAAGCATATTATTCCTAAGCTATTCTACCCCCACGAGCTCCAAAAGAATGGAGAAATTGAGATCTTGCAAACTAAGTCTTGTGATAATCTAGCGTATTTATTCACAAAGTCTCTACCCTATTCTTCATTTCATAAATGCATTGAAGGCATCGGTATGAGAAAACTTAGAGATTTGCGTAAAATCGGGGGAGAATCTCTTTAAGATATATCCTGTATAAAGATCACATTACACTCTTTTTCTTTATATGAGTTTTGCTCTTATAGAGTTTTCTCATTTAAAGTTTTTAATGACGTAATGTTAACACATGGTAATTGTCATATTATCTATTTTTCCTCACGGTGGTTTTTCGAAGATAATATTTGACATATTGATCTACGATCAAAATTGTTTCTAGACTACGTCTTTAAGATTACTTAAAGGGTTTATAAACAATGGATTTGTATATACCATGGCGTTTCTCCTTATTTCTCCCACTCGGGTTTTTAAGGAGTTTTACCTCGGTACATCGATATGCTTTGGTTTTTTTTTTTCACAGGGTTTTTCCAAAGAATTCAAGACTATGACTGACGATTATACAGCGGTGACTACACAAGATTATATGAAGCCTATACAAGATCCATTGATCAAGGGGGAGTGTTAGGATTAATTAGGATTAATTAATCTGTTGATCAAGTGGATAATCATAGGTAGTTAGGATTAGGCTTAGGCCCTTTCGGGCACTTACGTAGATTCCAATCCACCGATTGAAAGCACCCCTTCGGCCTTGTGGCCTTGTATATATTCTCAACTCTGTACATCGTTAGGAGTTCGGTTAATCACAATTATCATCATCATCTTGACATTCACAACTTCTCACGCAAAATAGTGTTGAAGATAATCTCGTACACCTTCATGTATGTTGGATGCTTTCATTTTGGTTCCTGTGTATGTGAGTAGGTATATAGATGTGCTTCCTGCTAGATTTTTATACGTATAATATATAGTTAAAATTAAAATGTAGTGAAAAGAGAAATTATGTACAAAGAAGAATACTCAATATTGGAAATTGGTGTTTCTATCCTTTTGCCATTCCACGCAAGAAGGATTGGATCATGTTACTATTGTACATATACTGTAGAATATAAAAGGAGGTTCCATTTTGAAATTAGTTACTACTTTAAATCAAATTGCCCGACATCTATATGTCTATGATAAAAGAGGATTAAATGATATTTCTAATTTACTTAGGACTGTGAAAACTCATTGAATACTAGCTGCATATTTTCTTATAGTGATTAACTGAATTCATCGGTCAAAGGATGAGGGTTTAGTTTGTAGAGAGTTCTGCTAGAAATGTGTAACAAAAAGAGAAAAGGCCTAAGACACTTCAAGTGGCATAAGAATTAGGAATTAAAAAGGGGCATCTTAGTAATAGTGTATTTAGACAAAACACATAAGGAACACAAGAGGTAAAAACAAAACGTGCACTCTTTGACACCGTATTTTCTCAAAGGTCATTCAAGAGTCAAATTCAGTAGCTTGTTATAATTGATGACTTTTGCTCTACTAGTTCAGTGCCCGTGCATTGCTAAGGGTAAAGATGACAACGGGTCGGGTTCGATCGGGTGAAACCTCAGGGCACCCAAAACCGAAACCTGAACTTAAAACCCAAACCCAAAACCAAAACCGAAACTGTTTCGTGAAAATCCATCACCAAAACCAAACCCGCGGATACCAAATAACTGAACAGGTACCCAAAAAACAAAAAAAAAAAAAAATATAATAAAACAACAAAGACAACAGCATGAAACATGATAACTTAGGAAAAGTAGCATGCGACCAGTAGAAAATTAGCAAGTACCAAGTGTACTGCGTACAATGTACAATACAAACCATAAAAAGTAGTAAAGTACATAGCTAAGCCATGTGCCCACGTCCAGAAACATAGAAATAGAAGTTCAGGCACACAAATACACACATACTGTCCAGATTTATTTTAAAAAAACAACACCACTAGACACTCGAGGCATTCATCTTCACTTGTGCCACACACATACTGTCCAAAAGTACCACCTAAGCGCCGACGCCGCCTCATTGGAGGATCATTCATCAATTATGGTGGAAGCATCTTCCATCCTGTAAAATAAAAATAGAGAGTAGCTCAGCACTTGAATGTTCAATTCATTGTGAATTCACAAGGAAACAACAACACTACCATTTCTTCTTCTTTTTCATCAAGACAAGTCATCAAAGCACCAACAAAAGTTGACTGAGACCCTGCATATATATAGTTTACACAGTCACAAATTAGTTTTACAACTCATATAAAATAAAGCTACGTACTTACAGAAATTGCACTTACCTAACTAACATGTCGTTATGAGACCATGCTTGCAACACATAAGTGCTTCAATCACTGATGGTGCAAGCCTACTACGATGTGGACTGATTATTCTCCCAGTAGTGCTAAAGGTTGACTCAGATGCCACCGTCATCACAGGAATAGCAAGAACATCACGTGCAATTTTTCGTAATGTTAGATATTTCAGCCCTGCAATTTGCCACCATTGAACAATATCCAAATCTAGGATATATATAACTTTTTAGCATCATAGCAGACGCACACTCTCCGTGATAGCATCTTACCGGTTGCCACTAATTTTTTAGCACCCTCCGGCTGCAAACCAATACATTTTTAGCACTTTGGTCTATGTGGCATGCCATCTCACCTCTCCACGCTGGTTCGTAGATGCAAAAAGACGCGGAATGTCCCTGCCATCCGTTCCACCGTTCCCTTTTTGGTAAAAAAAGAAAATCAGGCTAGCCCATTCCCTCTCCCCTTTCACTATTGTACACTATGAGCTACTGCTGCTGTACGTTGGTGAGCACAATGGTTTTTTTTTTTTTTTTTTTTTACAAGAGTTTCAATTAGAGAATATTAAGACCAAAACAATTATTGAAGTGTTTCAAATAGCACTTAGAGAAACGTTTGGAACGTACTGATCGTTCTGTCGCTGTCCACTAGTTTATCATGCGTTTCAACCTAACAAAGTCAAATTTTAAAACAACTAACCATTGCCCCGTCATATCGATCAGTTGTTTAATTTCTTTAAAGTTTAAATTTCTCTAACTTTTAACCAGCTTTAGAAACGGGAGTATAACAAATAAGAGTTTTGTTTTCAATTTGATTGTGTCGAGCAAAACGAGCATTACCGTACTGTACGTAGATAGCCTGGCATCCGACATGTCCATGTTCAAGTACATTCAATTTCACGATAGGATTCACATGTACATCCGTCGAATACCCAGATCCATAACATTTGTGGGGCGCAGATAATTCGGACGTAATTAGTTAGTCCAAATCAACAACGAAAGCCCATCGCTGGATAAGCCGAATCGAGAACGAACAATTAGGGCTGGCCCGTTCGCCGATCGAACCCGAGGTCGACCGACGGAGCCTTTCCGCCTCGAACGAGCTCCCTCGGGATGAGCTCCCAGGCACGAGCTCGAGCTCGACCCAACGCCCATTCTCCGCCTCGAACGAGCTCCCACAAGTACGCAGAGCAGCTCCGAGCTTGAGCTCGATCGACGAGCTCCCTTCCGTCTCGAACGAGCTCGGGTTGTACGCCTCCCATCCGAACACCAGGCTCGGGCGCGATGCTACTCGACGTGACGCGACTTGTCGCGCCGCAACCTACGACCAGATATCGTCGGGGAATGAGATCCCGAAGGCACGCGCGGGTATGGCACGCGCAGTATGGCTTGTCGATCACGCCATACGGCGCCAATCGCAAATGCACAACCGCTACGAGACAAGCATGACCTCGACGACGACCCCGAGCTCCCCGCCGAGCTCTCCCGCTCACATGTTTTCCTCGCAACATGAGGTACGTGCATTCATGGCCGCGGCGCCGCCGCAGGTCCGACCGTGGGACAGCGGCGCTGCGTTCGACGGCGGCGGAACGCATGGACGATGACAGCGGTGAGTCGAGCTCATTGTTCCCCCCACCGCCGACCAGCGAGCTTCGAGCTCGGCGGTCGGACGTACGAGATATCGGGATATGGAGCCGCCCCTACACGGCCCTACGACGACTGGCAAGCAGGCTACTAAGTAGGGCGGCGATGGCGCTGTGCACGCTGGACAGCCCGGCGTGCCCGGCAAACCGGAGGAGTTTTCTCCCTTCACCCCTCCGCTTTGTATCTCTTCTCCTGGGTCCTTCTCCCGTCGGTCACTTGTAAGCCCCCCTTGCGACTATAAAAGGGAAGCCCGGCCATTGGGGGAAGGCAAGTTCTCCAACTCATAGGCATTCCAGCTTAGAACATCTCGATCACCCACTCTCACAGAGACTTGGGAGCTCATCTCCCTCTCTCGCCCACTTGTATTCGCCCCGATACGAGCATTTGAGCTCGGATAGTGCCACACACTGGACTAGGGTGCGTCGATTAGCCTCGAACCAGTATAAACACCGTGTCATTATCCCTTGAGTTAGGCCATCGTTGCACACATTAGCCAGTCGGTTATTGTGACCGTGGTATACAACCACGACAACATTCAAACCGGATCGATTCATCGATCCATGCGTATACCTATGCCCCGATGTGCACGCGTACTCACATGTGCATCAAATTTGTATGAGTGTGCGACATGGACAGAAGGCATGCACGGCGGGCGGCGCCGTTCTAGTCGCTGGCGGCCGTGCGTCGGGGCTAGGAACCATTGACGCGAAACGAGAGCGTGGGGACGGATGGGGTTGGGACCGGGGAAGCGGATAGGAAAGGCGGGACCGATGTGAAGGTTTTTTTTTTTTTTTTACCGAACGGAAACGGGGGTAGGGGCATTGCCCGTCTTTTTGCAACCGGAAACCATCGTGGACAAGTGAGGTGGCGTGCCACATAGACCAAAGTGCAAACAATGTTTTGGTTTGCAACCAGAGGGTGCTAAACAATTAGTGGCAACCCATAAGATGCTATATGGAGAGTGTGCATCTGGTATGATGCCAAAAAGTTATATATCCCTCCAAATCTTGTGTCCTAGGTAGCAATGGCTCTTCCAAGTACAAATCCAACTCTATTCGGACATAAGTGGAGGGCACACTGTTTGGACATAATCATCAAAAGTGTCCATCCAATCTTCATTGTCCACCTGAGGAGGAGCTCTTGGCCTAGTTTGAGCACCATCTGTTGTGGCAACATCCTCAACACTATCTTGGTATTCCAAAACCAGATTGTGCAACAAGTCTTTCACTTTGTTGACACATTCATCAGCTACACTAACTGACCCATGAATTTTGAGAAACAAAGCATTTAATAGCTGCAATTTATACCTAGGATCCAGGACAACAGTAATAGCCATCAAACCATGCACATCTGACCAATACTTGTTGAATTTCTCTTTCATTTTACTAGACATTTCTTCAACCTTAGGATTATCACTGCTTTGCCACTTCCTAATTGCTAAAAACAGTTGCATATTTTGGGAAAGAAAAGGTTGGTTGTGACATATTTAGTGCCTGATAGTAGCTCAGTTACATCATAAAACATCCTCACCTATCACAAAGCTCTCTAGCAAACTTCCAATCTTTGGTAGATGGAGCACGAGAAGCAAGACGCTCAAAAACATCTTGGTAAACTAGTGTAGTGCTAAGCATAGTGTAAGTAGAGTTCCATCTAGTTTTATAATCAAGAGCAATTCTTTTTCATATTTGTCGCATTTGCCCTACCATTTTCTCAAACTTGTCATGTCTTTTAGGAATGGCAGACCAATATGCAACACTATCACACACTTTATCATTTCCCTTCTCCATTACACTCATTGCATCTTTCACAATCAAATTTAAAATATGTGCAGCACAACGCATATGAATTAATTTTCCCTTCAACATACAAGAACAGAGGGGTAATTTGCCTTCTATAGTAGCCTTATTCTTTGCAAGGTCATCACCTTCAGTGCCAATCATAGTCTTCATGACGTTATCATTGACACTACCGTTGTCAAGTGTTATAGTGGATAGATTCCTCTCAATATGCCAATCCAGGAGAACATCATGAAGGTCCTCTGCTACAACCTCAGCTGTATGTGGTGCTGGCACATAAATAAACCAACAACAATAAAATATGATAGGTGATTGTGCGGGACAAATTGCTCTCAATAGACAATGCATAACACAACGAAACAAAATGATGAGATTTATTATTACCTAATAAGAAAACTTTTTAGCTTCCAAACATCATCAAGAAAATGGGCTATAACTGCCATGTAACTTGGTGGTTTGCTGTCCAAAAGTCCGTTGTAACAGCAACATGAGAACTCAATTTCTCTTGATATAGTTCACCGTACATTGCTTTTGCACTTGATACATGTCAAAGATATCCTTTCTAATTGTGTTTCTAGACACTAACTTGAAGGCAGGCTGCAATGCAGCACAAAACCTTCTAAATCCTTCATGGTCTACCATAGAAAGAGGATACTCATGGACAATAATCATCAAAGCAAGTTCTTTCCTAGCAATATCTTGATCAAACACATACTTCTCTAATGTGATGGTGCCATATACTTTGAGTTTGCAGATAATTTAATAGTAGACTGGGTTAAACCTTTTCTACAAGCTCTAGAGTCACATATAGCATTGTGATTCTTCAAGTGAGTTGTACCATTTCTAGTCTCCCCAGCTAAATGTTTATTTTACACCATTTGCAAATAGCTTTCCAACCCCATTTACTTGAGTCAAATCAAAGTCCTTCCATACTTCATATCGTAGCTTCCTCTTACATCCAACAGAGACATCATCTTCTACCTCTATCACATCATGATTACCTCCAATGGTAGATCCAATCGCCACGCTTGATGTACCCGATGGCATTGTTGTTAAACCAGGGTGCAAGACGTGGGCGAGAATCCACATACTTGAGATGTAGCAGCAGCTTGAGATCCACTAGTACCGGTAGGAGTCGACATTGCTCAAACCCTAACAAATGAGAAGACTGAATAAATGGACTGAGAAAATGGCACAGTAGCTTGAGAAGTTTAAATCTAGGGAAGGGATGCATCATCATAACTCATACCTGTCACTTGTGGACTGTGGTCGCCGGTGAAAGGTCCTAGATGGCTAGAGGGGGAGTGAATAGCCTATAAAAATTCTACAAACTCAACTAAACAAACCGATTAGTATGACAAAAGGCGTAAATGCGGTTTGCACTAGCTCTGGTGTCTTGCAAGCCTCTAGTGACAATTCTAGATAAGTTCTATAATCTCTATGTCACACAATTGCTATGTCACTAGTCTATCTAATGAACAATCCTAAATATGATCCTTAGGCTAGCAAGAACAACTACACAAGCAAAAGCTAGCTCTCTACTCAAAGTAAACTAGGGAAGTAAATACAAGAGAGGAAAGCTGGTTATACCGACGTGTAGAGGCAATGACCCAATTACCAATGAGGAATAAGAATAACAATAATATGTAATATCAATCAATCCAATTTCACCGGGAGACAAGAGATGACACAATTGATTTATCCCCGAGGTTCACTTGCTTGCCGGCAAGCTAGTCTCCGTTGTGTCGACCAACACTTGGATGGTTCTTGGATTAGGCGGTGCACTCGCTAGTTGGCCCCTCGGGCTCTCCAAGACACCACTCACAAGAGAGGTAACTCAATGACACGAGCAATCCACTAAAGTAGCAATTTGGTGTCCCACCGGGGAAGCTCAAGAACCCCTCACAATATCACCTTGATTGGGAGCGGATACAATCACCAAATCCCCTCACCAATCAATCCAACTCCAACCGTCTAGGTGACGACAATCACCAAGAGTAAAGAGATAACCACAATTGCAATAACCACCTAGTGCCACGAAATGAATCACAAATGCAATGCACACTAGGGTTACCCTCAAATCCTCTCAAGAACTCAAATCTACCAATGAAGTGGAGAGGAGAGGGAAGCAATCTTCTTGGAGCCCTCAAATCGATCTCAAGCACAAGCTCTCTCACTTGATTTCAGCCCAAATCAGTAGATCAAGAGAGAGAGAGGAAGAGAGGAGCTCTTTTTCTCTGTTCTAGGGTTGGAGAGAGGGGAAGAACAGCTCACTGTAGGATTTCGAAATTTGCAAGAGAGAGAGAAAGGAGGACAGCAGCTCACATATATACTCTCAGGCACAGCAGCTCTCCAACGGGCAGATCCCCTTCTCCAACGGTCGGCAGGAGCAGCGGCAGCACCAGACGAGCGCTCTCTGTTTCTCTGTTTGCTCGGGCGGAGGTGTTCTGTCGAAGGAACGAACAGCGGCAGCGATTTTCTTCAGGTCGAACCGGACCACCTGGAGCATCCCTCGATAGATAAAATCGGACCAGCGCAGCTGCCCATCGAAACGGACGAGTGGGCCAACGCCTGGGCCAGTGCTGCAGCAAAACGGACGACTGGGCCTTGGGCAACAGCAGCAGCTCGCGGCAGCCCAAGCTAGCAGCATTCGGCAACCAGCAGCGTGGCTCATTCGGCAACCAGCAGTCCCATTCGGCAACCAGCAGCGAATGGACTAGTACAGCAAGCAAGCAAGTAGTGCATGGTCACTTGATTTTTGAACGAGGCAAACATGCAGCCGGCCACTTCTCATTTCTCTCACACGAGTAGCATGCACACTCTATAAATAGTGTAGACCCCGCATGCTAAACAAGATCAATACATATACGTGCATGTATTATACATGTATATGGGAAGAATCTTATTTTTCCTTTTCCAAATATCGTTTCCAATAAATTGGCAATTCTTGATCCAAATAAAATGTCATCTCATCCAAATCATGTCAAACCTTTTGAACACATTTAGATGACATTTTCTCGAGCCTTTTTCCAAGGAGTTTCTCATCGAACCACCATGTCACTAACCCAAATGCACATGCAAATTGAAATTCGGATTTAGTGGCACTAGGTGAGTAAAGCGATTATGATTTTCTCCTCTTTATAGTACGGTTATCAAACCTAAATCACTCACATCCGCTAGATGTCTTGAGTGTAAAATAAAATGGCCCTATCAAATATACCTTTGCCTTGAGCCCATTTTATTTTCCTTTTTCTAAGTCCAAGCGCTTGATCAACTTTTGGATCATCACCGTGCATCCATCATGACCACCATGCTTCACAACTTGGCTAGAACCATCTCAAGCTAGATACACACTTAAGCATAGAGATTAGTCCTAGGTTGTCATTAATTACCCAAAACCAATCTAGAGATCTTCAGCTGGGGGCGTGGGTGTCTGCCACTTGTGTCGTTGAGGGATGGAGGGAGGCTGGGAGGGAGTGCAAGGCTGCTGGCGGTCAACGCCTATGGGGCGCCTTGTGCGCGGTTCTCTGTCCCCGTCGAGGGTAGGGAGAGGGACAGACTCGGAGGGAGGCCAGGAGGGAGAGGTGCTGGGTGCGAGTTCAACAAATGAGGGAGCGGAGTCGGGGTGTTTAGGGTGAGGCCATGGCGGCGTGCAGCCTTTCGGCTGGATGAGGGAGTGAGGGACGGGGGAGGGAAATTTTTAGTTATATAGCTAGGGTTGCTGGTGGGCTTTGGATGGGCTGCCTATTTCGGGGCCCCGACGGAGCACGACAGCAAATTTTAGGATCCGCACCAAAACCGCAGTGTTTGGGTACCCAAAACCGCAAAACCGTGGATGAAATTTCAGCACCAAAACCGAAACCTGTAGAACCGAAACCCGTGGATATTTGAACCGAACCCGAACCGCTGCCATCTTTAGCTAAGGGTAGAATATCGCACGAGATACAACCAAACAAGTAAAATATATGTAGAATCTTGTGTCACCACAAATGAAGGAACCAATATGATGTTATTGACTTCACCAAGACAAAGCACAAAGTAAGCGACAATTGATTCTTTTTTGTTTGTGAGAACATAGCGCTGAAGATAATCTCATACACCTTCACGTATGTTGGCTGCGTTTTGGTTCCCTATATATGTGAGTAGGTGTAGCAAGATGTGCTTCCTCACTTCATAGTTATCCTACAAGATGTTTATACACATATATATTTAAAATGTATGTAGGTGAAAAAAAGGACACTTATATACAAAGGATAATACTCACATTATTGCAAATGGATGTTTCTGTCCTTATGCCATTTCACACACATATGACAAGTAGAACATTATAACTATAGGTAAACCCATGAGGAAGCATTAAGCTGTTACTTTTGCCTATATAGCTGAATAGAATATAAAAGAAGTTTCCATTGTAAAAGTATGTAAGCAGGAAGCATTAAGTTCCTACCTAACTCGCTCACCAAGTTCTTAAGATGCAATCGTTCCTAACTCAAGGCACGAGCAATTGGGGTGTAATTGGACCTTACCTATAATCAGTACTGACATATTTAATCATTCCAAAAATAGATGTAGTGCAAAGTGTAAAAACTCATTGATACCTTTGTGTTATCTTTATGATGCTAAAATGATAGGTTATCTATTTAATTGAAAGTTGTATGAAAAAAATTGGCATTTCGTACCTTAAATAGATGTTTCATAATAAAAACCCCTCGCACGAGAGCTTCAACGATGTCGTGCCCAAGCCCCTTGGCTCCTCCTATCAGAATGTAGTACCCAATTGGTGTTATACATGGAGTTGTATAACTGAATTAAGAAGTTCTTAGGGAAAAACATGAATCTATTTAACTGGAAGTTGTATGAAAAAATTTAGCATTTCGTGCCTTAAATAAGTTTCTTATAGGAATAGATCCATGTTTCCATATACACGGATGCTGGTTTCCTAGACACGAATTTGTGTTTCAAAAGTTTTAGTTCATAGCAAAACATATTTTGTCCGGTTGAAAGACGTGGTAACTTAAGGGGCATACTATCGGGATGCTAAGATTGCCAATGATTATTCTATTTTTGCGTATTATAAACTGAAATCGGTAGGATTCTGAGTAGTGTGGTTGAACTTTAATTCTAGCAATTTGTACTTGTAATGCCAAATTGATTATAGCAATACAAAGACTATTGGCCATGCCATTTGCCATCTACTTGCTTGATAATAGTTACAATACATCAAAGTATCACCGAATCATCACCACAGTGTTATCATTCGCTTGCTTGTTAAGAGTTATGACACATCAAAGTACCACAGTACCACCAGACAACCATCACACTAGCCTAAGAATCTCTACAACATAAAAAGAACAAAGAGGAGGCATTTTTTGGTGCGACATTACGCTTTGAGTCTGCCCAACCGCCACCCCATGTGAACCCGAAGGGAGAAAAGGAAACGAATCGTCAATGTGACCTAATAAAGGAATGAATTAACCACGTAATAAAGGAAAGAATTATCCATGCAATAAAGGAAGGAAAAGGAAACGAATCGTCCATGCTACCTCATAAAGAAAGGAATTAACCACGCAGTAAAGAAAAAAAGAATTAACCACACAATAAAGGAAGGAATTAACCATGCATGTTGGTTGTTGCGATAAAAAATACTCCTGCTATTCCACCTGTAAATAGAAGGAGAAAATCAAGGAGGAAAAGAAGAAAAGACCCACAGCCCATTCTCCTCTCGATTGAAGGGTTTTTTCCCCTTTTTGAGCTTCCGTGAGAGAAAATTAAGAAACTAAAAAAAGTCCGCATGCACCCCTCCCCAAGCCCAAGCGAATTTAGAAGGTGCGATCAATCACGCCCTCCACACCCACACGCAAATTTGAACGGTGCGATCCTCTCCACCCATGAGAATTTGGAAGGTGCGATCAATCACACCTCCGTGCGCCCTTGCGAAATTGGAAGGTGTAATCAATCACGCCCTCCCAACCCGCACGTAAATTTGGAAGGTGCGATCCTCTCCACCCATGCAAATTTGGAAGGTGCAATAAATCATACCCTCCACACGCCCATGCGAATTTGGAAGGTGCGATCAATCACACCCTCCCCACCTGCACGCAAATTTGGAAGGTGCAATCCTCTCCACCCATGTGAACTTGGAAGGTGCGATCAATCATGCCCTCCCCACCCGTGCGCAAATTTGGAAGGTGTGGTCTCTCTTGCCTCCCCACCGGCACGCAAATTTGGAAGGTGCGGTCTCTCCGGCCTCCCCACCCACACCAATGGTCAAGTATGCATACACAGGTCCTTGATAATATTATCTTAGGCGAACGAAGAAGCCCAAAAATAGAGTTTAAAAACCCGCGATATCCATGATTGATTGTGTTACTTTCACAAAACTTATTTAGATTAAATGTCACTTTAATATCATTGTTTAATTTTATAGTATTGTTATCTTATCATGTGATCCATGTGTTTTTATATAAAATTTAGTTATCCCGTAGAGAACGCACGGGCGTTCAACTAGTGAACAACATATTTAAAATCCTCAACACCTTTGTAGTACACTTTTTTTGCCACGACGGGGGCGTTCTAGCTGTCGTTCGGGCTTTTTACTTTGGCCATATTTTGCTTTTTTTCTTCTTTTCCTAAAGGAGAAAATCTTGCAATGACTGATCATCACCTAATTCACTGCCACCTATTGACTTCCTTCTCATTGCCTTTGGTGGCTCTTTGGTCAGCTCCCTTGCCATTACCAGCTGGGCCATCTTTTGCTTCTACCTTCTTTTGGTTTCTTTCCCATTGCCTGTGGAGGCTTTTTGTTAGTGAGCTCCCTTGCCATTGCCAGCTGTTCTCCCTCTTTTCCTCACTATTTTTCAAGAGTTTTCAGATATTGAACCATCGTCACTGAATTCTTCGTGTCTCCTTGTCATCAGCCACCTATTCTTGATGTGGTGGGCCCTCATGATGTTTGATGGACTGAATATTAGCTCCACAACAAATCCCATGCATTACTCCAAGACCATTTCCTGCATTTCTTAAGGTAAACCTAAGAACTTATTTGACATTTACAAATCTGAGTACAACAAAAGACATAATATACATCTCACCCTTACCATATGAAATCATGTGCATCATCATACGGAACCCACAATCATATCTGTAAGATTAATTCAACAACATAAGTAAAGTATTTTTGCAAGGTTACTGCAAGAATTTTTTAATTAAAGTAGAGGATTTACTCGTTTTCCTACTGCATGACTCGGATGCTTGAAAGACTCCAGGTCCTAGTTTCAATGCCATGCTTATCCAGATATTCCTTCAAATCTGCAGTTACTTTGCGTGCACATTCATAGTACCTTCCAAAGTCCAGTGAGTTGATATATTCAAAAGAACCCTTCTTAAGGTTTACAACCAAAAACAGTGCTTGTTTGAATAAAAGATAGGCACAAATATCTACAAAAAGAATAAGAAAGTGATCATGTCATCCAATAGGTCATCCTAGAACAAATCTGAACCTATTAAAATAACAAGATAGAAAAAAAAAAGAAATCAACCAGTTTGACATGTTTTATCTTCTCTGCAGTAAGCTATCATGAAACGCATTTGTGACTTACAACATTTTCAAACTCAGTCTAGATTAGAAGAGAGATTTGTTAACATAGGCAAACCATCACAGCATAACGAAAATTGGTTTCATAAATGTACTTACAAGTACTTACAACACAATATGTATGGAGATAAATGTTGTCATGACGTTGAGCATTCCATATGGATAATTGAGCATTAACTAAATTTGAGTCCATATGCCCTTCTGGCATGAATGTTTCAACAAAATTATCTTCAGACATTTTAATATGGTTGATGTTGAAGACCATTTTTTTCTCATCATATGAACTAATCTTGGACTTAACATGTTTGTCATATAGATACTTCACTTGTTGCCTCTTGTCTGCTTTATTTGTTTCCACTTGTGGCCTCACGGCTGCTTTAGTTTGTTCCTTAACTAGAAGTGGTACATACTGCTGCACCTCCAAAAGCAGCTTTTCCAAATGGCTCAACCTCATTGCAGCTAATATCTCTTCATTCTGCACCCCTGCTGATATACCTTGAGATTCCAAAGAGCTTATTTGTGTTGTGGAGGACTCACCATCACATGTGTACCTCCTGTCTTTCAACTGAAAAGATCAATTGAATGTTGTAAGGGACCAATCTTTCAAACTCTCTAATTAATACAAAGATGCCTTGAACATGAATGTAAAAATTAATTCCAGTTAGATTCAGTGATCGAAAAGAGGAACCAATGCTGGTTGTTGAAATGTTGGCACTACCATGCATATGTAAAATTGTACTAGTATCTAAAACTATACTGGCTAGCTCTATTGATTTAAGATATGATTTGGCTAGCTCTAAAAAGCTCAATTACACTCGCAATGGGTTTCTCAAACTGAAGCAAGACTTAAACACTGATAAATCATGGGAAATCACAACACTCTATTATCATATTGACACCATGAGGACATACAATTATTGTAACTGAAGGGAGATACAAATTCCAAAACAAACATATAAAAATCAATTTCACCATTTATCAAAACGCATACCATCAGAATAGATGAATCTATGCAAATAAAGCCCCTACATTGGTCCATTTTTAAGCCTACGATGATGTACAGGTAAGTTTAATCTTCCACCGATTGGTTTAATTTGCATGTAAAAATTTATCCTTCTTACAAATTCCATAATAGTTTTCCACTTGCCCATGTTTATCTGATTAATAATTGATTATCCTTTTTGTGGCTGATAATATAATGATCATATCATTTTATGACTTCTTTTTTTTAAAAAAATTAACTCTTTATCTGCTCCTAGCAATATACACTTGTGCTAACCAATATGCTTTTTTCAACAAATCAAGTTATCCTTTCATCTTTGGCTGCTTGAAGAATATATCTAGGATTAGAGAGTTGTTTTGTGCTCTGTTGAAACGAATATACCGAAACATGTCGCTACCACCACCCCCGACAAGGTAATATTTCAAAACAATACATTAACGCAGATATCATTTACTTTAAAGATATATACAGACCCTGAAATAATCTTCTATGTGGAATTATCGCAAGGCTAAGTGCAGATCATGATCCTAGTAAAATAGACTAGGAAGAAATTATTCAAGCCATCATTCAACAGCTATTCATCTATATAGAACCATGTGACATATCATATCAGTCCCCAAACTTTGTCATTTATGTGGCAGATCCCTTGACACATGTGAAAATTCTATTGAAACAAGTATTACCTCTAGAACACTCCTTTCTTAAGCTGTTGCCATGGTCCAAAGAACATGAATGGGCTCAAATTCACTAGATCACATGTCCGTGCCAAACGCGAATCATATGTTATCAATAGAATATATGGTTCTTATATATGTACACATTTATCTTGACTCGAGAATGTACACGATACGGGACATAGCCCACGGATATTCATTCAACCACTAGCAATATTGCGGTAACATCTTTGAGGCGAACAATAACAGGTAAAATGATCCTATAATAATTCCTATATTTCTTTAACGTACACCTGTTCATTTTCTTAATCCAACAAAACCAGCTAGAATGATCCTATAATTATGTCTACAACTAATCTGCAGGCTCGAGAAAAACCTTATGGATAGTTTTGCTTTGAAAATTACTTACGGATATGAGCTAAAGACGCCAGATTACTGATTACCTTATCATTGCGAGCTGAAAGATCTATAGAAACACAAGTTCAATTTTTTTTCAAAATGTAAGGAGATCTCAGAAGAGCTGAATAGCATGAGGCAACAACTCTACACCCTTCTTGAAAAACTTGCATCCAGCATCTGCGGTTGCGTCCACCATATTGATGAAGATGCTTCACTTAGCATGGAGTCCGACAATGCTGGTTTCCTCGGTGACATAAAAGAGCTCTATTTTCTACCTCAAGAGGAACACAATATTTCAATAGTATGCCTGCTCCTCTTGATGGAAATAAATCTATTCCCTTGAAACTTGATGCTTTCACAAATGCTCCAATACATTCCGAGGTACATACCAAAAACAATATGACCATCTCCATGGAGCAATAACGTGATTCTGTCAAGAGGAGCAGGCATACTATTGAAATATTGTGTTCCTCTTGAGGTAGAAAATAGAGCTCTTTTTATGTCACTGAGGAAACTTAGATTGTCGGACTCAATGCTAAGTGAAGCATCTTCATCAATATGGTGGGCCTTAACCGCAGATGCTGGATGCAAGTTTTTCAAGAAGGGTGTAGAGTTGTCGCCTCATGCTATTCAGCTTTTCTCGAGATCTCCTTACATTTTGAAAAGAAATTGAACTTGTGTTTGTATAGATCTTTTCAGCTCAAGCAATGATAAGGTAACTGTAATCTGGTGCTTTTAGCTCATATCCGTAAGAATTTTCAAACCAAAACTATCCATAAGGTTTCCCGAGCCTCTGATTAGTTGTAGACATAATTATAGGATCATTCTAGCTGGTTTTGTTGGATTAAGAAAATGAACAGGGTGTACGTTAAAGAAATATAGGAATTATTAGAGGATCATTTTACCCATTCTCGTTACCTCAAAGATGTTACCCATAATATTGCTAGTGGTTGAATGAATATTCGTGGGCCATGTCCCGGTATCGTGTACATTCTAAGTCAAGATAAATGTGTACATATATAAGAACCATATATTCTATTGATAACATATGATTCTCATTTGGCACGGACATGTGATCCAGTGAATTTGAGCCCATTCATGTTCTTTGGACCATGGCAACAGCTCAAGAAAGAAGTGTTCCACAGATACTACTTGTTTCGATAGAATTTTCGCCTGTGTCAAGGGATCTGCCACATAAATGACAAAGTTTGGGGCCTGATATGATATGTCACATGGTTCTATATAGATGAATAGCTGTTGAATGGTGGCTTGAATAATTTCTTCCTGGTCTATTTTACTAGGATCATGATCTGCACTTAGCCTTGCGATGATTCCACATAGAAGATTATTTCGGGGTCTGTATATAACATTAAAAGCAAATGATATCTGTGTTAATGTATTGTTTTGAAATATTACCTTGTCAGGGTGGTGGTAGCAACATGTTTCGGTATATTTGTTTCAACAGAGCACAAAACAACTCTCTAATCCTATATATTCTTCAGGCAACCAAAGATGAAAGGATAACTTGATTTGTTGAAGAAAAGCATATTGGTTAGCACAGGTGTACATTGCTAGGAGCAGATAAAGAGTTAATTTTTTTAAAAAAAAAGAAGTCGTAAAATGATCTGATCATTATATTATTAGCCACAAAAGGATAATCAATTATTAATCGACAAACATGGGCAAGTGGAAAACTATTATGGAATTTGTAAGAAGGATAAATTTTTTACATGCAAATTAAACCAATCGGTGGAAGATTAAACTTACCTGTACATCATCTGTAGGCTTAAAAATGGATCAATCTGGAAAATCTTTAACCGTTGATGAGGACCATCTTTTTACCACTTTGAGAAAAGGAAAAACCGAAACCTTGCAAAGTAAACAAACAAACAAAATTTAGTAACAATTTTGGTCAATGAAACTATCATATTGTGAATGTGAACGGTAGACTAACAATCTAAAAATATTAAATAACATCCACTTTGAAGGATATTCAACATTTAACTGACCTGTAGATGACCTGTAGGTTTCAAACTGACACAAACCTGATTTGCAGAGTGAAAGACCCAAGGATTATCTAGTGGTAAATCTTCATTCCATGGCTCTGATCGAATAACAACATAACAAATTTTAAATCTATATTATATAACCTGCATACAAAAGCAGAGCAACATGAACGTAGCCTGTCAAAGGTAGAACAAAAGAATTGTACCTGTGCCTGCGGTGGGAACGATAAACTAAGACAACATGGCTATGGAGTGCTCCATATAAAGCTCAGCAACTGATGATGCAATTAAGAAGGTTTAATCGATCATGGCTAGATGAGGTGGGCGTCCCTCGGCGATGGGGTCGTAGTGGAGTTTTAGATGGACGGTCGGCAAGCGGTATGGATGGGATCCAGGACGGCGGGATGGAAGCAGGGGTCGGGGAAGGATAGCGGTTGTTGAGGCGGCGGAACCTTTGGTGGACGGGGGGAGGGAGACGGTCGACGTAGGGCATCTTTCCAGAGGAAAGCGACGAGGCCGTCGTTGGATGTTTGGTGGACGGGAGGAGTAGGATGGTCGGGGACAGAGAGCCATGCAGAGGGACGCGAAGAGGCCGCCACAGGTTTGGTGGACAGAGTACAACAGTCGGGGGACGGAGAGCCGCGCGGAGGAAAGCGAAGAGGCCGTCGCGGGTCCCTTTGTCGACGGAGGATGGAGAATGGCGGGCGACGGGCATACGTGCACAGGGACACGAAGAAGCCGCCTAATCTAACCACGAACTAAACCAGAAACTGATGGATTGCCGATGTGGCATGCGTGCATGCTCAGAGAATTCCCCTAGTGGGGATTCCCATATAGGTGTAGTAGATGATTTGGCTAGCTCTAAAAGCTAGCTTTAGCAGGAAAGGGAAGCTTCGTTAGCTGAAAGTCTGAATTTATTGACTTGAATAGAGTGCCAAACTTGAGTGTTAGATATACTATTTTTCTAACGTTATACTCATATGCCTTCTTTTTCCATGTGAGCACCCCACATAGTATCCATGTGAGCACCCCACATAGTAAACGACACAATGAAACAAGGCCTATGCAAATTTCATACAATGACTTAGAAATACTCAAATCCAGAACAAAAAATAGAGCCCATCGTGGCCTGAACTGACTTGATATTTTGTGACCTTCAGCTAAATAGTAAACAGATAAGACATTTTTATACTAACTGACCAAGACATTTTTATACTAATTGACCAAGCACAATACAGAGATTTAGAGTTTAACTAGGAGCACACAATTATTAAACGAAAGGCAACACACGGAAGCTAAGCAAAAGGCAGCATCAGACAGGCACAAACCACACATTCACACAAAGTTGTCTACTTATATATCTGATTAACAGCACTACAGCAGAATAGAGCACCAACTCCAAGCACAAGCAGATGCACATAAGATAACAGTGAGCATTCCATTTCTTAGCTGAAAGATGCTACTTACCTGTAAATTAGTATAAGCAAACATGCCATCTTTGAACATAATGTTTCTAAACATGTCCTTCACAAGAGCCTCGTTGTATAGGTTTATTATTGCAATTTCATCCTTGTTCTCATCAATGGTAGGTGCTTTAGTGTGAGAATTGTCAAGAAAATACACCTGGCAACCAAAATGTACAGCAGAAGTCAAACAACATTGTTCTAATAAATTAGAAACGACACAATGAAACTAGGTAGATGCTTACCAGCAACACTATGATATAACCACGGATGAGACTGCATGTCTCGTTTTTTCTAGTCCTGATAAGTTCCCTCAAATGTTCATAGATGATTGTGCACCAATCTTGGTTATATCCTTTATGTAAAATACTGCATATTTGTCGGCTTTATTTTGCGTGGTTGGGAGCAGATAATTGCTTATTAGTACAAGGTAAAATATCCTTAGCTTCAAAGCTTTGTCTCTAGGTTTTGTAGCGTTTTCAAGGGCATCAAGCTTATCCATTAGCAACGGGTGACAAGATCCACAGTCCTCGGTGCAGCAAGCTGCTCTCTAAATATTGTGTATTCAGCTAGTTATCTTTTTCTGTTGAAGTTTTGCAGCTTGGAGGTGCCACGTGGTACTTTCATCAGCTTCCCTACCACGTCCGGACTAAAGTTCAAAGTCACACCTGGATGTATCTATAACTCCTATATAGGAGCTCCCCACTAACAATTCTTAAGGAGTTCTCAGGACTCTGATTGGCCCATCCACTGGTAACTGAAACCCGGAGACTCCTCCACCGGGCGCCCTCTCGGCGTAGCCATCATCCACGCTCCCCGCCCGTGCACCCCCTTGCGTCGCCGTCATCGCTCCAGCGCCGCCGTTCCCCCTTCCCCGCCCGTCCGCCTTCCCAAACAATTCCATCATAAAATCGCGATCGGGCGCCCCTCGCGTAGCGTCATCGACGCCCCCAGCCCAGCCGACCCCTCGCGTCATCGGGCGCCGCCACCACCCCACCCCCACCACCGCGAACTCCACTTTGCGGCTGCTGATTCCGCGCCGCCCGGTGAGGGGGAGGAATGCGGCTCCCGCCTCCCACCGGGTACCCCGGCGCGCGTGGCTGGTGGGACCTCGAGGAGATGCGATGGCGAAAATCCCTCTATTGACTCCATGGCGGGGCGGAGATCCGTCGAGAGAGAAGGAGAATAAGGCGAGGCACTGTGGAGAATCCAGGGCGGGGGACGCCTCGTCCGCGCCCAAATCGAGGAGGGATTCAACGACCATGGGAGGCACTTGGGGAGCTAGGATGAGACCACTCCGCAAGGGATTCCCCGCGGAATAGTACAGGGGCAAAATCGAGCTCCATCCATCGACAAGAGGCATGGCGATCTCCAAATCAAGGTGAGGCCTCTACAGCCCGTCCCCTACACCCAATGAATTCTTCTAAATCCACGAGCAGGGTGGATCGCCTGATTTTGGGGGAAAGGGAATAGATCCCCGCCTCCGTCCGTGCCCCCTCCATCCGTACATAGCCGCCGCACCATCCATGAGCTCCATGACCTGTCCAGGGAACTCAGCCTCGATCGCCTCCCGCCCTTTCCTCGACACTGCCACCCTCGGTGCCGCTCTCGGCTTATGTTTCTTTCGGTTACTAAATCGACATTGCTTAGTACTCCCTCTGGACGGTTTTCTTAGGCGTATCAGCAAAATCTCAGATAATCTCAGATACCAAGGAGAGTAGTAACCACGCATGCAAGCTCTTGGCTCAATACATGCAGCACAGAGGAACGTATGGTCATTAAATGCATGCAAGTTGTGCCATGCAGCCGGAGTACCTCAATCGATAACCCAGCGCGTGCTCACCCAATACCATGCAAGGTCATTTAAACATTTGACCTCGTACTTGCTGCCACGCCTAATATAGCTGCCAAACTCCAAAACGTGAGAACGCCTAACAAAACCGACTGGAGGGAGTAGTATGCAGACATATGGTCAGTAGATGAAGCACATCCCTATATGGCTCCTGAAGGTGGCGAGCGTGTCGTAGATGTTGCTAGTAGATTTTTTGTTGTGCTGTCATCTACAGAAACAGAGTTTCATGGGTATGTATTATTATGTATTAACAGATTCAATTCTTATATTTTGTTTTCACGTTCTTCTATGACATGTCTTTTTATGATATTTCTTCCAAATGATATAATTTGCTAAAAGTTGTTTCATCTTCGCCGGACCATTGGCATCCTACGCTGGCGGCTCGGTTCCTGCCAGAAAAAATGTCGCCCCCTCCGATTCAACTTCCGTTATAGTTCTCAGATCCCCATCCTGCACACCATCAAGTCACAGGTCATCTGCTGACCTCCAAAAATTCCTCAGTTTCATCTGTCTTCCACCAAAATTGTTATTCATGATTACTTATTATTATTGATGATCCATTACAGCTGCGAATTCATAGTGATCTCTATATGAAGGTCTCCATAAGCATGTGCTCTCATTTGGTCGTTGCCATCGCAGCCAAAGATAACGCATCCTTCTGTTCTTCCAAGTTTTGAAAGGTCATATTGAAATTCCCCTCCAGATGGTATACACCTGATTAAAGCGTAGTTTGTTTTTCCATGATTCATCAGTGTTTCCCTGTTGCTTCAGTTTCAGACACCAAATGCGGTTGGATTTGAGCTTTGCGATGTTGTTATGTAAGGTTTTCTTATCCTTTAGTCTCTATATTTACTTTCGGTAGATATTTGTTTATGCTTGAATGTCTTGGGATCAATGTAGTTTAAAGATTCGGTCCATTATAATTTTTTTCAAATATAGCGGAGATGCAAATATCAGGAAGTAGATTAAATCCTTTTATTTTTTCAGCTGCCCGGATTTAACTGATTAATAATTGATTAGCTTTTGTCCCTCTTAATATAATGTTCAGATGAGGTACCGCTTCTATTTTTTTTCATTTGCCTATTTATCTGCTCCTAGCAATTTAGCTCTGTGATCACCAATCTGCTATTCTTAAACAAACGCAGGTATCCTCTGCTGTTTGCCTGCTTGAAGAACGTCTATGATTAGAGAAACGTTTTGCGTTCCGTTGAAACCAAGATACCCAAGAATGTCGCTGCCGCCTCCCAGAAAAGGTAGTGTTCCAAAAGTACATTAATGCCATATATTTAGATGCACTCATGATAACATCTCCCTTTAATGTTATATACAGACCCCCACTGTTGGCATTGCCATATCTACATTTTTTGTGTTTGTGAAGTTCAGATACATGCAGCGTGCCTGTGCTTGATATCTTTGCAATTTTAGTTAGCAGATATTGGATGATGTCCCATCTGGCTTAGGCAATTGGAGAAATATTATTTTCGGATCTATATCTAAATGGTTCTTTGGTAGAGTGGTAGAGAATGGAATTGAAGATACCTTTAGGACCTAGGTCCTGAATGCCCTAGAGCACTTAGGTATGTGCTGTATGGAATTCTGTTGTCGTACAGATTATGGCCTCTTAATATTTTACTCTGTCACTTCTTAAAAAAACACTTTCCTCTCATACACAGCTTACTCTGTGAATGGAGGCAGCTCCACACTCAGCAAGACGGTGACCATCAGCGACTCATCCGCGAGCCCCAAGAATTCCAAACCTACAATGCCAGGTATATTGTTCCTCTATGCTGCACTAAAAATCTGAATACTATAAGCCTTTGTTTCATTTGAGCTCTGACTACTTATAAATAAATATCATATTTGCAGACTAGATTTCATTCTACTTGGAAGACGACGGACTCGCTGATATACACTGTTTTTGGTGGTGGAGTCGACCACAAGGCCACTTCAACTTACTGCCGATAAAATTACGTGTGTTCCAGTGTTTTTCCTTCGACCAATCCACGAAAAAAAAAAATGAATGGCTTGAATCATGTATCTGTTAAATCTATTGTATTGTTACCAAGATTTGCTAGCTGTGCAACATGTACAAAGATTTTTTTGGGTGTTTACACACTGGTGTTTATAATTTATAAAAAAAAAAATGTTTGTTTGTGTTCATCCTGTGCTATTGGGTTATTATAAATTTCCTGTGATTATGATCATTGCATTTTTTCTTAATTCCCGCAGCAACGCTACGGGAAGATTTCCCTAGTTTTATAGAATACTAGGTAAATGCCCGTCTTGCGTTGCAACCGAAAAAAATAATATCATGATAATATACATATGAATAAGCATGCTCTGTATTGTTATCTTAAAAAAATACTGCGAGCATGATATTCCGAACATCAATATTGCATAAGTCGTCAATATTACATATCTATATCACTTGAATGCCATACATAAGTATAATTTTTCCAACTAAAAGAAGAAATAAGAAAAGGAAAGACAACTCTTGTATCCACTGATATGCTTAGAGGGGATCGTCTTAGGATGGACAGAATGATCCTTCTCTGAAACACCATAGATGATCTTCAGAAGCTTATGCTTCGCGATGGCCTGGTACTCCACGACATTGGTGATCTCCGGGTCACCCCCACTGTTGGCATCGTTGGCAGGCTTAAAGCATAGCTATCAGGTATTGTAATCACACATGCAGCAAGGGTTTGTAGCACCAATCTGCAGTAATTTTGAAAACACAAAACGAACTGACTGCCGAGAGATTTAGGCAATTAAATTCAAGTTGTTTACTTAAAATCATACTTGTAATGGCTATCAGGCATATCTGAACACAGACCTGAAAAAGAAAATGATCAGGACCATCCATGAAAATGTTGAGGATGCTAAGTAGTTTTACGAATAACAAATAAAGAGTCATCATTGAAAAATAACAGCAAACGTTGGCTGCCTATCTTGGCTCGCCACACCTTCGTGTTAGTATTTATATAGAGATTACATTGCTTGATTTACAAGGCATCTAGTTGGATAGATATGGTCTAACAACCAGCCCTAGATTCTATCATATCTCAACCGCTGCATATCACGTCCACAACCAGGTCTATGCCTTGGCACACATGCGTGGTACGTTTACAAGTTAAGCGCGTTGCATATCTTAACACCCCCACTCAATCTATACTTTTGTTTTGAACTAGGTCCCCCTGAGAGCTTGGGAAACTAGAGCCGCCTGCGGTGCGATGCTCAACTTCAGAGCCATCACTGGCGGGACCACGACACCCGATGTGTTCTGCGCTTCCTCAACAAGCCCGTCGCCAGAGGAGAGAAGTCGATACTCGATACAAATGCCTAGGGTTTGACCTTGATGGATGAAACTTGATGTATGCGGAGGAAGGTCGGCGATGTGGGCGAAGGCGAACACGAAGTGGCGTGGGCGGAGAAAGCGAAACCATCAACTAGTGTAGTAGACGGTTGTTGGGATGGGTTGGGCTTTGATGGATCCTTCTATTTGCTAGTGGGGCCCAAGTTGTTTTTTTAACAACTAGCGAGGCTCATGTGAGCCTAGCCCATCTCGGCATTTCTTTTCCTTCTTTTTTCTGATCAGGCCCAATGTCAAGCATTGTGCCTGCTTGCAGCACATTAGAAGTTCACTTTTTTCTCAAAAAAAAAAAAAAAAAACAGAGAAGATCACGTTTTTACGTGTGTGTGTGTGTGTTTTTTTTTTTTAAAGGATGCCAATATTTCTAGTCTTATCGTTTTTTTTTAAAGAGATGTACACTGATTGTTCGAGTGGTGTTTTTGTTAGGCCAAACCCCCTACATCAAGTACCCTGTACCCGTGCTTGAGTTGGAAGCCTTGCATCAAACTTTTGTGTTTTTGTAGCGCTTGGTTTTAATAGAGACGGATTTCTGTGTATGTTTTTTTAAGTGGATATAGTTGAGGACTCCCATCATGGACGTTTTACTTGGCGGAGTTAAAATAATTCTAACTGGTTCATTATTTATAGTATATATAGGTAGATAGTACACATGATTACTGAACACCAAGCAGCCAGCGCTTTTAGGCGAAGCCGCCATTGACCCGGATGACCTGGCCGTTGACCCAAGACGCGTCGTCGCTCACCAGGAACTTGACGACCGATGCCACGTCTGTGGTCTCGGCGATGCGCCCATGGAGCGCTCCTCGACCTTGCGCACGAACGCCTCGTCTTTCCCGCAAAGAAGAGCTCCGTGCGCACGGGCCCCGCGCCACCACGTTGGCCGTCCACACCCTTGGCCGCCACCTCCTTGGCCAGGATCCTCGTCATCGCCTCCACGGCGCCGTTGGTCGCCCGTGTGCGCCGCACCGGGCAGGAGCGTGCCCAGATGGAGGACGAACGCCACGATCGCGGCCTCCGCTGTTCGCCGGGGACGCGCTGGCCGCCTCGCGGCACACCAGGAACGCCCCCGCGCGCGTTCACCGCGAACATGGCGTCGAAGTCCTCCACCGTCGTGTCCGCCCGGCGCCGGGTACTTGGGGTTCGTGAGGCCCGCGCTGGCGACCACGACGTGCGGCGGGGACCAACGCCTCCTCGGCGCGGTCGAGCGCGCGCACGGCGTCGGGTCCGACCACGTCCGCGGGACGGCCACGGCCCGTTGGGTCGCGCGAGGCCAGCTCCGCGACCAGCTCGTCAGCCTTGCCGGAGTTGGAGGCGTAGTTGATCACGACCGCTGCGCCCGAGCGCGGCGAGTTGGGAGGAGATCTCGCGGCCGATGCCGCGGGAGCCTCCTGTGACGAGAACAACGCGGCCATCGAGTGGGAGCGGCGACGTGTTTCCGGCGGCGTTTGCTGCGGCCATGGCTTGCGAGCTTGCCTACTATCGTCGACAGGGGCGGAGTCAATACACGCGGCACACGCCCGTTTGTACCCGTGTAAAAGTGTAGTTCGTTGAACTGAGTTTTGCTGTGCTTCGATCGCGGGGTGTCTGTGGATTTATTGACAGTGTAACTCGGTGGAACGTGACATCACGAGTGACAGCACAAAGTTAATAATTGCACATTAACAAAGCGATTAATAAGAATATAGAAAGCTATACAACTTTAGTTGTTGTGGGTATCTAGCCAAAGTCAGAACTGGACAACCATCCAGCCTCAGCAGATTTAGCTTGTCTCTTGAAGTTGAAGAAGTCTCAGTGACACCATTGAGATGGAAATCACAGGAACACGTAACACTTAATCATGCATACATTGTGCTGTCACTCGTGATGTCACGTTCCACCGAGTTACACTTAATCGATCCAAGTGCCGCCATCGAAGGTCACAGCGCCGGCCTGCGCGTCCCGTTGGCATGCAGCCGTTGGGACGTCCTCGTCGTCGTCACAGTCGGAAATCACAGGAACACGTAACACTTAATCATGCATACTTTGTGCTGTCACTCGTGATGTCACGTTCCACCGAGTTACACTTAATCGATCCAAGTGCCGCCATCGAAGGTCACGGCGCCGGCCTGCGCGTCCCGTTGGCATGCAGCCGTTGGGACGTCCTCGTCGTCGTCACAGTCGGATTGCCATATCGTGCGTCAATCCTAGGCGGCGGTGATGGCGACTGTCGACACGGAGACGGTGGATCATCGACGACGACGACCTTGCGGGCGAGGAGCTACCGGCATCCGATCTGGGCCCAACTTCTCCTCCGTCCTCGCGACTCACCCGATCCAGTCGCCGCCGACCTTATTTGCGTCGTGCCGCCACCGGAGGTCGCATTGCCGCTAATTAATACGTGGCTGGGTTGTCGTCGTCAAGTACCACCACTTGGTCGGATCGTACGACTGCTTCGTCATGTGTGGAAGCTCGTCGTACAACTTGTGCAACCCGTTCTTGGTGATATGGTTGCAAAGGGATTGCTGACTTGATGGCAACAGATGGATCGCTCCCTTGATCCCTTCAATTGGCAGATGCCGGATCACCAGGTGAAAACCTGATCCTGTTATGGATGGACGTCGGCGGCGCCTTTGGCGTCGCATACTCTCTGGAGCTTCGTCATAGAGATCCTTGTGAAGGTCAAGGGTTTTGTCTTCGGTTTTTGCAACCTTCCGTATGTTTGGAGGGCTTGCTGTCGCTAGTTTGTGCCTCCAGTGGATCCGATACTGGATGTAGGCGACCTTAATTTAGTACCGATTTTGTGTACTAAATTAAGTTATCTCTTTTCCTTTTTAGTCTTTGTAATAAGTTTGGCTGTGTATGTGTCTGTTTCCAACGGATACATAGAGGCCGGAATGTATTTCCATTATCTAAAAAAATGTCATATCATGATTGTGTATTCATCGTAGAGAAGAAAATAGACTTTTGGTGAACATAATGTAGTCCCTCTATTCCAAATTATTAGTCATTTTGGCTTTTTGAGATGCATATAACTTTTGTTAAGCTATGTAAAAAAGACAAAATACAATTCGGTGATCTATTATTGAGGCAGTTTTTTTTTTTTTGCATTTTTTAATCCATCTTTAAGCTAGATAGGCAGTTTTTTATATTGTGAATTCTGATATGGAGTACAAGTCCATAAGGCAGCAATGTGTGTACACTCACAGAAAATCCTACTTACTCTATATATTCTCACCTTGTACGTCATCAACCTTCCGAAGTTGGCGTGGTCACCCCCCGGTACGTGCTATACCGGTCAAGGAAGAATTAATATTGATTCAGTATGCATTTGTATATGCCAAACAATCAACTAATCTCTTGTACTGCATTAGTCGTTTTGGTTATATAGTTCTGGTTGTCCAGATTTAGAGCACTTTTTATGTATCTGGATGTTACATGCGTCCTGATTCAGAGATTCGTTCTTGTATCTAGGAGGTCCCCAAATGACAGAAAAAATAGAGACAGGGAGACTTGTTGCTATGCCGGAAGCGGCACGGCACTGAGTATATATGTTCCTTGACGCGACATGGTAGAATCTAGTTAGTAGTGTTCTTTATTGTGGGAAACAAACCGAAAAGTGGGACAAGTAGCAAATTTATTGAATATTTGATAGTGTATTAATCGTTTTAATAAGTGTTGGTCATTTATTATTTGGTAGAGTAACTCCTATCATGAGGGCACTCACAATGCTAGAAACTATCATGGTTTCTATAGTCTTGACATTGTGTCAAGAAACTATATCTCACAATGTATTTTTCTGTCATGATGTCACATGGCCCACTTGTCACTCTTACAAATTGTCTTGGTTTACGTGAAGACTTGGTTTCTTAGTTAAACTTGGTTTCTTGGATTTTTCCTCTCTCTCTCTTCAATAAATACAGCGTCACATCAGCAAAAAGACAATAAATAGAAGGGTAATAAATGAGGATAGAAATTATGATAGAGTCTGCATTGTGAGTGCTCTCATAACAAAATGTAATATGCAGGAAAAGATGGCTGATGTGAGTAAAAAGCTATTCGATTACTATTATGAAATTAGCAAGACGTTTCGTAGCTACGAAAAATGTCATGGGTTCTATGGTTTGGAGAAAATGTTAAAATGAGATGCTACGTAGAAAGGGACTTAACAACTAAGGAAAATATTTCTAAATGCCGCCTGGGCCTCTTTAAGTTTCGTAAAACAAAGCACATGAACAAAGTAAGAACATCTTCAAGAGTTTGCCAAATTAAGTTATGATTCTTCATTTTTTTTTTGAAAAAATAATAAAAACATGTCTCCAACAATTTAGCATATGACTTTGCAAATTTTAGCAACTTCGCAAATAGAGGTCCTCAACGCCGTATACTTGCGTGCAAGGTACCACCGTGCATCCACCCCATCGCAGCGCCCCTTCTCCTTCCCGTGTGCCGGCTGTGTAGAAGGTGGACATCCAGGGCGCGGCGGGCGGCATAGGGCAGCCGCTCTCACTCCTCGTAAAGCTCACCCCACTTCGCCCTGCTAATGGTTCTAAACCCACACCTAACCCACCCCGACTAGCAGGCTGTGAGGCTGTTTTCCAAACCCAACCCAATCCAAAAACTGAAGCAAATAACCCAACCCAAACCAAACCAAAAATTGAAGTGGCGGACGGCATCCGGCAGTTGGCCAAGAAAAAAAAAAAGACATGGAGCGAGTCGTGGAGTGCAGCGCAACAAACACACCACCTAATCTCCAGTCCCATCAACCAGTTGCGGCGGCTGGTGGCCGTGTGCGTGTGTGTGCGGCAGCAATTGCCATCGACAGCAGCTAGAGCGGGTCTCCCCGTCCATCCCTTCTCGTGAACAAGAGGAAAAGGAAAGAAATTCAAATAGAAATACAAAAAGTGCAAGACAATAGTTTTTAGATATGACCTTGATTAGTTACGAAAAGTTCTATGTTCACTTTGCAAAAGTGTTTTTCATTTTTTTTTTTTTCTTTATTACATTTAAATAGCTAAAACTTTGATTTCTGGGAGTAGATTATGTCAAACTCTTGGAGATGGACTCATTTTCTCCTCCCGATATTATTTTGGGAGTTAGCAAAGAACATGATTTGGGAAACAAAAATGTCAAACTATTAGAGATGATATTATACTCCTATAAAGCAAAACCCTACTGGCTATTTCTCTCAACATGCAAGCTATCCAACTATACAATCTACTATTATATACAATTAACATCCACTAAACAAAAACTCCATTAGCTATATTTATCTCAACATGCAAGTTTTCTAACTAGGCAATGCACTACCACATACAATTAAAATCTACTAGCACATGCAACTTGCAGATAAGATAAGATACATTTTGTTTTTTTTTCAATTTTTCATGTATAAATTATGCACATTCCTATAAAGTGGTGATCCATGCAAATCCCATGGCAATGTCCGAGGTCGTCTCCTAACTCTTTTAGGGGTTAACATTCTAATCCATTTATATTCCTCTTCATACCCGCAACAATACATGGAGAATCCTTCTAATTGATAAGAAGAGAAAGCCACGAAAAATGATTGGTTGCGGGTCTTTAGCCAAAATGGTAATAGCACTCAACAAGAAATAGAACATTGGTATTATGAAGGATTCCATTAATGAACACAAGCATCCATTGGCCTTAGCAGATTTAGCTTGTCTCTTGAAGTCTCACATAGAGAAAGCTGACATAATTGACATAGAAATCATAGGAGTTCATAAACACTTAATCATGCATACATGTTATATCATGATTGTGTATTCATCCAAGAGATGAAAATAAAATTTTGGTGAACATAATGTAGTCACTCTATTCCAAACTATAAGTTGCTTTGCTTTTTTCGAGATACATAGCTTTTGTTATGCATCCGAATAGGAGTAGTATATATATTTATAAAAGCCAAAACGAGTTACAACTTGGAATAGGAGTAGTACTCCCTCCATATTGGTAAAAGAAGTCGTTTAGGACAGCGATGCGGTCTTCAAAACACAACTTTGACCTCTTGTTATTATAAAAATATTTATGAAAATGTGGTATATGTATATTTTTATGAAAGTATTTTTAAGACAAATCTATTGATATATTTTTTATATTTATAAACTTGACAACTTAAAAATTATTGATGATTTATATTTTCAATGTTTGACCAAAATCGTCACAACCGCCTACGGGAGGGCGGCGGCGACGGCAAAGACCGACGGCGCTGGGGGCGGTGCGGCTAGGGTTTGGGGAGGGAGCGGGGGCGCGCAAGAGGCAGAGGCAGGGAAATATTTTCTTTATTACTTGTTCCTAAAAGATTATATCCTCCTTGTTTATATAGCCCTCCTATGAGACTTGTAACTCAATCAATCTCTAAAGGTTTTCTTATATTCGAATAACTTTTACAAGTAAACTCTTATTGTTTTTCTTAGTAGGAGATTTCCTTATATATTGGAATATCCCCACCACACAAAAAATCTAATCCTAAACGACGATGATGATGACGTGGATGACGAGGGCAGCGGCAGCGGCAGCTGCGGCGGCCCCTCTAGGCGCGCGCTCCCCCTCGTGGCCCGACCTGGCCGGCTTGGGCCGCACCTAGCCCCCTCTAGACTAGGCCGAACTTGTACTATGACAAAAACCTTATAAAAAACGACTTCCTTTACCATTACGGAAGGAGTATTTAACATTAGGATCTTTTTTATGCTCTATTAATGAGGCAGTTTTTTTACTGAAAGCTAGATAGACAGTTTTTCATATTGTGAATTCCGATATGGAGTGCCATAGGATAGGAATGTGTGCACACTCACAGAAAATCCTACCAGCTCTCTATATTTCTCACCTTATACGTCATCAACCTGCCGAAGTCTTCGCGCGTGGCCACCCCGGTGCTATACCGGCCACTACCCATGTGCGTGTGTGTTCATGGTAACCTAGATGGAATTTGCCTTGACCGAGACAAATGTCACTCTCTAGGTCACGTTCAACCCGCTCGAGGATAAAACTTGCCTTGGCTAACTTCTCTTAACTTCTATAAATCCACAGCCATGGCGCCTTGTGGAGCATATATAGCAAAAACTCGTGCTGAGCCAACACACAAGCACAAGACTAAAGTGCGTGACGCCGCGAGAGGTTAAGCCATCACCAGCAAGCAGCCAGCCATGGCAGTCGCAAACGCCGAGAACACGTCGTCGCTGCTCCCGCTCGACGGCCGCGTCGCGCTCGTCACCGGCGGCTCCCGCGGCATTGGCCGCGAGGTGTCCTCCCACCTCGCCGCCCTCGGCGCGCGGGTCGTCGTCAACTATGCGTCCAATTCCGCCAGGGCAGACGAGCTCGTCGCGGAGCTCGCCTCCCGCGGCCACCAGGCCGTGGCCGTCCGCGCGGACGTGTCGGACCCGGACGCTGTGCACGCGCTGTTCGACCGCGCCGAGGAGGCGTTCGGGTCCTCGCCACACATCGTCGTCTGCTGCGCAGGCGTCCTCAGCGACAAGTACCCGCCGCTCGCGGACACCGCCGTCGAGGACTTCGACACCATGTTCGCGGTGAACGTGCGCGGGACATTCCTCGTGTGCCGCGAGGCGGCGAACCGAGTCCCGGCCAACAGCGGCGGACGCATCGTGACGTTCTCGTCGTCCATTGTCGGCACGCTCCTGCCGGGATACGCGGCGTACACGGCGACTAACGCTGCCGTGGAGGCAATGACGAAGATCCTAGCCAAGGAGGTGGCGGCGAAAGGGGTGACCGCGAACGTGGTTGCGCCGGGGCCCGTGCGCACCGAGCTGTTCTTGGCCGGGAAGGACGAAGCATTCCTGCGGAGGGTGGAGCAGCAGTCCATGGGGCGTATCGCTGAGACGACGGACGTAGCGCCGGTGGTGACGTTCCTGGCCAGCGACGCCGCGGCTTGGGTGAACGGGCAGGTCATCAGGGTCAACGGCGGTTTCGTCTAATAAGGGTCTAAGCGCGACAGGTGTTCAAATATAGCAGCATCTACCACACACACACACGGTTTCTTTTATTCTCAGTAAGACACACGTACACAAGTTGTGAAAAATCCGTACAGCGTAGCGTACGAGAGCACATGTTTTTTTTTTCAAAAGTATAAAAGTACGGGCGTATAGGAGTGTACTTTTAGTGAGATTATGTAGTGTAACTCACCTTATATAAGCCGCGTACTTGTCAAAAAAAAAAAAAAAAAAACCTTATATAAGCCGCTTTGTCTCTAGTTTGATTTGTCTACTGCTATGTTCTGCAAGTACAGTTGCATAATATTTGAGGCCCTGTTTGGAATGAAGGAAAACCGTAGGAAAAATGGAGGTTTCAGTTCAGGAAAGGAATGGAGATGATGCGTTTGGATCAAAGGATTCATAGAAAGACTTTCCGGAGGAAAGGGAATGGAGGTTGTACTATTGGAGGAAATAAAAAATGTGCTCAGAGCTATGGGAAAATTTCCTCGCAGACACTTGCTCGCCGCTCACATGCTAATCAAGTTTTCCTTGCTTCGTCCCGGTCTAAAATCTGCATTAGATGTACTGTTTTTTTTTGCTTGGCATATATTTTTAGAAGTTGACAAATAACAAGATTTGTCAAGTAAAATTTAATAAACTCTTGGAGATGTTCTTATAAAGCCTAATTAATTTGTCATTAGCATATGTGTTATTGTAGCTATTTAATGTCTAATCATGGACTAATTAGGTTTAAAAAGATTTGCCTTGCAATTTACAAGCAAACTATGTAATTAGTTTTTTATTTCTTCTATATTTAATACTCCATGCATGTGTCGTAATATTCAAAGTGATAGTTTTGGATTGTAAACATTTCATGATTCCTGTGTTATGGATTCCTGTGTTCCAAACACCTCAAAGTATTTTTTTCCCCGTATTTTAGAATCCTGTAGTTTTTCACTTTTCACTCTACCTTATTCCTGCGTTTTTTCCTTTCTGTGTTTTGCATTCATGTGTTCCAAACAGGCCCCGAGGATGGTCTTCTTTGTTTCTCGAATACGTAAAAGATTTGTGCATCATTGTATCAAGAAAAAGAGCTTACATAAACTTAGAACACACATTTAACAAACGCCAAAGGAGACCAATATAGAACAACCATAGCTGGACCATTCTAGCGGAATGTCTTTTTGGAGGGTGGCCTATGAAAAAAAAACATTGGCCACGTACACTCATTCTATCACTACAGATGTCTTGGAGATCTTGAGAGACCGTTCATGTATCTTGAGATGGAGGAACTTACAAGTGTGTCATATACTATTGAATCAGTAATAACTAGACAAACGCCAAAGGAGACCAATATAGACCAACCATAGCTGGACCATTCTAGCGGAATGTCTTTTTGGAGGGTGGCCTATGAAAAAAAAGCATTGGCCACCTACACTCATTCTATCATTACAGATGTCTTGGAGACCTTGAGAGACCGTTCATGTATCTTGAGATGGAGGAACTTACAAGTGTGTCATATACTATTGAATCAGTAATAATTAGTCAAAAACATAGACATCCATGATGAGCTGAAGACTCACCTCGATGGAAATGTTGTGACGGTCTATATGATCATAAATCAGTTAGTTAGGTTCCTTGTGGTGGAACCTGTGTATCCGGTTCAATCCTTGACTTAATATGAGTGATCGTATTTTTCTAGATTTATTTTAGGAATAAACTGGCTCTATGCGTTAAGTGGAAGGCGACGTTCCGTCGACAACGAGGCACTTGTGATGACTTCGTCAATCCCAGATTTGTTGGCTAATTCCTTCGACAATGCTCATAGAGCTTGAGTCTGCGTACGTGTGTTCATTAGGATGATCAGAGTGTGCGTCGCGTGTAGTGGACGCCCTGTGTTGTACCATGTAATTTTCAAAACAAAAGTTAAGAAAACTAGTAGAGGTTATGTATACACTGCTAGAACCAAAGTTTCACCATAAGGGACCCAACTAATTTCTAATTAGATATGGAGAGTCTTCAATTCATCATGGAAGTCTATGTTTTTTACTACTCCTAATTATTATTACTATTTCAATAATAGATGACACACTTGTGAGTTTCTCGATCTCAAGATATATCAACAGTCTCTCAGTGTCTCCAAGACATTCATAATGACAGAATAAGTGTACTCCCTCCGTCTCATTAAGTTTGTCACCCTAAAATCCATGTAAGGGTCGGCTTATTCATTTTTTTTGCATAAATATAATTTATTTTATTATGATTTATTTCATTAATAAAGATATTTAAATATTGATTAATTTATTTTATTATTTGTAAAAATATTTTGAATAAGGCCGATGGTCAAACATGAAGTTAAAAAGTCAAAACCAACAAACTCCATAGGATAGGGGTAGGTGGCTAATGTTTTTTTCTAAGGCCACTCTCAAGATTTATGCAATTTTATTTGTATATAGAACATAACAGAAGATCAATCAAATTACACAAAAGCGCCTTATATAAGTTGAGTTACAGTGTTACACCTGTGTATGTGGTAGATGCCACTACATTTGAACGTGAACACCTGGCGTGCTTAGACCCTTATTAGACGAAACCACCGTTGACCCTACCTGCCCGTTCACCCATGCCGCGGCGTCGCTGGCCAGGAACGTCACCACCGGCGCTACGTCAGTCGTCTCAGCGATACGCCCCATGGACTGCTGCTCCACACCCTCCGCAGGAAGTCTTCGTCCTTCCCGGCCAAGAACAGCTCGGTGCGCACGGGGCCCGGCGCAACCACGTTCGCGATCACCCCTTTCATCGGGGATGTTACACGGTGCCTGCTGCACTGCTACAAAAGCCAATTAAGGGAGCGCCTGACATTTATATTAGGGACGGCTCATACTTAATGTATACGAAAATCCTGGGTAGAAACAAACCGCCCCTAATGTTACCTGACACATTAGGGGCGGTTATATATATACAGCCACCCCTAATGTAACTTGGTCAAACGAAGCACTAAATGACCTCAAATTGAAAAACTTTGAATACAAAAAGTTGTATATATAGAGTGTAGATATTGAGGAGCTACACAAAGTCGGTGTTCGTGACTTTTTGAAAATGAGGACATCTAGGGCTCCAAAGGCGTCTTTAGTTTGAATTGAAAAAGTCAAACTTGGTTAAACGAGGTCAAACGAAGCACTAAATAACCTGAAATCGAAAAAACTTTGAATGCAAACGTGTTAGAGCTCATCGAGATCAACATTAGTTATATGGGTCATTTTGGCTTTTAAGAAAGTGTTAGTAAACACTAGTCACAAAATCTTGAATCACACTTGTAGTTTATGAAATCTTAAGAGAGATGTGTCCAGGTGTGAAAACGTCTATCAAAACTTTGTCGATCGCAAAAATGACCTACATACGCATTGTAGATCTCGACGAGGTGAGTCGAATTGGTATTCATGACTTTTAAATTCTCAGCCATTTAGGGCCCTAAAACTGAAAAACTCTCAAAAACATTTGAAATTCAAAATTTGAGCGGTTCAAAATCTTTTGAATCCAAAAAGTTGTATATATAGAGTGTAGATCTTGAGGAGCTACACAAAGGCGGTGTTCGTGACTTTTAAAAATGAGGACATATAGGGCTCCAAAAAGGCGCTTTTTATATTGAATTGGAAAAGTCAAACTTGGTCAAATGAGGTCAAACGAAGCACTAAATGACCTGAAATCGAAAAACTTTGAATAAAAACGTGTTAGAGCACATCGAGATCAACATTAGTTATATGGATCATTTTGGCTTTTAAGAAAGTGTTAGTAAACACTAGGCACAAAATCTTGAATCACACTTGTAGTTTATGAAACCTTAAGAGAGATGTGTCCAGGTGTGAAGAACGTTGATCAAAATTTTGTCAATCGCAAAAATGACCTACATACGTATTGTATATCTCGACGAGGTGAGTCAAATTGGTATTCATGACTTTTAAATTCTCACCCATTTAGGGCCCTAAAACCGAAAAACTCTCAAAAAAAATTTGAAATTCAAAATTTGAGCGGTTTAAAATCTTTTGAATCCAAAAAGTTCTATATATAGAGTGTAGATCTTGAGGAGCTACACAAAGTCGGTGTTCGTGACTTTTGAAAATGAGGACATCTAGGGCTCTAAAAAGGCGACTTTAGTTTGAATTGGAAAAGTCAAACTTAGTCAAACGAGGTCAAACAAAGCACTAAATGATCTAAAATTGATAAACTTTGAATACAAACGTGTTAGAGCTCATCGAGATCAACATTAGTTATATGGATCATTTTGGCTTTTAAGAAAGTGTTAGTAAACACTAGTCACAAAATCTTGAATCACACTTGTAGTTTATGAAACCTTAAGAGAGATGTGTCCAGTGTGAAGAACGTCGATCAAAACTTTGTCGATCGCAAAAATGACCTACATACGCATTGTATATCTCGACGAGGTGAGTCGAATTGGTATTCATGACTTTTAAATTCTCATCCATTTAGGGCCCGAAAAACTCGAAAACTCTCAAAAACATTTGAAATTTAAAATTTGAGCGGTTCAAAATCTTTTGAATCCAAAAAAGTTGTATATATAGAGTGTAGATCTTGAGGATCTACACAAAGTCGGTGTTCGTGACTTTTGAAAATGAGGACATCTAGGGCTCTAAAAAGGCGTCTTTAGATTGAATTGAAAAAGTCAAACTTGGTCAAACGAGGTCAAATGAAGCACTAAATGACCTGAAATCGAAAAACTTTGAATAAAAACGTGTTAGAGCTCATCGAGATCAACATTAGTTATATGGGTCATTTTGGCTTTTAAGAAAGTGTTAGTAAACACTAGTCACAAAATCTTGAATCACACTTATAGTTTATGAAACCTTAAGAGAGATGTGTCCAGTGTGAAGAACGTCGATCAAAACTTTGTCGATCGCAAAAATGATCTACATACGTATTGTATATCTCGACGAGGTGAGTCAAATTGGTACTCATGACTTTTAAATTCTCACCATTTAGGGCCCGGAAAACCGAAAACTCTCAAAAACATTTGAAATTCAAAATTTGAGCGGTTTAAAATATTTTGAATCCAAAAAAAGTTGTATATATAGAGTGTAGATCTTGAGGAGCTACACAAAGTCGGTGTTCGTGACTTTTGAAAATGAGGACATCTAGGGCTCTAAAAAGGCGACTTTTAGTTTGAATTGGAAAAGTTAAACTTAGTCAAACGAAGCACTAAATGACCTGAAATTGAAAAAACTTTGAATACAAACGTGTTAGAGCTCATCGAGATCAACATTAGTTATATGGATTATTTTGGCTTTTAAGAAAGTGTTAGTAAACACTAGTCACAAAATCTTGAATCACACTTGTAGTTTATGAAACCTTAAGAGAGATGTGTCCAGTGTGAAGAACGCCGATCAAAACTTTATCGATCGCAAAAATGACCTACATATGCATTGTAGATCTCGACGAGGTGAGTCGAATTGGTATTCATGACTTTTAAATTCTCGTAGGGCCCGAAAACTGAAAACTCTCAAAAACATTTGAAATTTAAAATTTGAGCGGTTCAAAATCTTTTGAATCCAAAAAGTTGTATATATAGAGTGTAGATCTCGAGGATCTACACAAAAGTCGGTGTTCGTGACTTTTGAAAATGAGGACATCTAGGGCTCTAAAAAGGCGTCTTTTGTTTGAATTGGAAAAGTCAAACTTAGTCAAACGAGGTCAAACGAAGGACTAAATGACCTGAAATTGAAAAACTTTGAATACAAACGAGTTAGAGCTCATCGAGATCAACATTAGTTATATGGGTCATTTTGGCTTTTAAGAAAGTGTTAGTAAACACTAGTCACAAAATCTTAAATCACACTTGTAGTTTATGAAACCTTAAGAGAGATGTGTCTAGGTGTGAAGAACGCCGATCAAAACTTTGTCGATCGCAAATGACCTACATACGCATTGTAGATCTCGACGAGGTGAGTCGAATTGGTATTCATAACTTTTAAATTCTAAGCCATTTAGTGCCTGGAAAGCTGAAAACTCTCAAAAAACATTTGAAATTCAAAATTTGAGCAGTTCAAAATCTTTTGAATCCGAAAAGTTGTATATATAGAGGGTAGATCTTGAGGAGCTACACAAAGTCGGTGTTCGTGACTTTTGAAAATGAGGACATCTAGGGTTCCAAAAAATGTACACAGATTTGGATATAGTTTCTAGAAAATAGAAAAATTAAAAACAAAGAATGTGCTCACCGGGCCTGGGAAACCAAACGGCCCAATCCCGCATGGGCCGAAAGCAACAAGCCCTAGTTAACGCCCCCGAAGTGCTCCAGGCCATCCGATCTAGGGTCAAGGCGATCCGATGGCTGAGCGTGATTTTCGAGGATCAAAACCCCATTCGCCGACCGCCCCGTGTGAAACCCTAGGCCATTTCACTTTCTTCCTTTCCCCTCTCACTCACCACCACTGCGGGGCGGCAAGAGCCAGGGCCGGCGGCCGGCGACGTCCGCGCGAGGAGGGGAGCGACCGCCACCGCCCGACTCCGCCACCCCGGCCCTCTCTTTCTCCCTCCATCTCTCGTCGCAAAGACTAGGTGTCCCCCTGGTCGCGGGCTTCGATGGAGGCCGACGTCGCTTCGACGGTTCAAGCAACTTCGTGGCGGGCTATGGCGGAGGGGCGGCGGATCCGACGGCGATGAGGTCCACCGTGGCGGATCCAAGGCGGGGGCGGCGCACGGGCGGGTCGGCCTCCACCCTCCCCGACGGCCACGAAGCTCGGTGGCGCTGATCCGCGGCCTTCGCCCACCACGACGCTGATCCGCGCCTTCGCCCAGCAGACGACGCGGATCCGCGGTCAACCTCCACCAGGCGCGGCGGGTCGCATCGACGCTGGGGCTATGGCGGCGCGGGTCCACGGCGATGACGAGCAGCGTGACGCGGCGGCGCGTGGATGGGCTTTCGGATGGGCTCGCCGGGCTCGATGGGCTCGGTGGGCTGGGTTTCTTTTTATTATTATTATTTTTCTGGCCGATTAACTGTGATTTGGTGTGAAATTATCAATTATCAATTGATTCTGTGAATTATATATTTATATTTTTTTGGTGTGAACTTCAACTGTAGGGCGGGTTTGGATTAAACCGCCCCTATAGTTAGAGAGATTAGGGGCGGTTTATAATGGGGTTAACTGCCCCAGCTATGTCCCTATTAGGGGGCCTAAACAGAGCCACCCCTAATGTGGATGAACATTAGGGGCGGCTGGGAAAACCGCCCCGATGTACATCACCAGCCACCCCTAAAGTTGCTGAATGTAGTAGTGCTGCTCTTGCTGCTTTGGTCTAAAATCTTACGTCTCTTTCATTTTTTTATTCCGTGTAGTTGGCGCTGGGGTTGGACGAGAGCTATGCCATCTACGCGGTGGCGGGTCGGCAGCGTCAACTCGATAGTTGTTGCCTCGCAAGGGAGCAATCACAGAGGTCTGGTCGTCTCACCTCTTCCCCAACGGTTCTCACATATAGCAAGCAGCCAACCTATTCGCGTTTAATGGTTTGATTTCTTCTCTATCGTAGACAGGCAGTATCCAATTTTGCTTCCTCTGTTTCGTTTTCCTTTGGTATAAGGTTGCCCGTAGGTGTCATCGATCAGTAAGTACTAAGTGCAGGCATCAATCTGTACAAATAGTCTACCATGGTGGCATCCCTATCTGGGGTCATGAACCTCCAGATTTCTTGGTGAATCTTTTTTCTGCACGATTTTCCTTTCCATTATCATTTATGGGAAATACAGCAAAATAGAGTTGATCTTGAGGATAGAACAATGCCAAAACATTTCCTGTGTGATGAGATTAAGGCTTCGTTTGGACGTAGACATAGGGGCTTAGAAATTGAATTGGCATTGGATAGCCTCAAATACCTGTGTTTGGATGTTCGACTTTGGAATTGGAAACAAACATCAATTCCAAGCGGAATTCGCTGCCACTGCGCCGCGCCGCGCCCACAATCTGAAGCCTCGACCCTCCGAATTGACGGAATTGGGAGCCCAGCGCCGCTCCACCCGCCCCCGACGGCCCGACGCCGCTTCCTCCGTCGCGACGCCCGCCCCTCCCTCCGCTTGCTCGCTCCCTCCGCCCGTCCCCATCGTTGGCGCCCGCCCAAAGACCCCACACGGAGGGTTGCGCCGCCGGGAGGGGGCTCCACCGGGCTGAGCCGTCCGGGTCGGGAGGGGGCTCCGCCAACCGGTGGAGCCGCGAGCGCTACCGCTAGAGCCACCCTCTTCCCCCCGCCAAGAACCAACGCGCCTCTTCCCCGTGGCGGTTGCCGAGATCCACCATGGCCGCTTTCCACTCAAGACTGGTAGGATCCATGGGGAGAAGTAGCGAGCACTTCCTGCGAGACCTGAGTTTAGAGCGACGGGCGGCCTCCTTCCTTCACCTCGCCGGCGGCGCCGCCTCTTTCTTCCTCGCCGTCCACCTCCTTCCTCAAGGACGGCGCCCTCCTTCCGAACGCTAGTGGCTCCCTCTCCACCTTCCTTCCGAGCGGGCAGCGTAGGGGGTGGGGAGGGTCCGTCGCGGCAGCCGCCGTCCATGGGTGGAGGAGCACGATTCCAACGACCAATTCTATCCACATCCAAACAATGGCATTGGCATTGTGACCCATTTCCAAAGCTGGGCTGATTTGGCATTGGATCCAATTCAATTCCAAGCTCTCCAATACGGACATCCAAACGGAGCCTAATCGTATTCACCAGAGATTTATCTGCTTAACGTATGGGAACAAATGTTGATGGTCGTCTGTTCACGTGCCATGAGCAAACAAACTAATGTGCTTACCTCAGATTGCCATGATTTCTGAAGGACTCAAACATGAATAACCCATTTTGCTTCACTAATTGCAGGTACGCTGTAAGTGGAAGGTTCTGTTGTACTGATGTGTGCTGAAACATGATTCATAAGTTAATTCCTAGCTGATTCAGCACACACAATATCTTTTGGAAAATTCAGAGTGCCACTTTGTTTCAAGGAATTGTTTTTACTGTGTTGCATGCTCCAGCTTTGATGAGTTGTTATGGCTACAGTTTTTACAGCTTGACAATGTACCTATATCCAGTGTTCTGAATGCATCTAGCAGCATCGGCTCTATAAGTTTTGGGGAGTAGATTTTCCTGACAATATTGTAGCGTCCTCGCTCATTGACCTCTAAAGTAAATGTGGATCGGGTCTATAAGTTTTGGGGACTAGATTTCCCTGACAATATTGTAGCCTCCTCGCTCATTGACCTGTAAAGTATGGCAACCTGGCCAATGGATGCAAGACAGATTTTTTTTTTTTTTTGACAAACTATGCAAGACAGATTGAACTGATAATGGAAATGAGGTCTTGTGGAACTCAATGCATGCTTATAGGTTATGTTTCTAACCGGATGGAACATACCTTTCAAAGCTGATGCAATTAATTGGACTTCTATTATTGGAGGAGGAAAAGCCCAAGGCAATGAGGCTATGTTGCACAATGTTGTAAACAAACTGAAGGTTACTCTCTAATCTCCTATTTCTATTTGAGTCCCACCTGATTCAAGAAACGGCCTAAATATTGGTACACCACTTATGTCAATAAGACGGATTGTTAGGATCTAGAAATTTGTGTTCATCTTATCTTTTGTTTCTTGCTTACTTCTTGAGATGCTTGCTGGTCCTATTTGAAAAGACGAAAACAGGTAATGGGTTGCCTTCTTTCCATATTTTCGTAAATTCTTGTAAATTTCTATTATTAATTATTATTGAGCAACTTGGTTTTGCTATAAACTGGTGGATGAGTTCATACTGAATTTTATCTTTGTCCCAGTTCAACCCTACTTTGTTGCGGGCGATGAATGTTCCAAAATTCAATTAATTTGCATCTACAAAAGCATTTCTGTTAATGTTCATAGTTTGATGGCCCCTATAACAGGAAAAGAAACTAAGTGTTGATTGGCAGATTGGATACAACTTCTACCTAAGTTCATTATGTATTTCCTAAAAAAAAACTCATTCTCTATGGAAGATCTCTACTTAGCTAACTATTAACAATTAATCCAGTTATTATTCTCGTATAGTCTTCGTGCAGAACTGCAGTACTCTCAGTGCAGTTTTTTTTTCCGTGGTAATTATCAAAAGGGGAGTGCTATTTTTTCAAATATTTTTTTTGGATAAGTAAATTTAAGTCAAGTATGTGTGCCATTTATAGAGCTAAAATTAGCACATCATGAACTAGAACCTTATGAGATGATGACGTTATATCTGGTTACTCTTGTAGATTTCTTCCATGTAATTATGCTTCATTTCTAATCAAAGTTTTCCCTTACTATAAGAGGATGTTCCTTGTCATACTCTAGACACGTGCGTGTTCACTAGTACTCTAAAATAGGAAACATACTTGAATATGAAGTCGATTACCATATAGAAGACCGAGCATGATCATGAAGTTGAAGTAGCACTGACAAGTCCGGTGCTTACTTCTGGCCTTCTAATTCTCTCTAGTTCTTAGTAGATATGTGTATAACTAGAACCCTAGGGCTCTAATTCTCTCTAGTTCAAATTCCAAAACCCTAGTTTTCTGGAGAAATCTACAGATGAATTTATCTATTTTCCATCTCTTTATTTTCTGAAGGGTCTGCCTTCCTTGTATAGTCCAAGGGTTAGAGTAGCAATCAAGTAATCTCAGATTAACCACAGCCCTTAGATCAAACCGTCTTAAATCAACACGAGTATTCAATCTAGGAGGTCGGTGCAGGAAGCTTTTAGAAGGGGAGTGCCACCTGGCATGGACCCATGATGACTGGCCATGGGCGGGGCTGGCCGGCCCTACATGTTTGGCTAGCGGCCCCACCTCATATGACATGGCAGATCCTTCTAGAATATTCTCGAATCTCCTATTTTTTGGTGTGCTGTAATTACGAATTTTCTGATGACGGTTAGAGCCCCATAACCATTGCAGATTTGGTCTGTTTTGTCTGTTTTTCCTTTTAACCTTTTGTAAGTTATAATTCACCAAAACTTCTATAAATTGTTAGTAGCAAAGCCCTAATTCTATTTATGCTCTATCATGGTTTTAAGTGGTCTGATTATGATAATTGTGCTTATTTGAAGACCGTTAATGGCTTAGTTATTTATTTGTGATGATATGGTTATTGCTGCAAAAGAAAAATAGAAATAGCTAAATTGAAGGCCCAATTGAGCAAAGAATTTGAGATGAAGGACTTAGGTGCAGCTAAGAAAATTCTTGGTATGGAAATTATTAGAGATACAAAATCTGGCAAGTTATACCTTAGTTAGCGAGGTTATATTGAAAAGGTTCTTCATCATTTTAATATGGATAATGCAATACCATTGAGTACTCCATTAGCTACACATTTTAGATTATCCTAAGCTTTATGTCCACAGTCAGATGATGATATTGAGTACATATCTAGAGTTCCATATTCCAGTGCAGTTGGTTCTCTTATGTATGCCATTGTTTGTTCTCGTCCTGATTTATCTCACACATTGAGTGTTGTCAGCAGATTTATGTCTAATCTTGGTAAGAAGCATTGAAGGGATGTTCACTGGATCTCTTGATATTTATGAGGTACTTCTAATGCATGTTTGCAATTTGAGAAATCTAGAGATGGACTTAATGGTTATGTTGATTCTGATTATCCTAGTGATTTGGATGAGAGGAGATCTCTCACAAGTTATGTTTTCACCATTGGTGGTTATGCTGTTAGTTGGAAAGCAAGTTTGCAGGTATTGTTGCTATGTCTACTATAGAGGAGGAATATATGGCTATTTATGAAGCTTGTAAAGAAGCTATTCGGTTCAGAGTTTTATACTCTGAACTTTGCGAGGTTACTTATTGCATTATTGTGATAGCGAAAGTGCTATTTGTCCGGCTAAAGATCGATGTTTAATGAAAGAACAAAGCATATTGATGTGTGTTATCACTTCATTCGAGGTGTCATTGTTGAAGGTGGTGTTAAGGTATACAAGATAAATACTCATGATAATCCTACTGATATGTTGACAAAGCCTGCTCCTAGAGATAATTTTGAGCTATGTTCACGCTAAGTTGGTATTACTTTGCTTAAGTCCTAGTGGCTATTGATGATACTTCATTTGCTACATGATGGAATTCGCCTCAAGGTAGAGTTTGTTCGAGTATGTCCAAATTATAACGTGAGTCTTGTGGAGATACACGAGGGCCCTTGGTTCGGGTTATATTTATTAGCGGATTTGTTTTCATATTTGCCAAAGGGGTCCTACCCTAATGGTTAGATACTCGAGCGGCACTCCACGTATCCCGAGTTCGAATCCCCGTGGGAGCGAATTTCGATTGTGGTTAAAAAAATTCCCTCATCAATCCCGTGTGCCAAAGCACTAGTTAAGAGCCAGCCCAGTCCCGTAGGGATCGAGCTGTTGGCTCGTTGGTATACCGCCCGGGGGTTACGATTGTCGACGCCCAGTTCTCGTTGGTACACCAGCCCAAGGGTTACTGATGAATCCGGCCCGTGTCCTCTCCAAAATGGATTGAGGATCGTAGTTCCCATGGGCTAGAAGCTCCTAGTGTCGTGGCGGGGCTGGGGTTCGGGATTTTTCTCGGTCGTGAAAAACGAGGTTTCTTCTTAAGAACAATGCCGGTGGGGCGGTCTTTCCCCACCCGACCGAAGTTTTTTTTTCTAAAAGTACATCTTGTAAGAAACCACGAGATATTTTTGTTTCAGAGTTTCATTGACAAGGTGCGAGAATGCGGAAATGAAACCCTAATAGTTCCATACAAAGTATACATAATAGTCACCGAGGAGTGAATATTTCAGTTTGTCCAACAAATACATCTTGTAAGAAACCACGAGATATTTTTGTTTTAGAGTTCCATTGACAAGGGTGCGGGGCTCGCAGAATGCGAAAACGAAACCCTAATAGTACCATACAACATATACATAATCGTCGTCAATGAGGAGTGAAGATTTCACTCAAGTATTGTATAATAACAATCACGTAAAAGCGATATATAGTGTGACAGAGTGCATCTAGCACGGTATTTTTCATTCGACGTAACCGGCAGCGGATTATAACTACCATACCATTGGAGAAACCAGCTGGTTTTTACCGCAACTGAGACAACCCGATTGGAAGTATGGTACGGCCTAAGGAGCGTAGGGCGTGCGTATGGTATACCGGTGGCCAGGGCTTGCGTTCCTGGCGGCGAGGAGCGAGGTTGCGAGACGAGGGCGCTATTTTCAGACGATGAACAGGAGGAACGGAAGCTGGTTGCGAGATAGATTAGCCAAGGACCAATAGGAGACTTTATCTCATCCTTGGCTGAGTTCGTTATGCATAGGACTCTTAATACTTATACAACTCTGGACTCAACAACTTCCAAATCCTAACAAACCAATCCACTAGCGAGCCTAACAAACCAATCTCAAGACCTAAGACTCCTGACAAATCCTAACCGAATAGCAGATTTCATATCTCTACTAACTACTCATTACCCACGTTGACGACGCTGCCGCTGATATGTGTTACCGGTCATATATAACATCTCTCCCTCCCTCGGGAAACAGCTCGTCCTCGAGCTGAAACTCAGGGAAGTGAGCACGCAGCTCCGGCACCGGCTCCCACGTGGCTTCCTCGACTGGCAACGTAGCCCACTGCACCAACACATACCAAGTACCCCGACGCAACCGAGTGCGAAGAGCACGTTCAGGTTGAAGAAGAAGACGTCCATGGCGCGTAGGAGGCAGTGCGGGTGGCGACGTAGGCGGTGTGCCATGAAATGGCTTCAAGAGCCCAACGTGGAACACATCGTGGAGACGTGCGCCATCTGGAAGGAGAAGACGATAGGCCACGGCACCAATGCGCTCCACCACCTGAAAGGACCTGCATAACGGGGGGGCTGAGCTTGCTGTTCGAACGAGGAAGGTTGAGGATCCGGAGGAGCACCCAGTCACCAACTTGAAACTCGAGGTCGCGATGGCGGCTATCATACTGCCGCCTGGCATACTCCTGAGCCTGAAGAAGACGCTCCCGAACCTCGGACAAAACTTCATCACGCTCTCCCAATAGGCGATCAACCACAATGGTGCGGGTAGTACCTGTGGTGTACGGCAGTAAATCCGGTGGGGGCGGCCATACACAACTTCAAAAGGATTAGTGCGTAGCGCCGAGTGGAACGAGGTGTTGTAACAATACTCAGCCCATGGTAACCAGTCTAGCCACGAACGCGGCTGATCTCTAGTGAAACATCTCAAGTACATAGCGATAGTGCGATTCACCACCTCCGACTGACCATCCGTCTGCAGGTGGAAGGCCGTGTTCATGCGCAAAGTGACGTTGGCCAGCTTGAACAAATCCCGCCACACATGGCTTGTGAACACAGGATCGCGGTCACTGACAATGGACTCCGGGTAGCCATGAAGCCACACAATCCCGTAAAAGAACACTTTGGCCACCGAAGAAGCTGTATAGGGGTGACTGAGGGCAAGGAAGTAAGCCTGCTTCAAAAACCGGTCGACAACTGTCAGGATCACGCTTTTGCCATGCACTTTAGGAAGGCCCTCCATGAAGTCTGTTGACACCTGTTATAGCATAATATTATAAGTCAATAAACATAAAATAAGGGCTCAAGTTAAAGACCAAACATAAGTCTAGGGGTCTAACTAACATAATTCCACGAGTTTTGGTATTCTGTGACTTTCCAGAGACTTGATAGATAAATGCAGAGAAGAATGGAGAAAGTTCTGGAATATACAAGACATATGATGACAAGACTTGACCGTGAAGTAACTCAACCCGAAAAGTGGACTAAAACATTCTAGAAGATACCGAGAGGACACCGAGAAAAGACGGGATGCCGAGGTGGCAAGCCACCCCGGCGACGCCCGATGCCACATAGGCCGGCGCCGGGTGGGCCACCCCATCGAGCTCTCCTTTCTAGGTCGGTTTACTACCGACTTTGAGGTTGTATCTACACCGTTGTTGAAGGTCGGTTTGATCCAAGCGATCACGTTCATCGCCAAGTACTATATAAGAAGACCAGCTGACCCCAGGGCTATAATCAATCTCATTATCATATTCATTATCAACTCATACCCATCAAGTCCAGCCAAGTCTAGACCTAAGCCCTAGTTCATACTAGAAGTAGTTAGCTATCTAGCTAGTTCTAGTTGAAGATCAAGTTCATCTTGAGTTCCCGATAGTCAAGAAGTAGCAAGGATCATCGTTCTTGAGACTTCTCTCTTGTATTCGATCCGTAAGTACTATTATATTTAGAATACAATTGTTATGGCTTTGATCTTATTAATTATTATATTCTTATTGATATGTGTTTATGCTTGCTATGATTATATGTTTAGTTTAGTAAGATTGCTTTATATTTTATGCATGGAATTGTATAATCCATATAGATGATCACTATGTGGGTGATAAGCAATGTGTAAATGTGGTGTTTATACAACGTTTATCTCGCAATTGCACCCTACATTCCGGGCCGTGTGGTAGATCGCGGGAGTGACAAATCCTATTGAGTCCTTTGGAATCCACCCTCCGAATGTAGGACTAGTCGAGTTTATTATTACGATAATGATCAAGTTTCGTCCTTGGTTGTTATTGGTAATGCTTGCCATGTGTAGAAGTAATTCAACCTTGCCATGATAGCTAGATGTATTGCACTAATTATAGTATTCATTTGACATATATGATTAGGAGTATCTTAGGAATATTCATTCTATTCTTTCTATAACATGTTAATAGCTCGTATGATACTAGTGGCATATGATGATCTTAGACTTGGGTATTTATCATTTATATATTTATCTTTATCCCGTGACTTATCCCGTTGAGTAATGTTAGATGCATATGGCTACTCCGCATTGTACATTTGTAAGTGGATCTCATAAATAAATCACAATATAAATCATTAGATATCCTTTTCTCTCTACTTTCCATAGACTCCCTTCCCCTGTGGTAAAATATAAATACGATACGGATTACTCCCGATGAAGTGCTACAATTGGTATTTCTATCTCGTAAACTTGCGGATATCATGTTCATTCTTTTATCAAGGCCTATCAACAAATACCATGCCCCGCATTTCTTTGAGCGTTATTGCTAGGGTGACGAACTAGTGTATAGGTCATGCCTAGAAATGAGTGGTATACCTTGAGTACATATCCTGGTGAGATTAATTCCACTATGGATAGTGGTGCTAAGTTTACACCCCACTACTAACACCACCTAACTCCGCTTTGTTGGATCATGAGGTTAATCCCATATCCAAGCTAATATGATTAGATAGATTTCCCATATATATTTCTTTCGCCTTCCTAATTGGGATCGTGTAAGAAATATCAACAAAGTCCATCCTGATGTCAACCCAAATCCGTGTGGGCACTGGCAGAGGCTGTAGGAGACCGGCAGGATGGAGATGATCAGTCTTGTTGCGTTGGCATATGACACAGGAACCCACAAACTCGCGCACCACCCCGGCGATCATGCTCAACCAGAAGTCATGCCGAAGACGGTGGAGAGTCTTCTGGGTGCCTTCGTGGCTGGTGCCATGAGCGAGCTGGAGCACCACCGGAAGAGCTGTAGAGGTGGCTGGAATGAACACCCGAGAGCCATGTAACACCAGGCCATCCAGAACGCGCCATGGCACCCCACGGTCTGAGACAACCGAGGCACGAAACACGCCCAGAGCTGCATCGGTCTCATACTCGCGGCGAAGGTCATCGTAGAACTAAAAGGAAGGGCCGGACCAAGCCGAGCTAAGTCGGATCCGGCCCGTCTTGACAATGCGTTGGCCACCACGTTTAGCTTGTCGGGCTTGTACTCAACAAGTAAAATCATAGGCAATAAACTTACTCATCCACCGATCTTTGAGGAATGGTGGACAACCGCCGGTCGAGAAGATACTTCAATGCATAATGATCTGACGAACGATGAACGATCTACCACACAGATAAGAGTGCCAATGACGAACAGCTTGCACCAAGCCAATAAGCTCTTGTTCGTAGGCGGCCAACTTATGGTGACGAGCTGCAAAAGGGTGATCAAGAATGCCGGGGCGCCCGCACCTTGATGAAGCACCGCCCCAAATCCTGTCCCCGCAGGCGTCATAGTCCACAATAAAGTCTTGTTCAAAAGCCGGCAGCAGTAGCACGGGTGCACTAGAGAGTGCTAATTTGAGGGGCGAAAGGCCTCACCGCAGGCACGCAGTCCCACACAAACGCCACCTTCCCGAGCAACGCTGTAAGAGGGGCGGCCACCATGCCGAAATCTTTGATGAAGCGGCAGTAATATCCAGCGAGGCCCAGAACCCGCGCGGCTCTCGGACCAGAAACTGTGTCAGGGCCATGAAGACGCCGGTCGAAACCTTGTCTTGATCCATGCCCAAGCCAGCCTTTGAGATGACATGCCCCAAGTAGTGCACTTCTGTTGTGGCAAAGCTACATTTGGACCGCTTTGAGCCGTAAATGGTTGGCACGGAGGGCATTCAGGACGGCGTTGACGTGCTGTAGATGGGTAGACCATGATGGACTATAGATCAAAATGTCATCTAAAAACACGAGGATAAACTTACGAAGGAATAGTCCCAACACGGTGTTCATTAGGCGCTGGAACATGGCTGGCGCGTTGGTGAGGCCAAACGGCATGACCAAAAACTTGAAGTGACCTTCATGTGCCCGGAACGTTGTCTTCTCGATATTAGCTGAATGCATACAGACTTGATTCTAGCCTGACCACAGATCAAGTTTCGTGAAGAAGCGATCCCCCTTGAGTTCATCGACGGCTCCTCCACGACAGGGATCAGAAACTTGTCTTTCACTATCTCTTTGTTCAAAGCACGGTAATCGGCGCGTAAGAATCTCCATGATTCATCGTGCTTCTTGACGAGCAACACCGGGGCGAAACGCTGCTATGCTAGGTCGGATGATGCCTTGGCGAAAGTATGGCCACACACCGAGCCTCGAGTTCATCTTTTCGGTTGAGGGTACCTCGTAGGGTCGCACCGCCATCGGGAGCTGTGTTTGGAAGCAAATGAATCCTATGGTCGCATGCCCTCGCTGGTGGCAGCCCTTCGGGTTCCTCGAACACGTCAACGACGGTCTCCAGTAGGGTGTCAAGGAGTGCTGGTGCTGCTGAACGGATGGCATGTAGGCGACGTGTGGACTGAACATCGTAGCGCGTCGAGCCAATACCCCTCCAGAACACACGAAGACCGGCCCGAGTGAACGCCATGCATAGGTCATCGAAATCCCACAAAATAGGCCCGAGCTATCGAAGGAAGGTGACTCCCAACACCATGTCCCACTTATCCAATGGGATGGTGTAACAATCCACACCGAACGCTTCATCAGCAATTTGAATGCCCACATCCCTAGCAAGGCCGGTGCACTCAACCCGGTCGCCATTGGCCACAATTACACGCGCCGGGGCAGGGTAGGGTGCGGATGCCCGAGACGTCGGCGACCTCCTCCCGCACGAAGTTATGCGTCGAGCCGGAGTCCAGCAAGGCGACGAGCTGATGGTTGCCGAGCTGCACGTAGATCTTCATGGTGTCCGCCGTGTGGATGCCTGCGATGGCCCAATGAGATGGCAGGAGAGTCCTCTGCAGCAGCTGCCTGATGATCGTCAGCAGGTTCCTCCTCCTCTAGTGGTTCCTCCACAATGTAATCCAGGGACTCGAGGAAGAAGAGGCAGGCGCACTTGTGGCCTTGGACATACGGTTCGTCGCAGTTGTAACACAATCCCAGCTTGCGTCGCTCCACCATCTCCTGGGGCGTCAAATGTTTGAAGGGCCTCGCACACTAGTCTTGGCGCCGTGCAGCAGAACAGGGGGTTCGTTGCACTCGGAAGTGCCACCGACCGACAACCGGTCGACGTGGAGGCCTGGTCTGTGGTGCTGGTAAGGCCAGCGAGACGTTCCGGCGCTCATAGGCGCGGCCAACTGCATGGCGTGTTGCAAGTCCTACGGATCATGAAGCTCAACATCGATCTTGATATGCTTAGGTAAGCCGCCGGTGAACAAGCGCGCTTGCTGCAGCGGTGGCAGCCGGCCGGCATGCGCCAACCGAGCCATGAAGGCCTCCATGTATGCCGCTACGGTAGACTGGAAAGGCAGGCGCGCTAAGCTCAGCCACGTGATTCATCGTGAGGGCCGGCCCAAAGCGATCGTGGCACATCTGCTTGAAGTGTTCCCAGGTCGGCATGCCCATGTCGCGCTCACAACGACATACCATTGCCGCGCGATGCCGGTCATGTGAAAGGAGGCCAGCCACACCATGTCAGCCTCGCGCGTGAGCTGGCCACGGAAGAAGCTCTCACAGCGATTAAGCCAGCCAAGCGGGTCCTCCTTGCCAGCGAACTCGGGGAATGTCAGTTTATGGAACCGTGGAACGCCTGAGTGCTCACTAGGCTGTGGTGCATGGATCCTTGAAGAGGACGAGTACTGGCCGGCACCAGTGGCCGGCGGTGCGGTGGACGAGGAGTATTGCGGCCCATAGAGGATCTGTTCCATGGATGGGATCGGTGATGGGGAAGATGGGAACGAGATCTGCGTGATGGGAACACCGTGCAACTGGGGCAGTGGTGGCCGAGGCCCGGTCGGCTGCAACGATGGTGCCGCAGGGGAGGTTGTCGCCGGCAGCGTGGCGGAGGGACTTGGGGCCACCTGGGATGAAGCAGGGATGCCACCGTAGCCCGGTATGCCATACTGGAGTTGGAGCGGGGCCGGGAACAGCAGGGCCAGCGGCACCGAGGACGCCGAACCCCCATCAAGCGCGGCGACGCGAGTGGCCAGGCTGCCGAGCTGCTGAGGCACACCCTGCAGGTTGTTGAGTTGCAGCTGCATGGATCTCATATGATTGACGAGAAGGACCAGTGTATCGTTGAGGTTTGCTGCTGCTGGTGGTGTGGCGGAAGGCGTGGCAAGGGCGGAGGTCGTGGTGGTGGTGGATAGGGCGTCGGAGATGGCGGCGGAGGTGGTGCGATGACCGGGACGTCGGCGGAGGTGACGGGGATGACCGGAGACCCCTGCGAACCAGACATGGTCTCTGATACTAGATTGGTACGGCCTAAGGAGCGTAGGGGCGTGTTGACAAAGGATCGACAATCACAAACAAATATCACGGTGGCTATGCCTAGAAAATCAAGATCGCGCTCAAGAACACAGAATTTGGGACGAACTGGCAACTGTCGACAGGGTGTCGACAGTGCCCCTTTTCACTGATTCAAACTCGATGTTCACAGGTGTTACGAACTTTTTCCAAGCGCTAACACACACATAGTACTTCCTACTACTTATACCAGCAGCTAGGACACGTGGTTACAACACGAAATACAAAGTACACATGGATACAAGTTGACAGAAAAACAACTGCCTCAGCTCCACGACGTGGTGAGCGTGGCCACCCCGCTCCTGCTCCTCCAACTCCGTTTCCCGCCAAGAGCATAATTCAAATTCTGTCAACACAAACACCAAACCAACTTCACAGCCTTGCTCCTTGACGCCGTGAACACAAGCTTACACCAATAGGGCGTACGTATGGTATACCGGTAGCCAGGGCTTGCGTTCCCGGCGGCGAGGAGCGAGGTTGCGAGACGAGGGCGCTATTTTCAGACGATGAACAGGAGGAACGGAAGCTGGTTGGGAGATAGATTAGCCAAGGGGCCAATAGGAGACTTTATCTCATCCTTGGCTGAGTTCATTATGCATAGGACTCTTAATACTTATAAACTCTGGACTCAACAACTTCCAAATCCTAACAAACCAATCCACTAGCGAGCCTAACAAGACAATCTAAAGACCTAAAACTCCTGACAAATCCTAACCGAATAGCAGATTCCATATCTCTACTAACTACTCATTAGGCACGTTGACGATGCTGCCGCTGATATGTGTTACCGGTCATAACAAAGTACCTGTGAGTTTAGACATATGAGGCCAGTCAGTCAGTATAAACAAATTGCAGACTAGAGAAAAAATCTGATGATCAAAGGATAACGTCATATTTATACAATAATAATAAGAAACAGGAAAAATATACTCACTTCGGTTACCGCACAATATGTGCCTGTGTAGTGGCTCCTTGAGAGGAAGAGGGCCCCGCCGTGTCGCCGCTTGTGCTTGTGTTTTCATGACGGATAAAACCATTCTTGGTGTATATCATGAGAAGAGCAATGATGGTCATGATCTCACCACCGTCAGTCAGGTGTCTGGCATGAGAATTCTCGTTGCACAAGTAGGCCGTGTAGCACAGCATCTCCACCCACACTTCCAACACCATGTTGAGGACGACTTCACCATTAACAGAGAATGTGGTTTCTGCTTGTTCCATGAACATCATGTCTTTGCTGCCGTGATGTGGATCAGCTTTTCCGCAAGTTGACGTCCTCTGCCCATTGTTGTATTCGTGGCGGCATCATCAGAGCACAACTTGACATACGCCTGGCGACTAACAGGGTAAGGCAGCATGTCAGGACGGGCAGCCAACAGGAAGAACATGTAATTGGCGACAGCCTTTGCTGCTTCTAGTACTGTCTGAATATCCTCTCGGAGTGTCTTTTTCATGTACCACTCAATGTAGGCATGAGTAGCGATGTGCCACACAAGGATGCTCTCCTCTAGTTTCAACTCCTCCAGATCCGTCCAGATCCAGGTGATGTCGTCATTATTCATACCTCTCCGTAGGGCGTTCTGGCCCCATGATTTTGTGATGTCGTCATCAGCCGTGGACACCAGTTTCAGCACCTTGTCAATGACAAGTTTGGGGATGTAGGTGGACCAGGAGTAGACATTGGAGTCCCACCAGTCCTCCACTCCCAACCTCTTTGCCATCTTGCTGCCTGTGCTATAGTCACTGTGATACCTCAACTTACTAAGGCTGTGTTGCCGCATGCGGCCTGACCACCACATGTAGCTTCGTGAAATTATCCCCATTGCCATAGTGACGACAGTTTCAACCATCTGAACCACAGAGGCAAGTATAAACCATTCCTTCTCAAGCAAGAGGACAGCTGTCCACCTGGAGAAGATGGCCCTCAGCACTGACATGGTCTCCAGGGCGGCTGCACCGCTGAGCAAAACATGGGTGATAGTCACATCTACTACTCCTCGTGTGTGGTACGCGCCGTCGTCATAGTACACCCCCGCAGCAGTCACCAATGATGACCTGAACAGCAGGAGCGCGGCGACGGTGAAAGGCAGTGAGATGACACGGATGAAGAAGCCATACCATGTGTGCACCACAGCAGCCTTGGTGTACAAGAGGTCGTACATCATCGACAGCTGCATCTCCACTACTTCCAACATATACTTTCCTTCATGTGCCACATCCACATCCGTCCTAGTTCTAGTTTCCACGTAGCTTGTTGGCCCCTCGAACATTTGCTTGGGAATGAACAAGAGTGAGTAAACATCACCTAGGAAGTCAAGCTCACCAACTAGGAAATCCCATGACGCAGCCATCTGTCTCACTGCTTCAGAGAGCCTGGTAGTACCTGCCCGATGCCCATCGGTGCGGCTAACCCTGCTGTAGCTCGTGGCAGATAGGCTGCTGCTGGCACAACTGTCGGCGCGCTTCAGCGCCCATATCCTTTCCCCGTACTTGAGAACCCCGACCACAAACATGAGGATGGCAGCAGCCCGGAGGTTGGACGGGTGGGAGAGGATGGAAGACACGTACAGTACGTAGCCGGCGGCTGCCACCTGTAGCAAGAAAGTCTGGAGGTGACGCAGCCACAGCCGGTTGTCCTCGATGGCGTAGGCACTGATGTTGTCCTGCCCGCCCAGATGCACCAGCAGCAACGGCGCCCAGAGAGCCATCAGGTGGTGCTCGGAGGACCTGCACACCACGGACATGTGGCCCAGGGCGTATAAGGCCGTCGTGTCCGCCAGCATGTATGCCGACCAGATCACCACCTTTAGCACAGCCCAGTCTTTGCGCCGACGGATATCCGCCAACAACAGGAGTGTCACCTGCACGATGAAGCTCACCACCACCATGAAATGCACCCCCCATGCAGTCCAGAACGCCACTAGCGGCTCCAATCCTGCCACCATTTCTCTCTGCCTAATTAAAGAGACACATATACAGGGAGAAGGTGATGAGTACTTCAAGTCATCCAACTATATACACATTGATGAAACATAAATATATAGATTGTCTGCATGGATGCAAGAAAGTTAATTCTCAATGCTAAACTGTTGTTTAACCATATTGTGTTCAAATGGAAGCCAAAATGATGTATTGTTGACAAGACAATCTAGTTCAAGTGAAGATAATAAAGCAAATGGAATTGATGAAATGACTTAGGTTTGTATCGTAAGCAAGCACAGTTGTGAAGGTTATATGAGACATGAGGCGTCACCCATAGAAGCTCAACCCTTCTGGGTGCTCCGGGAAGTTTGTAGCTCACCCAACATCTAGTAAGAACAAGCTCAAAAAAACATCTAGTAAGAACAAGCTCAAAAACATCTAGTAAGAACTCTCAAAACAAGAGACTTGTGACCTAAACCCTAAACCCAAGCCTTTGTGGATTCTTCAACAACATAGGGGTAGATAAGCCTTAATGGTGAGCTGAACCACGGGATAAATCACTTGTCTATTGTGTTCTTACTATTCTGATGCGCTCTAGTTGTTTGTGTTGGTTTATCAAGGTTTGCTCCCTATAGTGCCTTAGCATCCAACTTTGTTCAACTGGTGAAACGGGCTCAACACTACCTCAAAAACATTAGTAATTTACTCGATTTTAGTTTCATTTTGTAGATTTTGAATAGTGCTCTCGAGCTACTATGTATGTGGCACCACCGCAGTTTTACATGGCACTTCCGTGACACGGCAATGCCACATAAAAGTGTGGTGGTGCCGTGCTACATTGAATTTTTTTAAACTGTTCTATTCAACTCCCTCCCTCTCTAGGCTTGTTTGATCCTTTTCACATATCCAACGGACTCAGGACGACAAACCAACAAAAAGTTCCACCAAATAGACTGTCTGGCAAACACCTACTGAGGAAAAAAAAAAAATAGAATTGTAGAAACAAGTCGAAGCCATGGGTATGACAGAGCAAGAATTGTGGTATATAGAGAAAGGAAGACTAGAATTTGACATGGCACCTCTTGCATACTAGTAGGAGGCAGGCAAAGATCTATTGGAGCACGCACAAGGGATTGCAAAATTGCCGTCAAATTTGCGCCGACTTCATGAATATTATAAAATAGAGACCGGTAAGAAAGAGCAAGTAATGTTCGGAATTAGAGTCCCAGTATGGATCTTACGAAAAGAAAACGAGTCCCAGTATGGATATTATGTCATAGAAAAGAAGCTGTGTGGGTCTACTAGGAGTCTAGGACTGCTCGTTTAATTTTTACCAGAGGCTCCAACTCGACCTTCAGATATTTTCCTTGTGGACTATGTAAGTACCCTTGCCACATGATATTATAGTATGGCATACTGTGTCTTGTAACAATCGATCGATAAATATTAGAACTGGTCATTTCTTGCTTCTCCTAAGTCGTATACCTGCTTTTATGGTCTGACTGTGGCTTTTAGCTGAGTAATGTCGGGCTACTTGGGCAATGGGCTTAGGGCCATCGATCAAGATCCATAACACAAACAATTTGTCAGCAACTCGTTCCCGGCGACCGGGTTCTCTCCTTCTTCCTCCTGATGTCGGTGGACTGCTCGGCTGAAAGATAGTTTTGCTTACAAAATAATTGTTGGTTTCCTCCGCTCACACGCTACCTCCTATATCTCCTCCTTAGCTAGGCCTGACACAAGGTTTACTAGCCCACTCAGCCACATGTTCTTGGGTTCATGGACTTAGGCCTTGAGCTCCTCCTGACAGCAGCAGTACCAGGGGTGAGGGGCCATGACATCCCCCCCCTCCCCCCCCCTCGTTGCGTCCCGGCATGCCCTGGCCAGAGCATGCGGGAAGCGTTGGCGCAGGGACACGGCGTCTTTTCAGGTCGCCAGAGAGGAATCCAAGCCAGACCATTCGACAAAGGACTTGCTGGGCGGAGGAGCCGCCGCGAGGATGAAGGCGGCGTTGCAGGAAGGACTCCGGCACTTGAAGGTTTTCGAAGACGTCCTCGTAGGTGGGGAGGCCCGACGGTCGAAGATGGCGCTAGCTTCAGTGGTGAGACATGGAACACCGGATGGACGCTTGCGCTTTCGGGAGCTCTAGCTTGTAGGAGACAGGACCGATCTTGGCGATGACTTTGTATGACCCGGAGTACTTGAACGATAGCTGCTTCTGGTTGGCGCATGGAGCCAGCGAAGACTGTACGTATGGCTACAGCTTGAGGAAGACGAAGTCGCCGACGTTGAAGGAGCGTTCAGAGCGGCGCTTGTCGGGCGTGTTGCTTCACGCGGTGTTTCGCCGAGGAGGTGTTGGCGCATCACCGAAAGCATCACAGAGCCGTCGCGGATAGCATGGAGTCGACATCACGCATCTGAAGAAACCGCCGGATAGAGCCCAAAATGACAAGGAGGATGGTCGTAGCGTACCCTGAAAGGCGAGCGGTTGATGGAGGAGTGGAAGCTTCTATTGTACCAGAACTCGGCGAGGGGGATCCAGCATATACACTTCCGAGGACAGGCTTGGACGAAGCACCGGAGGAACGTCTCAAGGCATTGGTTGACGCCGCTCCGTTTGGCTGTTGGACTGCGGGTGATCGGCCGAGCTCATAAGAGTTGCGTCTGAAGCGAGCCCGAATAGCTCTCTTCAAAAGGAGCTGGTGAAGACTCGATCATGGTCGAAGATGACATGTGTCAGCAGACCATGTAGACGATAGATAGTGTCCAAGAAGGCATGCGCAGCCTGGGAAGCAGAGAAGGGGTGTGACAAGGGGTATAAAGTGAGCAAATTTGTTGAACCTGTCCACGAGACGAGGATGCAATTTGCAAGTCCAAAACGAGGCAAGCACTTGATGAAATCCATAGAGATCACTTTCCAAGACCCTGAAGGTACTAGAAGTGGCTCCTGGAGACCGGGATATTTTGCAATGTCTCGCTTAGCTTGGCAGCAGACTGAGCATGCTGCAACGAAGTCACGAACAGCCTTTTGATGTCGTGCCAGGCAAACAGGCACTTGACCTTGCTGTAGGTTACTGGGAAGCCCGAGTGGGCACCAATTGGGTTATCATGTAGGGCAGACATGATCTTGTGTTGCAAGGTTGGGTTGGAGCCCACCCAGACGCGGTCCTGGAGGTAGTTGATGCCATACCGAATGGAGTAAGGTGGGTGCGTGTCAGGAACAGCAACCCCGACGGCAATCCGGCAAGGCGTGAAGAGCTACAGGACCGTGGCTGATTGTCGGATCCACAGCATTGGGTCGTTATTTGTTTCTTGGGCCCGAGGCCGTGTATCGTAGTCGGTCGCCCATGGCCCGGAGTCTGTTGGCTTATATGCCGTAGCTATCGCCGTTACGAGGCATCGAACAACCTGAAACGTTACTCAGAACCGCCTCTCTCTATATTTCGATTCAACCTTGTTCTTCGTTTGTTCCTGTTCGTTCCCCATTTCATTGCTATTCCTACCCTAGATTCCAGTTCCCGTTCCCGAATTCGTCGCGATTCCAAGCGAACGTGACAATTGGTATCGGCTCCCTTTGATTCACCGGCCAAATTTTGCTCGATTCGATTTGGGGATAAACGGCTCGTTATCACCAATCGAACTTCGCCCTTCCGAAGTTGCTTGAGTTTGATTGCAATAAATCCATCCACCACCCTCGCCGGAGCACTCTCTCCGCTCTAGTTGATTCGGCTTGTGTCGGGCCGCCCGGCGCCCGCGCAAAATCGGCGAAGGCGCAGCTCAAATGGCGGCGGCGTTGGAGGATTTGGCGACAAAGTTCGACGAGGTCTCCAAGCGCCGACCCCGCCGTGGATCTGGCCAAGGAGTTGACCGGATTCCGCGAGATGATGAAGCGTACGCCGATGCCGCCCCGGCGCGGCGCAAACGAGCCACCGCCGACTCGGCTGCCACCGATTTGCGCGACAGGGCGGAGGTGGCGGAGTCGACGATCCGCGAGTCTACCAGCGACATCGACCGGCCTCGTCGGCGTATGGACAACTTGAGTGCACCGCTGCCCAACCTGTTTCTAGGCGGGGCCCTGGTTCTACCTACTTTGCTCCGGGGTGGCGCCCAGCCTGTCGTGCCCCACCCCCGGCCGGACAAACCTCCATCCCGGGGCTCGACCTCAACGTTAGGCCCGTTCCTCGCTTCCATCATCGGCGCGACGACGCGCAACCCAACGGGAGTGGCGAGCGTTGCGGCGGGTTTCATGAAACCCGGCCGCGGAATCCTCGATGGTGGTACGTGTGTGATTCTCACTTTGATCCATCTATGCGTCCTCCACCGCTTTCCCCAAACCGGAGTTTCCCAAGTTTGATGGCTCGAACCCACGCTTATGGATGGATCATTGTTTGATGTATTTCGAGGTATATGTTATTCATGACTCTCACGAAGACTCGGTTCGCGGGCGCCAACTTCGTTGGATCGGCGAAGAGACATGGCTTCATACTCTGGAGCGCCATGGCCGTGTCTTTGAGTGGAATGATCTCTCGCGCCAAAGTCATGCGAAAGTGGGATAAGGACCAAGTATCCAATAGTCCTCACGCAGCTTTGAGTCTATTCGCGAAGGGTTCGGTGGATGAGTACACGGTGAGTTCGAACAAGGTGCTCACAACCTCCTGCTCTATAATGCTAACTATGATGAGACCTACTTTGTGACTCGTTACATGGCCGGATTGAGGGAGGAGATTCGTATTAGTTTGGTTCTCGCATAGGCCAACTTCGTGGATACTGCTAGCTGCTTAGCCTTGATTCAGGAGAATGAGTTGGGAAAACAGAGGGGGAAGGGTGTGTGGAAAGAGCAGAATAGACACCAGCAGAAGGTTTGGGACAAAGCTAAGATTCTAGACACTGACAAACCTGCTCTCCCTGAGCCTGAGGATAAGTTGGCAACCTTGAAGCAGTTTAGGAGGAAAAATGGTCTCTGTTTCAAGTGTGGTTCTAAATGGACCCGAGAACATAAGTGTCCTGATCAGGTGCCCATTCATGTAATGGAAGAGTTATTGGATGCTTTAGAAGAAGAGGATTACTCTTATTCAGAACAGGATGCTGATGTGCAAGAAGATACAATGATGACTGTGGCTCAGCAGGATGTTAGTCACTCTGTCAGAAGGAAGACTATGAAGCTTTGTGGGTTAATTGGCAAGAGGGAAGTGTTGGTGTTGGTAGACTCTGGTAGTGTGGGTTCCTTTGTCAGTACCAATTTGGCTACCCTACTGCAGTTACCTACTGTGCCATGTACACCAACCAATTTCATAGCAAATGATGGGGGCACCATGACTTGTGATCGAAAAATTGTTGATCTCGCATTGGTCGATCTGAGGGGTCACACCTTTGTGTCCACAAAGTGGGAATTTTGCCCCTGAAATGCTTTGATATGGTGATAGGGGAAGACTGGCCGAAGACTCAGAGCCCAATGTGGGTACACTGGGCAAGAAGTTGATGAGAGTCACTTACAATGGGAAAAGAATCGAAGTTAGCCGGGGTTTCTTCGCTGGAGTCCTCTTGTGCATCCATTTCTCGAATCGATTGCAGCCCCGTTGAATAGAGAAGCTGTGCAATTTGTCGCGGCAATTTAAATGGGCACTTGCTTGATGACACCGATCCGCCTAATTCGGCATTACTCATTCTCCTGGAGTGTGTTGATTCTACTAATACTCCCGCTCCTGTGAAGATGTTGTTGCAAGATTACTCGATTTATTTCAACAACCCCTCGCCTATGCCACCTGCTAGACAGTTTGATCATTCTATTGAGTTGCTACCTGGAGCACAACCTGTCAACATAAGGCCTTACAAGTACTCTCCAGCTCAGAAAGATGAGATTGAAAGACAGTTGAAAGAAATGTTACAAAGTGGCATTATCAAGCCTAGTCGAGTCCATATGCTTCTCCCCCGTGTTGTTGGTAAAGAAGAAGGATGGCACCTGGCGGTTTTGTGTGGACTATAGGCATCTTAATGCTCAAACAATCAAGAATAAACATCCCATGCCTGTGGTGGATGAACTAATTGATGAGCTAGTAGGGGCTCAGTGGTTTACTAAGCTAGATTTCAGAGCTGGTTATCATCAGATCTGCATCAAACCATCTGATACACATAAGACTGCTTTTAAAACTCACAGTGGACTATATGAGTTCTTGGTTATGGCTTTTGGACTGACTAATGCCCCAGCAACATTTCAGAGTGTGATGAACCTGATATTTGCTTCTCTACTAAGGAAAGGGTTGTTGGTTTTCATGGATGACATTTTGATTTACTCCAAGACTTTGGAAGAACATATGCAGCTACTAAAGCAGGTCTTGGACATATCAAGGCAACATCAGTTTTTCATCAAGTTGTCTAAGTGTTCTTTTGCCCAAAAGTCCATTGATTATTTGGGGCATGTCATTTCTGGTGAGGGAGTTGCAACTGATCCATCTAAGATAGAGGCTGTGCAGCAGTGGCCTATTCCAAGGAACTTGAAAGAGTTAAGAGGTTTTCTTGGCCTAACTGGTTATTATAGAAAGTTTATTAAGCACTATGGCTTGATTAGCAAAGCATTGTCTGATATGTTGAAGAAAGGCATTCCTTTTCTCTGGACTTCTCAGCATCAGCAAGCCTTTGAACAGTTGAAACTTGCTCTGATCTCAACACCGCCTTAGCTATTCCTGATTTTAGCAAGACATTTGTATTGGAAACTGATGCTAGTGATGTGGGTTTTGGAGCTGTGTTGTTACAAGAGTCCCATCCTGTGGCTTTTCTGAGCAAAGCTGTTTGTTCCAAGAATCAGGCATTGTCAACCTATGAGAAGCAATGTATGGCCATTTTGTTGGTCAGGAAAAATGGAAGCCTTACTTACAAAGATGCACCATTTATCATCGAATCGATCATAAGAGCTTGCTATACTTGAGTGAGCAAAGGATTACTACCAGGTTGCAACAGAAAGCATTGATGAAGCTAATGGATCTTGAGTTCAAAATTGTATACAAGAAAGGTGCTACCAATCTAGCTGCTGATGCACTATCCAAAAGCCACTCCCCAACTCCCTTGTGTGCAATATCTTTTCGCAATGCCGATTGGTTGGATAAGGTCAAACTTGGCTATCTTTGAGGATGAAACGCTCTTAAGATCTTGGAGTCTCCATCCGAGATTTTTCTCGTGCATGAGGGTATTATCGCATCAAGGCCGTATTTGGTTGGGTACTAATGCTCTTGCTATTGAACATGTGCTTTTAAGCGGTGCACAACTCGGAGTGGGTGGTCACCGAGTGTTCAAGCTACTTATTACAGGGGTGAGAAATCTGTTTTGTTGGCCTCATATGAAGCGGGATATTCGAGATTTGTGCGGGAATGCCGGGTGTGCCCGCAAGCCAAGATGGAACATACAAAGAAACCTCGGGCTCTTGCAACCCTTGGATATTCCAACTTAGGCTTGGCGGGTGGTCCAGTATGGACTTCATTGAAGGTCTTCCTGTGTCAAAATGCATTTGACGCCATTCCGGTGGTTATTGACAAGTTCACCAAATATGCTCATTTCTTGGCATTATCTCACCCATTTTTACGCTCTGGATGTGGCTCAAGTATATTTAGATCATGTCTATTCTCATCATGGGTTTCCCAAGAAGATTGTGTCAGATAGGGATCGGATTTTTAATAGCAAGGTATGGAAGAAGCTATTCAATCTCTCTGATACTCAGTTGCTCATGAGCTCTTCCTATCATCCAGAAACTGATGGTCGGCCCCGAAAGGTTAAATCGATTAATCCGGAGAATTATTTGAGGTGTGTAATTCATTCTTGTCCTAAGCAATGGCACAAGTGGTTATCTGTGGCTCAGTTGTGGTACAATACATGCTATCATTCAGCTCTGGGCAGATCTCCTTTTGAAGTAATGTATGGCTATTCTCCTCCTCAGTTTGGCCTGTCAAATGAAGTTCGCTTACACTCTGCAGACTTGGAACAATGGGTTGGTTGAGCGCAATTTATCGTGTCGATGTCATTCAAATCATTTGCATCGTGCTCAACAACGCATGAAACATCAAGCTAATAAAGGTCGCAAAGTGAATGTGAGTTTTGGATAGGTGACAAGGTCTTTCTTCGACTGCAGCCATACATTCAGTCCTCTGTGGCACCTCGCAGTAACCAGAAGCTGTCTTATCGTTGGTATGGTCCCTTTGAGATAATCAGTCGAGTTGGGGCTGTAGCTTACAAGTTGAAGCTCCCGATGAGTGCAAGATCCATCCGGTGGTGCATGTTTCTCACTCAAACGACATGTACCTCCATCCGCTCGTTTGGAGGATGATATTTCTGCAATACCGATGATCCTAATCTTCCAATGCAGCCCTTACGGTTCATTGCCGATAGGTGGACAAAAATGGGCTCTTCTACCATTCATCAATCGCTTGTTTGTTGGGATGGCATGCCACCTTCTCTCGTCGACATGGGAAGAAGCTCAAGATCTACATCGGCGGTTCCTCGGCTAGCCCAACTTTTGGGGGCAAGGCGGCTTTCGAGGGGGAGGCAATGTCGAGAACAAAGAACCCCGACGGCAATCCGGCAAGGCGTGAAGAGCTACAGGACCGTGGGCTGATTGTCGGATCCACAACATTGGGTCGTTATTTGTTTCTTGGGCCCGAGGCCGTGTATCGAAGTCGGTCGGCCCATGGCCCGAGTCTGTGGCTTATATGTCGTAGCTATCGCCGTTACGAGGCATCGAACAACCGAAACGTTACTCTGAACCGCCTCTCTCTATTTCGAATTCAACCTTGTTCTTCGCTTGTTCTGTTCGTTCCCCATTTCATTGCTATTCCTACCCTAGATTCCAGCCCAGCCTCCCGAATTCATCGCGATTCCAAGCGAACGCGTCAAGGCGCCTTTTGGGTCTACCGAAAGTTCCCGAAGAAGGGCGTGAGAGGTATCATCTCACGGATAGCCGCCAGCCGACTTCGCCAACCAAACCGAGAAGCATAAGAGATTGATTATAGTTGAGCATGAGGAGATGGGTGGCGGACGTAGGTATCTGGCCACCGTGTTGGAAGCACTGGACTTGTAGACGATCATGTACGCAGCCCCGGCAAGTTTGATGTACATTTTTAATCGCCATGGGGTATGAAGTCGTTGATCCGTGATGTGCATCAAGCTTTTTGATCGGTGAAAATGATGAACTTCCCATGTTGCGTATATGTGCGCCATCGCTTCTATCGCAAAACTTAATCGCAAGGAACTCTTTCTCATAGGTTGACGCACCTCGGTACGGTCCCAACGCCTTCTCGCAAAGGCCACGGTGACCGCCCCGGCAAGACCACGCCCACTCGACATTACAAGCATCGGTTTGCATCCGGAATTGCTTCAAGAAGACCGGAGAGTTATAATGTGGACAACAAAGAGTTGATTATAATGTTGAATGCCTCATCATGATTGGGAGTCCAAATAAAGATGGTGCCCTTCTTTAGCAAGTCATTAAGAGGACGAGGGTGAATTGAATACAAGCGGCCGCCACCGAGCGGTCTCACCCCTCAAGGGCGACAAAGCCAAACCCTAGCCGCCGCAACTTCTTCCTAGCTTCTCTAGCCACGCCGGGCGCCAGAAGCGGTCGCCCGGCAAGGCCGGAGGTTTACGGGGACGGCGGCAGCGGGGCTCCATCTCGCGTGGCGGCTTCGGGTGGAGTGGGCTGCGGCCGGCCGGTGAGGCTCGCCTCTTTGGAGTCGCATGGGGCTCCGCCACGGTGGCTTGTGGCGACCGCGGGCAACGCCGCCGGGACTCGGGCAAGCACATGGTGGCATCACCTGAGCTCCCATCTACTCTATTTGTCCGCCTCCTTCATGCCGGTGACGACGCCGGTGGTGCCGGGTTAGGGCTACTCCATGTCCCGACGAAGCGGATCCGGCACCGGTGGCCGATCCCAGACCGCTTGGTCGGGGACAGCTCTTCCTATGGAGGCATCATCTAGGGCTTGGCACAAAGCCTGGGGGCACAGGTCCGGCACCGCGGCCGATCTAGCGCCCCACTGTGCCGCACCGGCGAGATGGTGGTCATCGCCGAAGCCCGGTGGTGGAAGAGGATGGGGCCTTGAGCGTACAAGGGCGTGTTGTTCCGCCGCGGGCATGCCGACGTGGGGGGGCAACATGCCTTCTTTGCTCTCATTTTGCAAGGTCACAACAGCGGCGCGATGCACATAGTTCGTCCGCTGGCTTGACGGGCATTGGGGTTGTATGCCCAGGTGCGGTGTGCGCGCCCCACCATTGCGGGCGAGTCCGAAGGCTTCGCATGGTGTGGCGGCGTTGGCAATCGCCCGGTCGCGCCCCATCAAGGGGGCGATTCCATGAATGGCTCCGCATGGTGTGGCGGCGGCCGGAAAGCCCCTATTTGGGGTGAACGCCGTTGTGCACCTCCCTCCGGCATGGGAGAGTCCGGAAATGGCTCCATGCGGTGTGGCCGCGACCGGCATTTGTTCCCCGTTTGGGATGAGTTATTGCGCGCCTCCCATGGACGAGTCCGAAAACACTCCGTGTGTGGGGTGGCGGCGGTCGGGCAAGTCCCCATCTTGTCCGAACATCGACGCCGGTGCGGCAAGCCTACCTCCATCTCGGGTGGGTCAACACTAGCAACAAAGGTTCTAGGTGAAAGCTTAGCTCGATTGTCCGGGCGGCGACGGAAATCTCCTTCTTGAAGGCGTCATTGAAGAACTTGTTGTTTTCTCTATGATCAACCCTCTCAACTCCTTGGCATAAGGCTCGGGGCGAAAGCCCCGTCAAGCTTTTTGCTTGGCTCACGATAATTACGTTGCGACATCATTCACCTCGAGGCATCGTTGAAGAGCTAATATGCCTTGTTCTTGTTCCCTCGTCGGTGTTTCTATGGTCGTGCTATTGTTTCCCTTGTGTTGGGGCATAGTTGTTGATTTCTTATAAATGGATATGCCACGTTGTATTGAAACAGTTGTAGAACTTTGTATCAGGTTGTTTTTGGCCAATTATATATAAAATTCAGGTGGGGAACGCCTCCCCCACGGTGACCTTCAAAAAAAATTAAGAGGACGAGCTAGAATAGCGAAGTGGCAGATGAACTTGCAATAATATATAGCTAGGCCAAGGAATCCTCGCAGTTGTTTGGCGCCCTAGGGGTTAGCCAATCCCGAACCGACTAAAGATTAGATGGGTAAGTGGTTACTCCCTGTGGAGTAATAACATGACCGAGGTATGCAATGCATTGTTGCGCGAACTTGCACTTGGAAAGCTTAACTAGGCACTAATCTTGAGATAGAAGCCGCAAAACTTGGGATAAATGTTTGATATGGTCTTCACAATTCTTACCGATACGAGGATATCATCGAAGAAAACCAGGTACACAGTGATGCAAAGCACAGTGCTTCATGTTGAGTTCATTGCTCCTTGGAAGGAGTTAGGAGCACCCGTGAGGCCGAACGACATGATAGTATACTCAAAGGGACCCCAAGTGTGTTTGAAATGTTCTCTCATCCCTTGCGTCGTGGGCGTCCCCACTCGCCGGCGCCGTCCCTGGCCGCCGCAAGCGGATGTCTTTCGAGGGAGGCGCGGTGCCGATGATAGCGGTGGAGGCCACCTACCGAGGACGGTGTGCCCAACCGACGTCCGTGTTGGCGGTGCTTGGTCGGGTCCGTGGCGGGGCGCGAGATGGATCTCCCGCCCTTCCTCGTCGTAGGCTATGATGAGTGTTCGCGGTCACTATCATACATCTTATACCGCCAACTTAGCTCTAATTAAGAGAGATAGAACACGCTTATGCCAAATAAACATTTACTACTCACCTAGTTCCACTTGTATTCGAGAATATTTGTTTTGCGGAACAAACACGAAAAACAGAGAGTACGCCAAATAAAGAGTAAAGTGCAAACTCGGGAAATACGCTTTGACTAAGGGGAACGTGGACAGCCGTAACCGAAGCAAAAACGGACTGAAACACCTCAGGAAGGCGACCTACACCGGGCCACCAGCCCACGCGAAGGATGGCGCGGGGCGGGCCAAACTCGGGCCGACCGCCGCAGGTCGCGGCGGCCGCCGCAGCCCGCGTGCCCGATCCCGCCGCCCTTGTCTCCGTGTCCGACCGAGGAGGAGCTGAGGCAAAGGTGCATGGCGGTGTTTTTTTAATTTGGCGCCAAAACTCCCGCCAAGAACCACTTTCATTTCACTATAAATAAGAGGCCACACCCCCTTCCTAAGACAACACACACACCCTTGAGCACTTCACTCACTTTCTATAGTCCTAGTTGTAGTTTGAGCAAGGTTGAGCTTCAAGGAGGGCTTGTCTCCTTGGAAGGATCTTTTTGGTAATATTAATATTATTATGGAGTTCCTTTCAATATTCAAGTCTTTATATTCATATTGCAATGTGTTCGAACTAGAGTATAGTTACCCTCATGTTATCTTATTAATGTGTGAACTATGATCTAGTTGACATATTAGTAGATAGAACTTGGCTAATTATAGAATTAACCGTCATGTGTCGACTTCGCTAGAGAGTGGTCGGTATGTGTAGATTATGATGGTTTGGTGTACCTTCGGGTTTACCTTTATCCTTGCTTGTTGATCCGTAGGGCTTGGAGTCCCGGGGATTTAGGTAGTTTTCTATACACGTGGACATGGTGTCCGGTTTATAGTAATCATCGAAAATGTCGGCATCCCACGGTAGTGAGGTAGGGGCGTGTGGTGACAATACCCTGTTCCGCCCATCGTATTCCTCCACGTTCGGATGTTGAGTTGGAGTTCCGAAAGTGTCCATCGGCTAGCGTGACTAGCCGCGGGCATCTCCTCATCATATGATCGTAAATCCCATCATGATTTAGCCTCCTCACATGTAAAACTAGAGTTCACCCATGTGCAATATTTAGAACCACCTTCTCATTGTAGATTCTCTTTTATCCTTTTCTCTCCCTAGTGGTGTAGTAGCTTATGTGTGTTTGTCACTATCCTCAATACCATTCTTCTTACCCCCGCAATTGACTAATGGTTATTCATAAATACATTGTGGATCATCATCATCATTATGCTAGCTAACCACACAAGCCTCGCCTTCCTTTGGGAAAATATAAATCACGATACCCGAATACCACCGGGTGAAATGCTACAATGATAGATCCGCGCGCTTGGATTGACCAAGTAAACACATGAATCCATCTATCATTTGATATCGCTTAACGTGATCTCGAGAATATTATTTATTCTTAGTGATTGCACTATGAAATGCCAATAGCGTTTACGTGCCGTTCTGGAAATGGGTCATTACCTACTTCTAGTAATCTCGTTAAAAATATCAACAATGAGGTTGTCGTCCCGGGCGAGTGCGCCCGTCTATGGCGACGAGCTTACGTTGTTGAAAGCACATTGTTGATGTAGTCCCCCGATCGATTGGATCCGAGGATGGGGCCACCATGGATCTCGCGCCTCGAGCGTGGTGGTGATGTAGATGCCGCCGAGGCCGCCCTCCACCGTAGACGTGGGTGGGCCCACAACGAAGCGCCCGGCCGCCCCCGATGCACGATGCGCCCCGGGACGGCGGTGGCGGCGGCGACGCCTATCTAGGACCGCCGCGCCGGTGCCGGTGCCGAAGACGAGGTCGCCCCCTCGGGCCGGGATCGTGTCGGGCTCGCCACCGTGCTACACGTGCATGGCCCGCCGGGCGGCAGCGAGGGCTTGGAGCGCCCTCGCTCGGGCGATCGAGGTGCTCCATGAAGTCGGTATGGGCTACACATAGCAGGCCTCCACTATGGGGAGGGGCGCAGCCCTATCCCCTAGACGGATCTGGCTATATATCGGTCCAGAGGTCCGAAGACGCCGTGATCCAAGCATCGACGCCGCAGGTCGGGGCCGAGGTGCGGCCGTTGGTGGAGCGGCTTCCGCCGCACCCCCCATCTGGGAGGGTTGCGTACCGGGTCGAGGACGCCGGTGGCGCCGGGGTCGAGCGATCGGCACCGAAATCTGCGGAAGACGCCCGCCCGCTGCTGGCGGCGGTCGGAAGCGAAGACGACCGCAAAGAGCGGAGGTTTCCTCCCTCCGCTGGCGTGACGGCGCATAATCGTGCCGACTTGGAACGCCGGCCGATGACGGAAGTGGAGGAAGCGATGTCGGTGAGGATGGCCATCTAGTCGATATAGGTCAACACGCACTCCCCTACCGGCGCCCAACTATCGGCGGAATCTCCAACAGTCCTTTAGGGGGCCGTCCCTAGAGGTAGATCGGTTCGGCGGGCGGTGCGTGAGATCAAGATCTAGATGGTAGTTCGTAGACACAGACGCAAGATGTATCCAGGTTCGGGCCCAAAGATGACGTAAAAACCCTACATCCCGCGCTCCTTATTATCCGGATGGTTACAATGGGTGTAATGTAAGGTAAGGTGTCGAATGAGGGGGTCCCTACCCGCCTTATATAGCTGGGGGTAGGGTTACAGATCGGAAAGTACGAGCGAGATACGATCTGTTACGAGGTCTCCGGGATCGGACTCTATCATATCGAAACGTATCTCCGTGATCTCCTACAGGCGTTGCGTGGATCACAGACGAGATGACTTAGACCGCACTCCAAGTCACGGACGACCTTCAGGAGGTCGCGACCAGCCTCCGGGAGGTCGCAGTGTAGAGGTCAAGGTCCGTGGCCATGCTCCGAGTGGTCGCGCCCGGTCCGTAGTCGAGCTCCGGGGCCTCGTAGGTCGAGCTCTACAAGGTCGAGGGCCGAGCTACACGAGGTCGAGGTATTCCGGAGGGGCATCCCCCACACTTGCCTTATGGTTCGTGATTCTACGGCGAATTCTTAACATTTCAAACTATGCCTCTATGTTTCCTTTGTGTGCCTTGTGGTTCGTGGTTTTATGGCGGATTCGAAACATTTTGAACTAGTAGATGCAGACGTCTTGCATTCAATTCAAGGTTTAAAACCTTCCGCTATAGAGCTCTAGACTGATTTTTTTAGGAGAAGCTCTAGACTAGATGGATATAGCTGCTTTCCTTGTGACACGGCCCAAAATCTCCATGACACGGCCCAAAAGGTCGCGGCTCCTTCCCTTGTGTCAGGCCGTCAGCCAACCTATTTTTCTTCCTCTCATTGCTCTTCATGGCGGCGGTGAATTAGAAGAAAGAAAAAAAATGGAGCGGCAAGGAAGACCACACGCTCCCCATCCCTCAACTCAGTCCTCTCCCTCAAGCCGCAGCAGCGACGATGGCTGCCTTGCCACGCGACGGCGGCGGTGGCTGCGTCGGAAGCGAGGGAGTTTCTAGTTTCCACTGCTCCTCAGTCCCCCTTCGGCTGTCCCTCAAGCCGCAGGCGGCAGCAGCCCGTGACTGGCAGTGATGGGAGCAACTGTGACTGGCGACAGGAGCAGACTCCATGCCTCAATCGGAGAAACAAACAGGCATGTCTTGGAGCTCATATTGACACTGTATGGTGTATGATTTGTATGTTCAACTTTGTTGCAAAAAAACCGCCACATGACCCAACCCGCGGCGGCGTGGTCGTCACTGCTCACTGGTCAGGTAAGGCGAGCAGGCGCAGGCCGCAGGGCGACTCGGAGTTCGACGGCCGTCAGCCATCGAAGGCCGTCAGGCCTAGCATCAAAGGCCTAGCATGAACACGGCGGATGCAGAAGAGAAAGGAGGGATCTTTGGCGCGGGGAATTGAAGCTCACCGTAGGGCTCGACGAAAGGAGGGATCTTTGGCGCGGGGAATTGAAGCTCACCGTAGGGCTCGGCGAGGGAAAAGCTCGTCGCCGTGTTGTGGTCCGTTGTGGTATTGCCGTGGAGACTGACTCGACGGGTGAAGTGGAGGAGGAGGGAAGCCTCCTGGCAAATGCGATGGTGTGAGCATTTGCCCGGGATGCCGGCCACGCCGGCCATTGGGCCATTTCCATTAATGCCGGGTAAAAGTAGATGGACGACCTTGCCGACCACGAGTCCACGTCCACACGGGACCGGAGTCTGCCCTCTCTGCATTAAACTACTGACTCACGCATGTTGGGTATATTTTGTCTAGCTTTTGCTAACTGACAAAGGTGAAACGACAAAAATACATAATTATAAATCACGATCAAAGCAATTTGGCTACAAAGATAGTCGGGAAATTTTGCTGCGGGGCCTGTTTGGGGTGGCTCCAACTGCAGCCAGAGCAGCTCCATTTCAGAAATCCACCGAGCTTTGGCTCTGGAGTGGAGTTGGAGCTGTCTTTTGGGGGCGTTTGGGTAGAAAGTGCTCTGAGCTCCAGAGTTGTGTTCTAACAGTATGGTTTGCCCAATTTGCCTTTGGTTGGCATACATCAAGCAACAAAATACACTTGTGAATAATCATCGAAGCAAATAATCTGACTTTCAAGTTCAACCAAATAATCTGAAATACAAGTTCAACTTAATAATCCGAAATACAAGTTTAACCTAATAATTTGAGATACAAAGTTCGTAGTTGGAGAACATGGTTACATTAATTCCAAGCTAACGCAATGGATGTAGCCAAACTGTCACGAAATGAGTCCATAGTCACAAAGCTTGCTTCCAAAGTAGATGTATCGGAGGCATGGCGAGACACAACATACTTGTTGTACCTTTCTGGGATAGTTGGCACAAAGTTTGGATCTCGATCGAATTTAGCAAAGTCCTCATCCTCACTAGCATGCTCACGTATGAAATTGTGGATAACCATGCAAGCAGCTACAACCTTCTTTTTTTGTGTCATCATGGAAAAGGAAGGCATCTTATAAAGAATTTGCCACTTCATCTTCAAGTAGTCCAAATGAACGTTCAATAACATTACGAGCATGATGAATGAACCCGGTTGAACTTTTCCGTTGGAGTATTTGGTTCCATACCTCGATGCCACTCGTAAATGATACCTTTCACCCTTGTATGGAGATAGGTAACCTGGACGATTAGGATAGCCTGCATCCACAACATAATACTTGCCTCGCACATATTAAAAATAGCATAAGAATTCGAGTTACAAATTGACCTTCACAAATGATATTCGGATAGCTTTTTTTTTTACCTTCCGGAGGATGCGGGAAGATTTGCACATCCACTTCCATTGCATGGTAAAGTACACTAGTGTCATGAAAAGCCCCCGGTTGGCCCATGAGACACATATGTGAATCGCATATCAAAATCACAAATGGCAAGCACATTTTGAGTGGGAATTCCTGTCTTACCAATGTATCGACTTGTTCCTCGGTGAAAGAGACACTTTCGAATATGAGTTCCATCAAGTGCTCCTATGCAATCCTTCAAATGTGGATATGCTCTTTTGTGCTTTCTAATTTTTTTGTGAACTGTCCGGAAATTAGGATCAAGTGGTCTCAAATAATCTTTAGCCATGGCAACCACTGAATTAAGAACTGCATGAAATTTCCTACTAATGGTCTCACCAGAATGCTTGAATCTATTTTGCCCTCTTCTATTTGACTCACAGCCACCACATATGAATAGAAAAATTGCTAGCATTTCATAGGTGTTCATGAATTTGGATGGTTTCAAGTCATATCTACTAACCAACTTATCATGAAGATCCCGAAAGATGTACTTGTTCATCCGAAGCATGGTGTGGCATTCTCCTGGAGTGTTTACGATCTCAATCACCCATCCCATTCCACTGAGCAGTGGCGTCCTTGGTGGTGCCTTCTCCATGTAAAGGCTAACATAAGCTTCTGCAAGTTTAGCAGCACCTTCAACCAGAGAGAAAAATTGGTCACCATCATCACTACTGTCATCGCTACTGCCATCGCTTTCAGTTGAAGACATCTGTGAAACATAGAGCAAAAAAAATAGACAACAAGATAAACCACCTGTACAGCAAGGCAAAAATAATAGAACCTGTACAGCAAGGCAAAAATAATAGAATTGGACAGCAAGGTAAACAAATGGGAAAAAAATATGGACAGCAAGGAAAAAAATATGGACAGCAAGGAAAACATAGATGGACAGCAAGGAAAACATAGATGGACAGCAAGCAAAAAACATAGATGGACAGCAAGGAAAACATTGTACTTGTTTATTATTGGGACAGGGAACAATCCAAGTTACAAATCAAAGCAAGCCCATGGCAGAACTCCTATTTAAACAAACGATACAAGGGACAAGCCCATGGCAGCAACTCCTATTTAAACAAAGGATACAAGGGACAAGCCCATGGCAGCACTCCTATTTTGCATGCCTATCATTATATTTTCTACTAAGCCAGTTGAACCTAACATCATCAGTGGGAAAGGTCATGAACATCTCCCTTTGCTCCTTCTTAACAAACAATTCAGTGGCAATGTAGTGTTCATCGGTTCCATAAGCAGCTCCACACGCAATGACTGCTTTCATCACTTCTTCAATACTAAATTTTCCTTCTTTTTTGGAAGCATATGTATGGGCTGAACTAGCCATACTTGTGACTGCTTCACAAATGAGTGTTGCATTGCGTGTCTTAGCCTTCTTGCCTGTACCCTGGACAGGCTTTGCCGGTCTCTTCTCACCACTAGGGAAGGGGTAACCTCATGTACCTCCTCGTCTTGTGTCTCACCTAGTGCGTCGACATCCACAGCTTGTGTAGCACCTTCTTCATCCACACCCAGTGTAGAATTGTTGACACAAGGATTCCAATGATCAGTACCAAAATTAACAATGCCTTGAAAACAAATTGTTAAGTCATCTTCATTTTGAAGTGAAAGCTTTCTAAACTTCCCACAGCACTGAATGTCCTGAAAATATGCAAGAGAGCAACACATATTAGGACTAATAATAACATTAATTAGTTTTAGAAATAAGGGAATATTCATATGTCCAAACACTTACTTTTCTAGCTTTCTTCCACCATTCATCGTCCATGTTAATGGTGCCATTATTCCAACCTATTCCTGTTTGCCTCATCGTTAGCTTCTTCCATGCCTTGAAATCTTCCTTCAATTTGTCCCACTTGTTCTTGATTTGGGCCTTAGTCAATTCAATACCCGTCCGATCTTTGAATCCTTTCTCAACCTCAGCATAACCAACTGAATTCAAGAAAGTATTTGGCCTGTTTCCTTTCCCAACTTGCTCAGCCAACAAAGCACAAAGGATCCGAGTGTTCTCTACGTTCCAATCAATTTCCGGCATCTATATACCAACTCAATGCAACAATTTAGAATAATGTGGCTAACAAGAACTACACAACATCAATTTTATCCCAACAAATCCTCTAGCACAGGGCAACTATAGAACATGTACCAATTTTTGACCTCACTGCTTCAAGAAAAACAGCATAGTGATGGGGATGGCATACCTTGCAAGGTTGGGGAAAATTGTTGGGGACGGCGAGGGACCTTCACGTTGCCCTTCGGTCTCCTTCGTTGCCGCCAGAGGACTGCAGTCGGCCTTCTTCCCCCTTCTCTCCTTCCTCACCTCTAGGGTTAGGGTTTGAAGGTGGAGGCGCCCTTCTTCTCCTTCTGGTTGCGAGATGGAGCACGGCAGAAGGTGCGGCGGGGAGGGAGGGCGGCGTGGGGGAGGGAGGGGGCGGGCGGCCGGCGAGGTGGCCGGATGGGGCGGCGGCGCGGCTTCACCCGCCGTCGCCGCTGTCATCGCGCGGACGCGGAAGTCGTCCGTGAGGGGGAGTCGCGGTGACGGAGTTGGGATGGGAGTCGCGCGTGAGTTTGGGAAGGGTGGAGAGGAATAGAGAAAATAACGGTTCGGTGTGTAACCAGTGGGCAAAAGCGGGTAATTTCACCACAACTCCATGTCTACTTCTATTTCGATCCATAGTGGAGCAGCTGGGGAGGTGCTCCGAAAATTTGTACTTTACAGCTCCAAAACTCCATGGAGTTGGCCTGCTCCAATGTTTTCGAGTCGAGGTGTTTGGGTAGCTCCACCGACTCCACCCCGGAGTTTAGCTCCTGAGCCACCCCAAACAGGCCCATACAAACGCCATCTTTCCTCTCTACATTAAACTACTGACTCACGCATGTTGGGTATATTTTGTCTAGCTTTTGCTAACTGGCAAAGGTGAAACGACAAAAATACATAATTATAAATCACGATCAAAGCAATTTGGCAACAAAGATAATTGGGAAATTTTGCTGTGGGTATACAAACGCCATCTTTATTGTTAGACACCGCAAACGCTACTTTTTTGTCTAGTACCATTACAATTTTAGAGTTAGATTTGTCCTGGACACCGCACTCAATATTTTAATCATCATATCTTATGTTTTGGGGAGAGAGAAGGTGGGAAAATGACTTTATTGCCCTCGTCTTCAACCTTCCACCCTTCGTATTCTTTTGCTGCTGGACACTACCATCGTTTTGCTGTACGCGTCTCTCCTATCTCCGGATCGTCCTCTGTGCATTTTACTTTCCGTCTGGTCCTCTGCTCCTCGCTTGGGTTGCTTGGAACACGATTTCTTTTTTCTTCGTTTGCATCTCGAACTAAAGGAACGTCTGAAGCAAGCAACGGGATGAGAAGAGTTGGTATCGAATTGGGCTACCTTGCTTGTATTTATTATCCATGGGGCGTGGCCAGGAAGCAGCCGGCCGGCAAGCAGGCGTCCGCTCGAGATCGTGGGCGGCGGCGCCACGCGGACCACGCCGGAGTTACGTGTCCGGCAGTGCCAGGCGGCCACGCCCAAGCTCAGCAGGCGGTGGCCATGGGCGACGATGCTGCGACGAAGCCAGCAATCACTGTCCGCGGCAGTACGACACCAACAGGCTAGGCTCCAGGAAGCAGCTGAACAACTCCGGTGTAGCCGTCTCGGGTGCTGGCCGGAAAAGAAAAAAACGGCGGCGGTGTCTTAGGACACTCACAATGCTAAACTACATGGTTTCTAAATCTTGGATATTGCGTAAAGAAACTATCTTACACAATGCAATTTTCTATCATGATGTCATGTGACTCACTTGTCACTCTCACAAATTGTGTTGGTTTACGTGAAGACTTGTTTCTTAGTTAGATTTGGTTTCTTGTGTTTTTCCACTCTTTCTTCAATAAATATAGTGCCACATCAGCAAAAAAACAATAAATATAGGGGTAATAAATGAGGATAGAAACTATGATAGAGTCTACATTTTGAGTGCTCTTACAACAAAAGAAAGCAAAGGGTCGAAAGGTTAGAGTTGAGGGCAATAAAGTCATTTCCTCACCTTCTCTCTCCCAAAAACTAAGAAATGATTAAAATAATTAGTGCGGTGTCTAGCGGCAAAGAACCCAAAATTGTAATGGTACTGGACAAAGAGTGTTTACGGTGTCCAACAGCAAAGATGGTGTTTGTGTGATGTCCTACTGCAAAATTTCCCAATATAGTTTATCATGATACAAGACACTGACTAGACAAAGATGCATTTGGCGAATTAGCATAATATAGGCTAAATACTAGTAGCCTAGAAGTTTTTCTTCCGATTTGAAAATAGGCAGGCTTAGTTTTTTTTTTTTTTTGACAAATAGCTTCATTAAAAATTAACAGCACGTGGCTGCTAGAACCATTAGAGAGTCAATGGTTATAAAGTGGAGTGCACTCAATAATGGGCACCCATAAGCATGACTGGGTTTGTACAAACACCCGATAATGAAAGCTGATTCGAGTGGATGCAAGTATATGCTAGTCTAGGGAAGCGATTCAGCCATCCGATTGCAGCGATTTCTCCTAATTTTACATACCACCGCACCACAATGGCAACGGGTACCAAACCCGATGGGTTTTACCCTATTAGGTAAGGGTATGGGTCAATATCTCTATCCATGGGTTTGTTAATGGGTAAAAAGCTAGACCCAGTGGGGTTTATGGGCATGGGTCCGGGATTGTGAAACCCGAACCCGTAAACCCATGGGTTTGTAACACCCGGTCCATACACATTATGTAGGCCAACTGTAATAATTGTTACAAACTCATTGTCCGGGACCTAAATATTGGGCCCCGAGACATTCTCCAAACAACGAGAATCGCCGCCCATCGCGGCCCAAGAAAAACCTAGCCCGCCATCATCCCACTTAGAAGGACAACTCCAACAGCGACGGACCGGGCCAAGGAGCCACGGCGCATGCATGAAGCGAGCCGCCAACGAGCGGCCCACGTGTCGCCACGGCGAAGGACGCCGACCAGAGCTCGCACGCCGAAGGACAAGGTCGGGGACCTTTACAAGACGGAGAAACCGTAACGCTCCACGTCATCACCAAATTCGACCTAGGGCTCGGACTCTACCCAAATCTCCGTCTCGCCCGAGGGGTGACCTAGCTCACCACCCTCGAGCGCATGGATTGCCGCCCGAGGGTGGCCTAGCTCACCACCCTCGGCGCGGGGCCCCCCGCCCGAGGGAGACCCAGCCTCTCTATCCTCGGGCGAGGTGGCCCAACCCACTCACCCGGGTCGCTCACCCTCCCGGCATGGGAGGTTCCGTCCTGGAGGAAGGGAAACAAATGCATTTAATGCGGTCACACGGCAGACGAGGCGCCCGGGGCCATCGATTACGCCCAGTCAAATCGGCTGCGCGGATCACTTCCCAAATCCGACCGATGGGACACAATGCTGAACCGGTGACATATTACGCCGCCCAAGACGGGAAACCAGACAACACTGTTCATTTCCCCAGAAACACGCCCAAGACGCCACGTTGGGCCGCACCACCGGGCTCATGACACGCCGCAACCAGCGTCCCCCCCCGCCGCCCCACGCCATGCGGATTGTGAGAGGGACGCCTCCACGGACCCTTCGGGGCCACACCAGAAACGGCACGCCCGCCATCGGATCAAGACGCCGTGTCTTCATCAAACGACATCCAAGCCAACCAACCCTCGGCCGCGCACATGCAACAAGTATAGCCTCGAAATTAGCCACCTAGGCACCCACATATGTAAACATTACCTCCCTCTTCCTCCTATAAAAGGGGGAGTAATGCCCCATTAGCGGGGATGGAGCCAGAGAAATCGACCACCACTACCACGATCGTTGGGCTTGAGACCAAAGATCTCTCCCTCACACCGCTTGTAACCCCTACTACAAGCCTCCTTTGAGCGAGGTAAGACGAGCAGACACCACCCGCCGGCCGGACGTAGGGCCCCGTTGGCCCGAACCAGATAAACCCGCCGTGTCCGTGTCCACCTTGCGCTACGCCATTGGGGGAGGAGGCACGCAGCCTAGAAATTCTTTATTGCCGCAACCGAGGCACCCCCTGTTCTCGGACGCCCGGCGCTTGGCGCGCCAGGGGACGCGCCGTGTGCAATCCACATCTCCATCGGCCCTCATGGCGTTTCCACCTTCGCTTCCACCACGCCGCCGGGAGCATGAGCTCCCGCTGAACACCACTATTCTTCGGGACGCTGGAGTTCGTGGCGCCGGTCACAACTATGAGATGATCCTTTTGCCCGACATGACGGGCGGAAAGAAGGGCGCATCGCCGATCGCGGCGTGTCGCCATCACGGCCGCCGCGCGGGCGGGCAAGGCGGATCCACCGGCGCACCAGCGCTTCACGCAACGGATTCGAATCCGACGACGCACCACCACCGTCGACTCACGAGGGTGCCCAGAACCCTAGGCACCGGGAAGATCCTTCCTCGGCGCCACACCCACGGCAGGATGCCCGTAAACCCTAATCGCCGGAGAACGCGGCCCACGCCGCTGGTACCGAAAGAATCCCGTAATCCCTCGCCGGAAACTTCAGTTGAAGCCGCCACGAGGAGAGCGCGGGCCGCACCCCCGCCGTCCCAAAGGCACGCTATCCCACGCACGACACGTGGAAGAGCGCATCCGCCAAAGGATGCTGCGGACCCGTCCTGCCTCTCCTCGTCCGCACGATTGGGGCCAGTCCCGAAATCGGGCGGAATCGCACTACCGTCCGGAGAATGGGGGGGGACTTCCTCGGCGCGATCGGTGCCCCGAACCGACGACGAGGGACGACTATTATGACCCTACACGGGAATGCTACAACATAGAGCAAGATGGTCGCCACCGACGCCTCCGACGAAGATGAGGCGGACGCATCGGCCACGACGGACCGCTGCCGCGGGCGCCGCCGCCCCTCGCCGTCCGCCGCGGCGGCGCCGGGCGCCCAGAATCGCGCAACCGCTGGATCCGCAAAGACAGATCCGCCGTGAGAGTCCGCGCGACGACCGACAAAATGGAGCCGAACATCCAACGGAGCAAGCCCGCCGGGCGGGCCCCGAGGGCGCCCCATGATCGCAACGGCGGCGACGCGGGCGGACCGACGAGGTACCTCCACTTCCCGACATAGCGGCCCCGTTCAATGCAGCCGCCTCAACGTGGGGGCGGCCGCCATGCCCGGTATCGCGAAATGCCCGAACCCCCACCGCCGAGGGAAGGCGCATTCGTGAGGGCCTCACGACATCTCCTCGACAAAGGCAGCCGGCCAACAGCGAGAGCCCGCTTCCCGGATCGGGCCGCGACGTCACGACGACGGGAGGAGTCCGGCAAAGTCGGTAGGGCTCCGTCCGACCTGAGCGAGCCGAGCCTCGCAAGGCCGGTCCGGGAACGCCTAGTCGACAACCGCAACAACCGCCCGGTCCCGGGAGCGCATAGAAGACCCCGCCGAGACCATAACCGAGGCACCCCGACCTCAGGGAAGAAATCGAGCGGCAGCGGGCTCGCCACGGAGGCGGCTCACCTCGGGGCGACCGGCGGGACGGGACGCGCAAGTGCGCCGGAAGACCGAGGGTACTCCCCGGATCCACCCGGCCACGAGCCTTCACAAAGGGATATCGAGGGCACCACTCCTCGCGCGCTTCAGCCCTCCCGGCCACATCGAAGTACTGGGAGACTCGCCCCGAGGTGTGGTTGGTCGACTATCGGGCGGCATGCCAGTTCTAGGCACACGATGACAAAGTAATAATCAGAAATTTGCCCCTATACCTCTCCGACTCCGCTAGGGCCCGGGCGAACACCTTCCATCGGACCTCATATCAAACCGCGGCGGGCTGAGAGAGGACCTTCCGAGGGAATTTCCGGGCACATACCGCGCCGGGTAACTCATGGGACCTCAAACCGCCGCCAAATCTGACGAGTCCTTGCGCGACTACATCCGGCGCTTCTCCAAGCAACGGACCGAGCTCCCTAACGTGACGGATTCCGACGTCATAGGGGCCTTCTTGGCCGGCACCTCTTGCCGAGACCTCGTGAAAAAAGCTAGGGCGCCGGACTCCGACCGAGGCGAACGAGGTGATGGACATCGCCACCAAGTTTGCCGGAGAGAAGAGGCCGCCGGGGCTGCTTCAATCGGGGCACGGCAAAGGAAAGCGTAAGGAGGAGGAACCCGAGGGATCCCACCTCGCGAGGGCAAGAAGAAGAAGAAAAGGACAAGAGCCGCAAGGGCAAGGGCCAAGCCCTCAACGCGGGACAGACGAAGACATGGTGGCTGCGAGCCGACCATAAAGGGTCCCGAGCCCCGCCACAAGAGACCTTCGACAAAGATGCTCAAGAAGCCGTGCGAATCACAAATACCCGGTCAAGCACACCCGAGGAGTGCAAAACGGTGCGCAAAACACTTCGCCAAGCTCAAGGCCATTCCCGAGGAGGAAGAGGAAGGTGCACCCGAGGGTAGTGCCGAGGGGAACAAGGGTTTTCCCGAAGGTGAACAACCGCTTCATGATCTTCGGCGGCAACACCCGGCAAATATGTCGGTGCGGCAACACAAGAAGGAGCGGCGGAGGTGCATGCGGCCGAGCCGGCGATCCCGGCTCTGCGCCAAGTGGTCGGATCAAGCCATCACCTTCGACCCGGTCGGATCACCCTCGGCACATCCCAAACCCGGGGCTTATCCGCTGGTGGTGGATCCAATCATTGCCAATACCCGGCTCACCAAGGTCCTCATGGACCGGAGGAAGTAGCCTCAACCTCATCTACGAGGAAACGCTTGACCTCCTCGGGGTAGACAAGTCCAAGATCCGCCCGGAGGGCCGGCTTTCAACGGCGTCGTCCCCGGCAAGCAACGAAGCCCCTCGGGCAGATCGACCGCGCCGGTCCTTTGGGACCCCTCGAACTTCGTGCAAGAGACTCTCACCTTTGAGATCCTCGGGGTCCGAGGTACATACCACGCACTCCTCGGGCGGCCTTGCTATGCCAAATTCATGGTTGTCCCAAACTACACCTACCTCAAGCTCAAGATGCCGGGGCCGAAGGGTGTCATCACGACGGCCCCTCGCACCATCATGCATATGAGTGCGATGTAGAGAGCGTGGAGTACGCCGGGCGCCGCCATTGCCGAGGCCCTCATTGCCGACGCAAAGAAGAGCTTTGACGAGATCCCGATCGAGCACGAGGCCAAGCGCCGCCGGGAGCTCGAGCCCTCCTCGGGCACCAAGAAGATCCCACTCGATCCCAAGCATCCGAAGGAGAAGCCGCCGACCATCAGCTCGAGCCGGATCCAAAATAGGAAGCGAAGCGCTCGTCGACTTCCTCCGTCGCGAACGCCCGGACGTTTGCATGGGGACCCTCGGACATGCCGGGCATACCGAGGGATGTCGCCGAGCACTCCCTAGATATCCGACCGGGCTCAAAGCCGGTCATGCGGCCGCTTGCGCTGTTTTGATGACGCCAGCGGAAGATCATCGGCGAGGAGATCCACAAGCTACGAGAGGCCGGATTTATAAAAGAAGTATTCCACCCCGAGTGGTTAGCTAATCCTGTATTAGTAGAGAAAAAGAATAGGAAATGGAGGATGTGCGTGGACTACACTAGTCTAAACAAAGCATGTCCGAAAGTTCCCTTTCCTTTGCCTCGAATCGACCAAATTGTCGACTCCACCGCGGGATCTTGAAACTTTGTCCTTTCTCGACGCATATTCCGGTTACCACCGGATCAAAATGAAAGAATCCGACCAGCTCGCGACTTCGTTCATAACACCCTTCGGGATCTATTGCTACCTCACAATGCCCTTTGGGCTGAGGAACGCCAAGGACAACGTACCAGCGGTGCATGCAAATCATCTTCGAGAACTCATCGGAAGGATTGTGGAAGCCTATGTCGACGACATAGTGGTCAAATCCAAGAAAAATGGCGGACCTCGTGGGAGACCTCGGGGAAACCTTCAATGTCTAAACAAGAAGGGAGTCAAGCTCAACCCCCGAAAAATGCGTGTTTGGGGTCCCCCGAGGAATGCTTCTTTGGGCTTCATCGTCTCACAACGAGGCATCGAAGCAAACCCAACCAAGGTTGACGCAATCACGAAGATTGGGCCGATCCGAGACCTCAAAGGAGTTCGAAAGGTTATGGGGCTGCCTGGCTTCCCTAAGCGAGTTGTTGGCGGTCATTATTGAGTATATTATACCGCCAACTTATATCCAATTCATGAGAAAGAGGCAAACTTATGATGCATATACCTTTACTTCTAACCTAGTTCCACTTGTATTCTAGAAATTATGTCTTGCGGGTATAAAAGTGGAAACAGTACAAAGTTGCCAAATAAATTAGAAAGCGCATTTGAATAAAAAGACGCCAAGGAGTGGATTGAGCAAGGAGACCAAACCCCGCGCATAAACCGGCCCATGCACCACCATAGACCCAACATACAAGTGACAAAACGCTACGACAGGGAAGGCCGGGGCGAGAGGCCCAGCCGAGGCCGGCCGCCCATCCCACGGCGGTCGGCGCCAAAATTTCGGCCAATGCTCCCGCCCTTTCTCGGGCGGTTTGGTGCGAAACTTCAAGCGGCGGTTGCATGTTGTGCAAACTTTCGTTCCCGCCAAGAAGAGCTCGAAGCAAGGAGAGCCCTCCATTCCCTCCTCCTCTCCACTATATAAAGAGAGGCACTCCTCACACACACACAACACAACACACTACACATTGTTACATTCTCACCTTGAGCACCACTCTCTCCCCTTCATTAGTTTAGTGTTAGTATTTGAGTTAGGCGGAGCTTCAAGGAGGGCTTGTCTCCTTGGAAGGATCTTTTGGTAATTTACTATGAAGTTCTTTCCTTTATTCAAGTCTCATTATTTATATCGCAATGCATATGAACTAGAGTATAGTTATCCTCATGTTATATTCATATTATGCCAACTAGAGTATAGTTAGTATGATGTGATGATTAACATGACTAACTTTAGGCTAATTGAATCATATTTTATTCTTGGAACGTAGTAGAACTAAGTTCGAGTGATGGTCCGTGTACCTTCGGGTTTACCTTTACTCTTTCCCCTGTCGACCAGAGGGTCGGGGTACATGGGGGTTTAGGTAGTTCTCTATAAATGTAAGCATGGTGCTTAGGTCTATAGGGAATCATCTGGAAATGCCGGCATCCCACGGTAGTGAGGTAGGCGGCGAGAGGTGTGACAACTCTGTCCGTCCTTTGCACTCCTCCACGTCCGGTGTTGGGTTGGAGTCTTATCAAGTGCAACCGGGGTGGCGGATACCAGCCGCGGGCATCTCCTCATCACTTTAGCCCATCTCTACATGTGAACCATGAATGATGTATGTAGACTATAGTCTAACGCATTGGCGATATTAGAATAGCCAACTCAACATAGATTTTCCTTTTTATGTTATTTTCTATTTATTCCTTCTAGTGCTCAAGAAGTGTGTGTGTCACCACTATCTCCAATATTATTATCACTTACCCCTGTATATGATTAGTGGCTATCCATACATACATTGTGGGCTATATCATCATCATATTAAATCTAAACCTGCCTTCCCATGGGAAAATATAAATGAACGATACCCGATTACTCACCGGGTGAAATGCTACGATGATAGATCCGATGCGCTTGCGCGGTTGACCCTTGCAATATTCAATTCATCTATCACCCGACGTTCTCTTGACGTTATCATTAATCATAATATCTATTCTTAGTGATTGTGCTAAGAAATGCCAACAAGCATTTAAAGCGCCATTGCCGGGATAGGTTTAAAATCTATTCGTAGTAATAACGTTAAGAAACGCCAACAAGCATTTCTCGCGCCGTTGTCGGGAAGGCAAGGTTAAAAGAAAAAAATATTAATAAAGACGATCATAACCACATGTATGGATGATAGCCCTAATCTTTTGCGAGTTAACTCTTTTTTTTTTCTTCCCGTTGTGGATGAAAAACAGGGGATAGTGTATGATGGTCGCAACCTGCGCCGAATAACTTCGCCGACGATCCGAGAGAGGCTGCCGGGAAGAGTCGGGCTCGAGCCACTCTTCCCGTCATCACTCCCCCGAGGTTGCACCTCATCCAAGTACCATCTTTATCAACACTCATGGCCACCAAGACACTCCGTGACTACTCCGCCCCCGTCGTGGGCAATGTCCCGATTGGCCCCCGTGTCAACTTGGGGCGACAAGAACTTTGAGATAAGGACTGGCCTCATCACGATGGTACAAGCAAGTCCATTCTCGTGGACTGCCAAGCGAGGACGCAAATGCTCATCTCCGTAACTTCTTGGAGCCGTGCGACACAATCGTCATCAAGGACGTTGAGCCGATGCAATCGGGCTCGCTTGTTTCCTTCTCCCTTGTGGGAAAGGCGAAGCAATGGTTCTACAAGGACAAGGAGGTCATCCGCACTTGGAGTAAATGCTCCATCGCATTCCTCGCAAGGTTCTTCCCAATGGGCAATACCAATGCCCTGCGGGCAAGAATTTCCAATTTTTTAGCAGATAAAGAATGGAACCCATACCGTAGGCGTGGGAGAGGTGCAAGAGTACATCCTCGCCGCCCACCATGGCATGGAGAAGTGGCTCGTCCTTCAGAACTTCTACAATGGTCTTACGACCATGTCGAAGGGCCACATAGATGCTTCGCCGCCGGAGGGGCGTTCTTATCCCTCACCGTTGAGAAAGCGTAAGCGCTCATCGAGAAGATGATCGAGAGCCAAGAAGGAGGAGGAACGTACCCCTCGCAACCCCGAAAAGATTCAAGAAGAAATAAAGTCGCCATCGCCTACCATGTCACCATCCAAAAATACGAAGAAGGCATGGCGTGTGAAGCGTGCCTAAAGGTAAGCTTCACTAAGGTAAGAAATAAATATTTTCCTTCTATAAATTTATTTTCCTCATATTAAATTATTTTTAATATTTGAATTCAAAACCTCTTTAATTAATTAATTTCCTTTTTATTACCATATTCTTTAATATTAAAAATAATTCCTTTTCATATTCTAATCCCATTGCCATATTTCCCATGTCAATTAAAATATAAAAATAATAATATAAATAAAATATATATATTGATAAGATTTTATAAAGAATGCCATATTCGAATAAAACTTTATTCCAAAAAAAAATTCTTAAACATTTATAAAATGAGAGAAAATGAAAAAAAGTTTCGGTCAAACCCGACCGTTTACTGCGCACAACGGTCCGGATTCGACCGTTTGAACTCACCTTAAGCCAAAGCAGGGCGACGAGGGCCTGTGATGGGGCCGGCCGCCGCGATGGGCGGCTGGCCCCCCGCGGCACCTCTTGTCACGGGCCAAACGGTCACGGCGCTAGCCGTTGCCCTCATCCGAAAGTGTCGGGGTGCATCGAGCTATAAATTCGTGAGGTGGCCGGAGAACTCTCCACCCCTCTCATTCTCACTCCCTCACTCTCTCATTTTGCTACTTGCTCACTCCTTGCACTCCACAAAGCATTTCCAAGCTCTAGTGCAAGAACACCAAAGACATTCTCTCTCACAAGCTCTCTCTTCCAAGTTCTCTCCAAGAGTAAGCACTTGTTTCCATTCCGTTCGCCTTTGTTCGCTAACATGTTTAGGAAAGCGGCAAGCGCGATCAAGAAGGGCGTGAGAAGAAGCGCGAGGCTCTCCCAAGGAAGTTCGAGTACACACTTCGACAACACCGAAGCATATGAAGAAGACACACCTTCGCAAGAGCAAGAGCAAGAACAAACACCCACGGGATGACGATCGAGGAAGCCGATGCACCGCACCTCGACCTGGAAGGAGAACGGGAGATGCAAGCCTACAACATCCTCAAGAACCGAGACTTCGCTCCCGCTCCTCGCTTCAACGACGTCCTCGAAAAACTAGGTATGGATATCGAATTCCCCATCATTTGGAAAACTGCCGGATGGTCCGGGATTGCTCCCTACGGATGAGCCAGGGCTCTCGCCTCCTCACCATCCAATTTCTAGGATCTTTGGAAGTTCATGATCGTGGTGTTAGTTTGAGACTTTTTAATTAATGCTACTATTACACATGGCAAGAAATGGCTAGGCACATAGGTTTTGATGCTAAGAAATGTTGCACAAACTTAGTCTGTTTTTACCGTGATTTTAATCGTGCGCCTTTTTTCACCGAAATCTCCACCATAGTTCCTACAGATCCTAGGTTTCGCCCTTCTAATGCCAACATACATCATCCAACATTAAAATTCATGCAAAAATGGATTGCCATAACTTTGTTTCCTAGGCATGAATTTCATCGTCTTTTAGATGTTGAGATGCAATGCCTCTATGCCATGGTTCACAAGAGAAAGATTGCTCCCGTAAAAAGAAATCATAAAATGCATGCTTAGCAATTTTAAACAATCCACACCTATTTATTGTACCTCTCTTGTGACAAGGATTGCTAGTAACATTGGTGCATTGGAAGGCTTAAAATGTCACATACCTAGATACTCCACCAAGCAGAAATCTCAATATCACACACCGATACAAGGGCACATAATAAAATTTGATGAGAATGACCATGAGAAGATTATTTATTATTTTTCGGGATATATAAATGAGATTCCGCTCCCTAACCCGAACTCTCATTATATAAATCCCCATCACTCACCTTCGCTCTAGTTGAGCTAGACGAAGCACGCTAGAGTTCTCGCTTTCGCGCAGTCATCACGAAGGAGAGCTACGGGGCGAGGCCGGTGGTTCCCGGATGCCACGGCCTACACCCGTACCGCTGCCCACGCCGGGTTCTTTACACCAACGCTGAACCCCGGGCTCACACCCACCTTCCAAATGAAGGATGTTCACACCTCATCCGCACCAAGCGGAGGGTCAACATGGCATGAGACACACACGGTGTCCTCCGACTCGAAGGGATGCCACCACCACGCCACTCTACGGTGGATCCCGAGTGCTCCAAGAGATCAACACCCGACTTCGGGAATGTGGAACTCCGCACGACAGTGAGATTGCACAAATCACTCACCGGGTTTTGTGCAAAGTTTCGATCAACGCCATCGCCAGCACTGCAACACCAAGCGCGAGGAGGAGGCGGAACGGAGACGGCAGAGCACGAGGCACGATGGCGTTAGGCGCCACATGGGGTACTACCCCTAACCCATAAGCCATCAGCTAGCTTGGGGGAGGACCCCCACGGAGGTAAGTGCCTACCTCCCCTATCATTTTATTTTATCTCTTAAATTTTCATTTTCATTTTCCTTTATTCAATAAAATAATAATAAAAAAATGAAAAGAAAAATAAATAAATATAATTCCACTCCAATATGTAGTATAAGGATGCTTAATTTCTCTCGAAGTTGAAATGATGAATAGTTGCTCTGTCTATAGTTCAATTTGCACCTAGTTCATAAAATTTTATTCCCAGTGTTTAAGTTTATTGGCTTAACTTGTCTTGTCCTAAAACTTAATGATTTGTGGGTATGCAAACACATGATTCTTCTCTAAGCTATTGCCGGATATGATATGGTAAAAATAGAATCTACTATGATTTTGTTCTAAGAGAGATTCATCATTCGAGAATAATTTTCAAAATTCCTTAATTATCAAAATTCTCATGATAGCCTATGTGAGACACCTGTCATACGCTTTTGATCAAGATTCACATTGCCAAAAATAGGTTATGGGCTAAGCTAGAAAAAATGGACGCGTGTCCGAAAAAAAAAATAAAACAATGGGTACTTCGATACCCGCCTCTAAAAAAAAAAGAAAAAGAGAAAAGAAAGAGAAGAATAATGGACAAGTGTCCGAGGGCGAGTAGAGCCCACTTCTCTAAAAAGAAATAAAGAGCTAGCCCATACCTTATCAAAAAGAAATAAAATTTCACTTGCATATCTTGATCGGGGCTTATGACTTGTTTCTCCTTATGGTTTGCACACCCGAGATGATTTAAGGAATCATTCTAAAAAAAAAAAAAAAAAAAAAAAATCTCTCCGCATGAATGATCAATCAAGAATGAATGACTAGTGTTTCTATGAAAACCGTTCTATCTTGCAATAACCCAAGGGTTTGGAGAATGTTATAAGCCCCATATGATTTAAGTAAACAAGGATAGATAAAAATGCCAATTTATTTAAACAACGGAAGAATACTTTATTATGAGCATGGTACATTTTGAAATATATCGGCATTGTAGCAACTCCCCGATCAACAACCAAACACTTAGCTATTTGCTCGGGACGAGCAAAGGTTAAGCTTAGGGGACTTGTTGGCGGTCATTATTGAGTATATTATACCGCCAACTTATATCCAATTCATGAGAAAGAGGCAAACTTATGATGCATATACCTTTTTACTTCTAACCTAGTTCCACTTGTATTCTAGAAATTATGTCTTGCGGTATAAAAGTGGAAACAGTACAAAGTTGCCAAATAAATTAGAAAGCGCATTTGAATAAAAGACGCCAAGGAGTGGATTGAGCAAGGAGACCAAACCCCGCGCATAAACCGGCCCATGCACCACCATAGACCCAACATACAAGTGACAAAACGCTGACGAGGAGAAGGTCGGGGCCGAGAGGCCCGACCCAGGCCGGCCCGCCCACCATGGCGGTCGGCGCCAAATTTCGCCAATGCTCCCGCCCTTTCTCCGGCGGTTTGGTGCGAACTTCAAGCGGCGGTTGCATGTTGTGCAAACTTTCGTTCCCGCCAAGAAGAGCTCGAAGCAAGGAGAGCCCTCCATTCCCTCCTCCTCTCCACTATATAAAGAGAGGCACTCCTCACACACACACAACACAACACACACTACACATTGTTACATTCTCACCTTCAAGACCACTCTCTCCCCCTTCATTAGTTTAGTGCTAGTATTTGAGTTAGGCGGAGCTTCAAGGAGGGCTTGTCTCCTTGGAAGGATCTTTGGTAATTTACTATGAAGTTCTTTTCCTTTATTCAAGTCTCATTATTTATATCGCAATGCATATGAACTAGAGTATAGTTATCCTCATGTTATATTCATATTATGCCAACTAGAGTATAGTTAGTATGATGTGATAATTAACATGACTAACTTTAGGCTAATTGAATCATATTTTATTCTTGGAACGTAGTAGAACTAAGTTCGAGTGATGGTCCGTGTACCTTCGGGTTTACCTTTACTCTTTCCCCGCCGATCCGTAGGGTCGGGGTACCGCTGGGGGTTTAGGTAGTTCTCTATAAATGTAAGCATGGTGCTTAGGTCTATAGGGAATCATCCGGGAAATGCCGGCATCCCACGGTAGTGAGGTAGGCGGCGGAGGTGTGACAACTCTCGTCCGTCCTTTGCACTCCTCCACGTCCCGGTGTTGGGTTGAGTCTTATCAAGTGCAACCGGGCCGGGCGGATACCACCATATGGGCATCTCCTCATCACTTTAGCCCATCTCTACCGTGGAACCATGAATGACGTATGTAGACTATAGTCTAACGCATTGGCGATATTAGAATAGCCAACTCAACATAGATTTTCCTTTTTATGTTATTTTCTATTTATTCCTTCTAGTGCTCAAGAAGTGTGTGTGTCACCACTATCTCCAATATTATTATCACTTACCCCCTCGTATATGATTAGTGGCTATCCATACATACATTGTGGGCTATATCATCATCATATTAAATCTAAACCCGCCTTCCCATGGGAAAATATAAATGAACGATACCCGATTACTCACCGGGTGAAATGCTACGATGATAGATCCGTGCGCTGGCGGGTTGACCCTTGCAATATTCAATTCATCTATCACCCGACGTTCTCTTGACGCTATCATTAATCATAATATCTATTCTTAGTGATTGTGCTAAGAAATGCCAACAAGCATTTAAAGCGCCATTGCCGATAGGTTTAAAATCTATTCGTAGTAATAACGTTAAGAAACGCCAACACGGGTTCATCTCCGCCTCGGGGAAAGGGGCCTCCCCTCTATCGGCTCCTTCGCAAGACCGAGCACTTTGCACGGACCCCCGAGGCCGAAGAAGCCCTCGGCAACCTCAAGAAGCTCTTGACTAGTCCACCGGTCCCGGTGCCGCCAAACCAGAGAGACCTTGCTCCTCTCCGTCACGGCCCACTACCTAGGTAGTCGGCGGTGGTCGTAGTGGAGCGTCGGAAGAGGGCACACGTTGCCGCATAACGCCCGTGTACTTCATCGGTGAGGTGCTTTCCGACACCAAGACTCGGTACTCGCAAATGCAAAACCGTTGTATCGCTATCGCATTAACGCGAAGAAAACCGCCATTACTTCCTCGCGCACCCAAATGTGGTATCCTCATTCCCCTCGGGGAGATCATCGAAACCGAGAGGCCACGGGAAGAGTGGCGAAGTGGGCGGTGGAGCTCATGGGCGAGACAATATCATTCCCGCCTCGCAAGGCGATAAAGTCTCAAGTCCCGGCGATTTTGTGGCCGAATGGGATCGATACGCAATCGCCCCAAAGACCAATCCAGGCCGAAAGTTTGGACCATGTATTTCGACGGGTCCATGATGAAGACGGGTGCGGGGCCGGTTTGTTTTTCATCTCACCCCTCGGGGTTCACACAAGGTACGCCATCCGGTTGCACTTCCCACCTCCAACAACGTCGCGAGAATCACGAGGCACCGGGTCAACGGTCTCGGGATCGCGGCGGACCTCGATCCGACGGTTGGAAACCGGGGGGATTCTCAACCGGTTATTGACCAAGTCATGAAGGCCTCGGCGTGCCACGACCCCAAGATGGAAGCGTATTGCCAACAAAAGCAAACCGGAGGAAAAGTTCCATGGGCTTGAGCACAAGCACACCCCAAGACGCTACAACGGCGGCGGATGAACTTGCCAAGGTAGCTGCGACGCGCGAGGTACCGTTCCCGAACGTACTCACCCGAGATCTCAACGAGCCCTCGGTTAGGTACACTCCCTTGGAAATACCCTCGGGGCTCACGAAAAAAACAACTCAACAAAACCGCGCCCGGCAATAGCGATCGACCAAGACCCCCTCGACCGAGAGAACCTCTATTGAGTACCTCTCCCGGGGAGAACTACCCGAGGATAAGACCGAGGCTCGCCAGCTTGGCCCGAAGGGCAAAGTCCTTTTGCGCTAATCGGAGACAAAAAAGAACTCTACAAGAAAGGAGCCTCGGGAGTATACATGCGATGCATACCCTCGGCGAGGGCAAGATTTGCTTAAAGACACCCACCGAGGGGGAGTGTGGCCATCATGCCGCCCGGGACTCTTGTCGGTAAAGTCTTCGACAAGGCTTCTACCGGCCCTCGCGTACGGACGCTTGAACGCAGGTCGCGCGCACCGCCCGGAGTGTCGGTTCTACGCACGCAAGACGCATCTACCAAAGACAAGCCCCGCACCATACCTCCGACATGGCCATTTGCGCAGTGGGGGCTCGACATGATCGGTCCCTCGAAAAGGGCGCTGGAGGACACACTCATGTCCTAGTCGCCATCGACAAGTTCTCCAAGTGGATTGAAGCCCGAGCCGTGGTGAACCCTCTGACGGAGGAAACGGTGAAGTTCTTTACAAACATCATTGCCCGTTTTGGAGTCCCGAACTCCATCATCACGGATAACGGAACCAACTTCGTGGGAAAAAGTTCCTCGACTTTTGTGACGACTTCGGCATCCGGGTTGACACCTCGGCCGTAGCCCACCCAAGGACCAACGGTCAAGTGGAGCGTGCCAATGGCATGATCCTACAAGGACTCAAGCCAAGGATCTTCAATCACCTGAACCAAGACGGGAAGAAATGGTACCGGAACTACCGTCGGTACTATGGAGCCTTCGAACAACGAAAAGCCCGCCACCGGGCTTCACCCCATTCTTTCTAGTCTATGGAGCCGAGGCGATCTTGCCCACGAACATTGAATATGGGTCCCCAAGGCCGCGAGCCTACACCGAGTAGGGCAACCAGCGAGTAAGGCAAGATTCCATCGACCAAGTCGATGAGGCCCGAGACGCCGCACTTTTTGAATTCAAAGAAGATACCAACAAGCTCTACGCAAGTATCATGCCATGCCGCCCGAAGCCTCGGAGTTCCAAGTCAACGACCCGTGCTCAGTGAAGCAGATAACAAGGGGCCCACAAACTCACACCACCTTGGGAAGGGCCATATTTCATCGCCGAAATACTAAGGCCCGGAACCTACAAGTTGAAGAATGAGAAGGGCGAAGTCTACTCCAACGCTTGGAACATAGAACATTTTACGTCGCTTCTACCCTTAACCTCGCACTAGAAGTCAAACACTTATGCTCTTTTTTCGCTCAATAAAAGATTTACATCTTTTACGAAGAGAAGCTTCTTGTGCATACCTTAAAGGAGTCTTAGCCTCGTCCAAAGACAAGACTAAAACTCCCTCGGGGCTACACGGGGACCCCCTCGGGGGACCCCTCCTCTTTCTTTTTTTGAAACTTTTTTTCAAGGAAAAAGTTCTCCCCGCGACACTTGAATCGATCGTTTAAGTTCTGCGAAGGTCGCCAAGACGCACAAATCCTAAGTGAGATAGCCGAGTCAAGCGGACGCCCCTAGTGGCACCCGTGGGACCGCCCCCCAGATGGCATCCATGCTCAATATCTCGCGAGCGGAGAAAGCAAGCGACACGCCCACACAATAAGCGAAATTCGAAACGCAACTTAATCATAAACGCACCGCCGAGGTCACAGCCCCGGCAAAGCACTATTGTTTATGTAGACATTTCTCACACATTCAATCTTTTCATACAAGGGGAGCTCATGGGGCATCACGAGCCTCGTCCACCCGCACTTCACGATCGGTAGATGAAGGGGCATCGGCGCGGCGACATCCTCGGCAATGGCATCCCCGAGAGGGAGGCGTCGGACCCGTCGGCGCATCCTCGGGGAGACGGCGTCCCAAGATCTCCGTGTCCGCCTCATAGTTTGACTCTATGGGGGAATACGGAGGGCACACCTCGTCCTCAAACGGGAGGCCGGGTCGAGTCACGCACCATCCACGAACTCGTACAACTCCTGGGTCTTGGCGGCGTCGGCGGCGTCCTTCTCGGCCGGGGTCGACCACGTCCTCGTCGCCGAGCCAAGGAAGAAGCCACCCGCGATGTTATTCAATGTCTCGGACGCCATCGGGAAGTGTGAGCGAAAAAACGCCATACACGCCCGCACACCCGGGAAAAGGCACTCGGAGCTCAGGGACTGAGGAAGCCGCCCACGGCGCCAGCGATCGCGAGCCGAGGGCCCGACCTCCCGGTTGTCCGCCCGAAGCGGCGGATGAAGTCCGACAGGGCCTCTTCTAGCTCCCGGGTACGACTTACGCTCTGCTCCGGCCTTGGGCGGCGTAGCCGTGGTCTCCACGGCCTCGGTCGGACCTTCTCCGCCTCTGGCGACAGGCACCAAGGTGATATCAGCAAGATGAAAGCGATCAAAGGCGGTAAAACTTACCAAGGGAGAGGGCGTACCTTGGCATTTCATTTACCGACCCGGCATCACGCCGTGCTCCTCCGCAAGTGATTTTTGGGCTGGTCCTTCTCCTTCCTAAGGGTTTCCCCCTCGGACACCGGCTCCCGATGCGGGTGTTTAAGGCGTCGCACATCTCCGCTGCTTCCTCGCCTCCTCCCGAGATCGGTCCCGCTCGCTATGGGCCTCCTCCGGGGCCTGGAGGGACCGGCTTCGGCGTCCTCAAAATCTTGACTGTCCCGGGCCATCTCGGCCGCCACTTTGTTGGCCTCGGACCTGGCCTTGACAAGCTCGGCCTCTCCAGTCGCCGCTGGGACTCCCTCTCCTCGGCAAGAGTAGTAAGCGGGGCGTCCTCGCTCTGGGGCTTGGATCGGCTTCACCGCGTCTGCCCGGGGTGGTCCGTTCGAGGCATTCTGGCGAAGGAGCTCGGACTTCTCCCCGGCGAATCGCCGGAGATCTCCGCAACAAGGACACCACGGATTACGACGCGTACACAAAGAAAATACGGCGGAGAATAACGGCCAAGACACTCACCGCGTCGGCCTCGGGAGACGCCCCGTTATGGCGTCACCAATCTTCGCAAGGCCATCGGCAGCCCCACGGGGCGGATCGCTCATGAGTCCTCCATGCCGGGACCTCGGGACGGTCATCGATCACCGCGGCGCGGACCCCGGGTACATCACCCAAGGTCAGGGGGACCGCCCGGTCGGCTCGGCTCGAGGAGGAACATCGCCTCCACCGGCAACTCCGCAGCTCGGGGAACCTAGACCAATAGAAGTCCAGGGGTCCCTCACGGGGTGACCACGCACCTTGCCCTCACCATTGCCGAAGACGGCCGCCCAAGAGCCACGTCAAGCCGGGCGCATGGAGTAGCGGGAAGTCGGGGTTGTATGCGCCTCATGAGCCCCCCTCCTCCCCGATTGGCGGGAGCCGGCGCAGCGGGCCCTTCGGCGTCTCCGCCGCCTCGAAGAGCTCCTCCCGAGAAAACTCCCTGACGAAGGAGCTTGGCTCCTCGGGGAGGGGCGGCTGCGTCATGGGTCCCCTCAAGCGGCACCAATCGCCCCGGCGCCGAAATACGGCGTCCACGCAGCCCGGTCGAGCCCCTCCGAGTCGATCACCATCGGCCGGGTGGGCGACCCGCCATCACCGCCATGGGCTTGTACCACCTCGGGCCCGACCCCTCCCGAGGCTCGGGGGCTAACACCACGGGGAGCCCAACGCAGGGTGGGGCGGCGTCTTGGTGAGACGACCCGGCTCTAGGCCCGGCCGAGGCTTGCGCGCGGCCTTCGGGGCCTTCTTGGGATGCAAGGACAGAGTGGGGCCCCCCTTCCGAGAAGTCAAGAACGCGTCGAAAAGAAGCCAAAAATACCGAAAAGAAGCTAGCTGCGAAAACACGAAGGGACTCACGAGGCCCGGGGATCGCCTCGGTGTGGCCGGGCGCTGGAAGATACTGCGACACAGGCGTCGCGACTTGACGCACGGGCGTCTCCTCCACGGTTTCCGTGACGCACGCGGAAGCGGTTGGGACGGGGTCACGGTTCCTCACCTCGAACTGCGCCTTGCGACGGCCCCGAGGTGCCCACGCCGGAAGCGTCGGCTCATCCCACCGAGCCTCGCCATGTAGCGCCCGGGTGACCCACATCGGGTAAAACCCGAGCCACCCGGTGGTCCCTGGGGCCTCGGCGGGAACTCTCGGCGCGCGGTCCCAGCGACCCCGGCGCCCCGGGCTCGGGCTCATAGCGAAGTCCCGAGTGGGTCGGCAACCCTGGGGCTCGGTCAATACGAGCCCCCACATCATCGTCCGACGAGTTCACGACGAACTCGTCCCTCCTCCTCATCCTCGTCCTCCTCGGTGTTCGGGTATCAAGCGATTGGCCCCGCCTCTGCTTGGCCCGACGGTTGGCGGGGCCACGTTCTTCTTCTTCTTCTCCTCCTCCTTCTTTAACGCCCGGTGCTCTCCCCGCTCGTTCGAAGCGCGGTTCGCCGCCCGCATCCAGTTGGGCACGGGGGGAGGAGAGTCGTGGTAGTTCAAACAACCCCGCAAGAAGATGGAGTAAGAACCACCATGGCAGCAACATGGCGACAACAAGACAATGCAAGAACGCTGAAGCCAAAAGGCACTTACCAAGGAGATGTACCCACCCACGGGGCGCATAGGGATCTCGGGATCTCGGACGGGTATTGGACCCCAATGCCTCCTTCACCCTCTTGGCCGGCCATCGGTGGAAAGAGAAGGGGAGGACATCCGAGACTCTTCAAGACCGGTAGCCGAGGAGGTCATCGATACATGAGCAAAGGGCGAGCCATCAATGGCAACACCCGACGCCGATGAAAGGCGGCGACCACGGCCGCTGCGTTCACACCCCCATCTCGAGCCGCAGGAGGATCGCTGCCTCGACCCTCCAACCGAGGATGATCCGCCGAGGAGGGACCCCGGGAACCACTTATCCTGACACCTTGAGAACGCACCGGTGTACGCGAAGCGCATTCCGTCATTGCGGAGGTAGAACCACTCGGTCCCGCCACCCCTTGTTGGAGGAGCTGAGCTTGGAAAGGATGTACCCATCAGCTCGGTTCGGCCTCGGCTGCTCCGATCGGACTTGGAGCGTGCAACCACCAATGCGCACGCCCTCCGCGCGCCCCCCTTCGCCACCGGCGCGCGGGGTAAGGTCCGCCTTAAAAAACCACAACCAAAGGTCCCAATGCGGCTCGATCCCCGTGAATCCCTCACGGAGGGTGACGAAGATGGCGGCCCGGGAGACCGAAGTTCGGGGGCAGATGGTGAAGCTCAATGTCGTAGTAATGAAGGATCGCGGATAAACCGCCCCGCCGGCATCCCGAACCCGCGCCGTGAAGATCCATCGGGCTCACCACATAGCCATCGGGAGGGTTAGGCTCCTCCTCGGTCCAATCCGGAGCTATCCACTCCGGCCGCCGCGGCATTGGTACGAGGGCGAAGAAGCCCTTCCTCGACAAGGCGCTGAAGCTTTTCCTCCGTCACCGTCGTTCTCGCCACGGCTCGGCATCGAGCACCTCCCTCGTGTTGTCGCCACCACCCGGGTTGCGCCATGGACGAACGGGAGGGACGAGGAACAAGAATCGCCGGCAACACCGTTCACACGAGCACAAGGCAAGTGGATTTCTCCCTTAATCTCTCCCTATCTTTCTTTCTATCTCCTAATTGCTTGCGGCAAGAAGGCAAGAAGGCGATGGCAAGAACAAAGGAGCAACTATCCGCCGCCCGAAGCGACCCCATATTTATAGGGAAGGAAAGGCAAACCGCCGGCTTTGAGCAAACGAACCGACGCTGGAATGGGCGGCCCACGATGGAACGGGAACCGCTCAACCAACGGCTCGGCCGCGCGGTGGAGCCGCCAATCAAGAGCATTAATGCACCTTGACGGCGCTCGACACGCCCCCGACAAGAGCCACGGGGGCCACGTCCCATCGGATTTGGAACCGTCCGCGCCGCCTCGGCGCGGCAAGGAGACGCCTCGTCTTCCATTCAGGGGTAAAACCGTCCGGCCATCCATATCCAGCCAGCGCCCGACCCTAAGGGGCAAAAAGTCGATCCGTTGACGGTTCCGCCTCGGCGGGGCCAAACGAGCCTCGGGCTGACGCTTGCGTCAACGTGCACTTTACGTTCGAGAGGTTGCCAAGCTGGGCCCTCACGGGGTTTCTGATGCGCCTCGGGATAACCCGAACCGGGGACGGGGATGGAAATGCACAACCGGCTATACCCGGGCCCTTAGGGGCTCGGATTTCTGAACGTGTTTAAGACCGCGGGTGTTTGCTTATAGAGATGTCCCATCCGTGGGAGGCCTCTCGGGCCCTCGGGGGTTGACCCACAAACCCCGGGATCTCGCTAAGCGGTCCGTAGGTTCTCATGGGGTGAATCCTAGATCACACGACCGACCTTTGCTCCGGCAAGGGCACGGGCACCCTACTTAAACTAACCCGTTACAACGTTCAAGCGGAGTGCACCACGGTCGGCTTTCGGGGCACCGGGTGTATCTCCCCCTCCTCCTCCCTCTCGGGAGGGCGACAGAGGAGCGTATAATCAAAGTCGAGGAAGCCTGGGGACGACCTTGCGCACATAAGCGCGGGCCTCGGGCCGCCCACGCAAAAACAAAATGAGACTCCGCACAAACAAGCGTAATTTAAGAGTCAAGCCGGCCTTGCCGGCGTGCGAGGTATAAAAGACCTCGAAGGAATCCGCCATTCCATTCTAGGCCTCGGTGGCTACACCCCAACTGGAAGAGGCCACAAGCACCCATTGTAGACGAACCACCCCGAGAAAAATAAGGCGACGGAACGGCACAACCCCCGGCGAGTCCACACTCGCTCGGGGCTCGGGGCTACCGTCGGGGACCTAAATATTGGGCCCCGAGACATTCTCCAAACAACGAGAATCCGCCGGCCCATCGGGGCCCGGTAAAACCTAGCCTGCCATCATCCCACTTAGAAGGACAGCCCCAAAAAGACGGACCAAAGCCAAGGAGCCACGGCGCATGCATGAAGCCGGGAGCCGCCCACGAGCGGCCCACGAGAGTCGCCACGGCCGAAGGACGTCGACCCGAGAGCTCGCTACGCTCGAAGGACAAGGTCGGGGGACCTTTACAAGGCCAACGAGAACCGAACGCTCCACGTCATCACCGACCGACCCGGGGCTCGGACTCTACCCAAATCTCCCGTCTCGCCTCGAGGTGACCTAGCTCACCACCCTCGGGCGCATGGACTCCTCGCCTCGGGGTGGCCTAGCTCACCACCCTCGGAAAAATCCCGCCGCCCGAGGGAGACCCGACTCTCTATCCTCGGGCGAGGTGGCCCAACCCACTCACCCAGGGTCGCCGACCCTCGGGCATGGGAGGTTCCGTGAGGAAGGGAAACAACAGCATTTAATGCGGTCACACCTGCGGACGAGGCGCGGGGGCCATCGACACGCCCGATCAAATCGGCTGCCGAATCACTTCCCAAATCCGACCGATGGGACACAAAGGCGAACGGTGACATATTACGCCGCCCGGCCACGGGAAACCAGGGACAACACTGTTCATTTCCCGAAACACAGCCAAGACGCCACGTTGGGCGGACCCTCGGGCTCATGACACGCCGCAACCGGCGTCCCCAGGGCCGCCCACGCCATGCGGACTGTGAGGGGACGCCTCCACGGACCCTCGGGGCCACACCGAGGAAACGGCACGTCCGCCATCGGATCAAGACGCGTGTCTTCATCAAACGACATCCAAGCCAACCAACCCTCGGCCGCGACATGCAACAAGTATAGCCTCGAATTAGCCCCTAGGCACCCACATATGTAAACATTACCTCTCTCTTCCTCCTATAAAAGGGGGAGTAATGCCCCATTAGCGGGGGATGGAGCCAGAGAAAACTGACCACCACTACCACGATCGTGGGGCTTGAGACCAAAGATCTCTCCCTCACACTTTGCTTGTAACCCCTACTACAAGCTCTCCTTTGAGCGAGGTAACACGAGCAGGACACCACCCGCTGGACGTAGGGCCCCGTTGGCTGAACCAGGGATAAACCCGCCGTGTCCGTGTCCACCTTGCGCTCACGCCATTGGGGAGGAGGCACGCAGCCTAGAAATTCTTTATTGCCGGCAACCGAGGCACCCCCGGTTCTCGAACGCCGACACTCATAATATTATGTTTCACAATCTTACATATAATCATGTAGCAATAGGGTGATAATAAATGAGAAAATAATAAAACTTAACGTACATGGGCTTCCAGAGTTCCAGTCCACATGCTTCCACGTGCTTGGGCTTAGAACAAATTGGTAACAGCCCACTCCAGCCCACGATGTGAGCAATCAGCACCTAGAGGCAGGTTGCCGTGCAAGGCAAAAGCACCACCTCGCAGAAGCTGCTAAAGTTATAAAATAGAGAAGGCAGGTACTTGTTTGGCAGCCAATGCAGGAACCTTTTGCGCGTGACCCGATGGGTACCCGACACCCGAGCGGGCAGGGGTTTGGGTGTATAATTGTACCCGTGACGGGTCATGGGTAAACGGGCATAATTTTTAGTCACGGGTATGGGTTTGGGCTGGCAAAACCCATTGGGTTTGTACCTGTTGCCATCTAGACCCTGGCATTAGGACCTATCAACATGGAGCTGACCATTTGAGTATATGGTTTGATCCTCCAATCCGGTGGATTAGAGTGATCAGAACCATTGAGAAAATGGGCCAGTTGCTGGTTGTCCGTCAAGAAGTGAACCCTATTAAAATGCATATGAGAGACCAAAGTAGCTGCAAGTGCTAGTCCTGTCGCTTCTACCATGATCACCGATGAAGAAGTGAGCATGGCAGCTTTGATAAAGATGCTACTCGGTGGCACACTTTCAGTGTTCACTATAAAAATGCCAACTCCTCCTGGTGCAGTGCCGTTGATGAGTTGATCAGGCTGGATGGAGGCATCAGAGTAGCACCATGTACCTTGGAGAGAGGTCGGTTGGTCCACCAAGAACTTGTTCACCATGCTTGTATCGGAGGAGACATCAAGTAGGTGTTGGGACTTGGGAGGTGCCTGCAAAATCAGAATTCATACCTTGACTGGTGGCTGTTGTTTGTGGGTTTGGTTGATGGGTGGAAGGTAGCAGCGGAAGGTAACTGTGTGATGATGGTTGATCCCTTTCTTTTTGAACCTGTTCATCCAATGCAGCAAGGTGGTTTTGCATGTGAGCCGATGCCGCCTTATGTACCTGGAATGAGGTCTAATTTTTTTCTTTGGAACTGATTGTCATTGCGAGCTTTCCAAATATACCACAAAATAAATAAGGTAGTACATAGAGTTGTTTCAGTAGGGTTTGTGGTTATGAGAGTTGGTAATGCCATTTGAGCTCCATCTTCTACAGGGTTGATAATTTGAGTAGGCAGAGTGGGGTTAGATGTGGCCCAGACCTGCCTTGGTAAATCACAAAGAAAGAAAAGGTGTACATCATTTTCAATTTGTCCACTGTGGGTACAATGCTGATCAATGTGGGTGGAGTACCTTCCTACTCTTTCTCCGGTGGCCAGTGCTCTTCTAATAAGACGCCAGGCAAAGGTTTTGAGGAGGGGAGGGATGGTCTTAGATTTCCATACTTTTCACTTTCTTATGGATGTGAAACCATTCCCTCGCCCTTTTTCTTTACCCACAAATCCGATGTCCCTAAAGAGAAAATTTTAGCTTGTAGAAAAATAATTTTTCTGGCCCATTGACGGTTGACAAGAGAAACTAGAAAATTGACCCATTGACGGTTGACAGTAGAAACAGGTGTCAGTAATTAATCTGGCGTGCGCTGCTAGGTGTACTAGTGCACGCGCGCCCCTACCTGTACTAGTGCACGTGCGGCGAGCAGCACTGTATAGCGGGCGCAAGTAGTACGGGGATAGGGGTCGGGGCAGGAGGTGAGCGAGTGGGGAAGGTGCAAAATGACCAAGCTACCCTTTTGACAAAAAAAATAAAAAAATCAGAGAGTAAATGAGTGGAAATGGAAGGAAATTCTAAAAAGCTTGTAAAAATTTAGTTAAACATACACTATTTTTGTGGGCACGGGACCTAGAGTTGCATGCACAGAGAGTAATTCTCTCCGTTCATCCAGGTCACCACTAACACTTTACTGTATAGTTTTTCTTGACCGGTAGAACCGGGGTGGATACGCTACTCCAACATAATGGGAGGTTGATGACGTACAAGGTGAGGAATATATAGACGTATAGGATTTACTGTGAATGTGCACAGATTCCTATCCTATGTCTCCTGTACAGTTGTACATCTAGCTCAAAGATCACGAGATTAAAAAACATACAGAAAATTTGCCTCATTATATTTGGAGCAAAAAAAAAACAAATATTAATTATTGAGGCCCCATTTCACACCGTTCTAGTACTTCACTAGTGAAATCTTCTTTTAACTTAGTGGAGCTAGAACTATTTCGGTGAATAATTTGGGAGCTCCTTATAATATGCTCACACAGAATCCTGTGCAGCCCTCACTAGAGCTAGTCCCAGTTGTGAGAAGCTACTAATTTCTGCCCTTAAGTGGAGTTGTTTCATTTTACTTTGTTTGGCACAAAACAACTTCCACGACGAAACGAGATGGATATTTTCCAATTTCTGCCCTTATAGCATTGATGAACGCTCGGCCAAAATCGACACAATCTTCGCCAAATGCCGAGTATATAGTGTTGCTTTTGTGCAACTCGAAATGCAGAACCTAGGCTAGAGTTTGTGTGTAGATCCTTGCTAAGGGGTGCCACGGAGTATATCTATCTGAGTCATTCTAGCTAAATCATGTGCAAACTTCTCCTAGGTCATATTTTGGTAATTTTTCTAGGTTTGTGCTTATGTGAAGCAAGAAGTTATGATTTGGCTCAGTTTGAGCCTCACCGGGTTGCAAAACATGTTTTCAAAGCTCCCCAAGATGATCGAGAAGCTGGATCTCCTCCTTGATGACTCAAACTCTTTTTCCCTTCTTTCCTCCTCCTAGCTCTAAATGGTGAGGTTGAGAGGGCTCCTCCTTCCAACCCCACCCCTTGTGGTGCTCACCTTCTAGGTGATCTTCATGGTCATCTCTCCATCTGCAACACCCTCTAGTCCCTTCTCCTTTCTCTTCTCTCTTCTTCCTTCATGCTTGAGAGTTTAAGAGTGTAGAGAGAGAGAGAGAGAGAGAGAGAGAGAGAGAGTGAATGAGGAGGACTAGAGAGTGTATGTGAGTGTGAGAAGGACTGGAGAGTTGAGGGTGGCTTCTCGCATGGCTCTCCAAGAATTGGACAATTGTGAAGGGCTATGCGATCGAGGGAACTCTCAAAGTGACACATAAGGTCGGTTGGATGGGCTACTAGGATTCGAAGTGCTCTAAGAGAACCTGATTTCTATTAGTCTGTGTCATTGGTTTGACGGACATTTCGCCAAAACCAACAGTGAGCAATTTCAATTCAGTTCTTGTACAGGTTGATTTCTAAATTGAGTCTAAAATGCATTTGCACATGATGAGTATGATAAGCAACATGTCATGATGGGGTCATGACAAACCTCCCTCATTGGAAGAATTGTGCCTCGAGATTCAAAGAAAAATAGAGTTCTATTCCCCAAAACTGAAACTTAGCTAATGAAAGTACCTTTGGTCAAATAGGTGAGGATACTTCTTCATAATCACATCCTCAACTTCCCAAGTTACTTCTTCCACCAAGTGACGACTCCATTGCACCTTGACCATCTTGATGGTTTTTGTTCTATAAGTTTTCCTTCCGAAAAGTTGAGAATAGCAAATGGAAGTTAAGCTCCTTGGATCTTAGATTTTTTTTTTTATCAATTTTCAATGTCTTGCATATTGACCACATTGGTGGGAACTTTCAAGCACTGCTCAATTAAGTTGGGATATGTGGAAAACGTTGTGCAGTCCGAAAAGTGAATCAAGTGCATAAGACTCTCTGCACCGGCTTCTCTATCAACCCCGCTACCCATCCACCTAAGCTTTTACCGTGAGAAAATCGCTGCAGCGGGCTACGGAACGTCTACGGTACCACCGTCCCTGCGCCATACTTCCAGCCATAGCGCGCCTACGGGAAGGCCTGCTGCTGGCCCCACCACGTGCAGGCAGGAGAGAAAACGAGGGAGACCTGAGAGCATGCATAGCTGGTCCCATAGTTTTAAGTGACTAAGAGCCTGTTTGGCAAGAGGAGCACCGCTCCGCTCGTACTGTTCATCCGACACCGGCACTGCTCATCCGACACCGGCTACTGTTCACCTGTCATTGGCACTGTAGCATCATGGTTCACAGAAGCCGTTTTTCTCTCCCCGCGCTCGCTTCTCTCACTGACAATGGTTACTGTTCATCGGAGCCGGGTCTCCGGCTCCTCCTCCTGCCGCTACAGTATCTCTACAGTAGTGAAGCCGAGCACCGGCTCCTTTTGCCAAACAGGGCCTAAAATTGTTATAGCTCGCAAACTAAAAAGTCAAATTAAATTCGATTACACCATTAAATTCGTTTCAATAAATACTTTCAAAACTAGATCTCACATGAATATATTTGGATAAAATTACAAGTGAGCCCCAGTGATGGTAGATGGTATAGAGTAGAGATATTGATGGGGACGTGATGCTCGATCTTCCATCAAGTTATGATAACTATCGCTTTTGGTGGAACTCGACACACCGATCCGCTTCGGTCCGAAAAAGACCAACCCCGCAACCTTAGCACCAACGTTCCAAAGGTTATCAACCGTGTCTCCAACCGGTTGACCTCGCCAAGAAGGCTAATCCTTGCTGCGCTAAAAACGAAGAACACAAGCAAGAACTTGAAAGAACGCAGCTCTGAATTTTGGGACAAACTGCAGATGAATGATTAAGCACACGAGTTGGGGTTTCACAAACCGATGAACGGCGACTGTCAATGGACAGAATAATCTAAGCAAAACCCAAACCCTAACGAGAGCGGCGGCGGCTGTTTATAAAGGTTTAAGGGTCGTCGCTTCCCCTGGACGCGCCCCACTAATGGGCTCAACGACGATACACGGCCCAACGGACCAAAAGCAGTGACACAGCACCGGAACAGAATCTGGATGCTGCCTTATTTCGACGTTTCCCGATGACTCAGAAGGAATTTGGACCTCAAACCAACGCCATTGGTTTCCTTATGAAATTATCTTTCCATCGATGGGTGAATCGTCGAAAAACGAAGCCCGTATGCGTCCTGGGCGTCCGTTTTACTCCCCGCTGGTCCTGGACTCCGAAACAGGCGCTGAATCGACTTGGTTTGGGCCTCCAACTCGACTTGGACGCCCTTGCTGGTCCTCCACGCCTCCAAGCCATCCCTGGTCCTCTCCATGGTTCCTAAGCACAATATAATCATTAGGTAGCAATCTATTCTCAATATCACATAAAGATTTGCTTAGGAACGAGCTCACCTGTGAATTCAAGTCACGTGCGCTGAGCTCTTGTGATTGGACCTTGAATGTCCAATGGAGGAACATCTTGTGCATCCGAAGGAGTGATGTCCTCATCATCCTCCCCTTCTGAATTGAGTCGCCCTCGACTCAAGATCATCGTCGTCTCCCAAATATGACTTCAAATCTGAAATATTGAAAGAAGGACTAACCCCGAACTCGGTGGCAACTCAAGTTTTGTATGCATTGTCATTTATTTTCTCAACAATTTTATAAGGACCAGCAGCTCTTGGCATTAATTTGGAATTACGCAGCTCGAAACCTATCTTTTCTCAAATGTAACCATACTAAATCACCCGGTTCAAATGTAATCTTTTTTTCCTACCTTTACTGCCAGCAATTCGATACTTTTCATTCATCTTTTCGATATTTTCTCTAGTGGTTTCATGCAACTTTCGAATAAATTTAGCACGTGCACTAGCATCACGATGTGTTCATTCATTGATAGGTAAAGGCAAAATATCAATTGGAGCATGAGGGTTAAAACCATACACTACCTGAAAAGGACTTACCTTGGTGGTAGAATGTGTTGCCCGATTGTAAGCAAACTCCACATGAGGCGTACATTCTTCCCACGACTTCAAGTTTTTCTTCAAAATAACTCTCAACATGGCACCCAAAGTGCGGTTAACTACCTCTGTTTGCCCATCCGTTTGAGGGTGACAAGTTGTTGAAAACAACAACTTTGTACCCAATTTGTTCCATAGAGTACGCGCCGTAGTGACTCAAGAATTTAGCATCACGATCTAAAACAATAGTAGAAGGCATACCATGCAAGCGAACAATCTCTTTAAAAAGAGGTCAGCAATATAAATGGCATCATCACTTTTATGACATGGTATAAAATGTGCCATCTTAGAAAACCGATCCACGACAACAAAAATGCTATCCATCCCCCTCTTAGTCCTTGGCAATCCCAAGACAAAGTCCATCGAAATATCTGACCACGGAATAGAAGGAACAAGAAGAGGCATGTACAAACCATGTGGATTGAAGTGAGACTTAGCCTTTTGACACGTGGTGCAGCGTGCCACGAACCGCTCAACGTCTCTCTTCAGATGCGGCCAAAAGAAATGTGTGGCCAAGATATCTATCGCCTTTGTAGCACCAAAATGGCCCATCGGGTCCTCCGCCGTCGCTTCCCGCAACAACAATAGACGAACGGAACCAACTGAATGCATAGATGGTTAGCTCTAAACACAAATCCATCATTTATCACAAACTTGTTCTATGTGCGACCCTCTTTACAATTCAACAACACATCTTTAAAATCAGGATCAAGCACATATTGTTCTTTAATGGATTCTAGCCCAAAAATTCTACAATCAAGTTGTGAGAGCATATTATAGCATCGAGACAAAGCATCAACAATTATATTATCCTTTCCTTTCTTGTGTTTTATAACATAAGGAAAGGATTCAATAAATTCAACCCACTTAGCATGTCTATGGTTCGGATTATTTTGAGAGCGAAGATACTTAAGCGATTCATGATCTGAATGTATAACAAATTCCTTAGGCCACAAATAATGACTCCACGTCTCTAAAGAACGCACAAGTGCATACAATTCCTTATCATACGTAGAGTAATTAAGAACAGGGCCATGCAATTTTTTTTCGCTAAAGTACGCAATGTGGGCTTACCATCTTGCATCAACACACCCCCAATGCCAACCCCACTAGCATCACATTCGAGCTCGAAAGTCTTACCAAAGTTCGAAAGTTGCAGCAATGGTGCGTGTGTAAGCTTGTCCTTCAAAGTATCAAAGGGCGTCTCTTGTGCCTTACCCCAATGGAACGCCGCACCTTTCTTTGTCAACTCATGCAAGGGGCAGCAATGGCGCTGAAATCCTTGACGAAGCGGCGATAGAAACCTCGCAAGACCAAGAAAACTTCGCACCTGTGTAATTGTTTGGGGAACCGCCAGCTCTTTATGGCTTCAATTTTGACTTGTCCACCTCAATTCCCTGTGGAGTAACAACATAGCCAAGAAAAGAGACTCGATCCGTGCAAAAGATGCACTTCTCAAGGTTACCAAACAAACGCGTGCATCGCGTAAAAGCAAAGAAAAACAGCACGTAGGTGTTCCATATGTTCATCCAAAGATTTGCTATATATCAATATATCATCAAAGTAAACTACCACGAATTGCCCAATAAAAGCCCTTAAAACTTCATTCATCAATCTCATGAAAGTACTAGGTGCATTAGTTAAAACCAAAAGGCATTACTAACCACTCATATAATCCAAATTTAGTTTTGAAGGTTGTTTTCCATTCATCTCCAAGTTTCATTCTAATTTGGTGATAGCCACTACGCAAGTCAACCTTTGTGAAAATCACGGAGCCACACAACTCATCAAGCATGTCATCAAGCCTAGGAATAGGGTGACGATATCGAATAGTAATATTATTAATAGCTCTACAATCAACACACATACGCCAACTCCCATCTTTTTTTTTTGGAACTAGAATGACGAAAATGTAACATGGACTTAGGCTTTCACGTACATACCCGCGGTCCAATAGATCTTGGACTTGGCGTTGAATCTCCTTAGTCTCCTCGGGGTTTGCTCTATATGCAGCATGGTTGAGTAAACTCGCTCCAGGAATCAAATCGATTTGATGCTCAATTTCTCGAATAGGAGGAAGTCCCGGAGGTATCTCGGATGGAAACACATCATCGAACTCCCGCAAAAGGTCACCACAAAGCGCCCAGCAAAGTACTAGCAATATCCTCAATGGAAAAGAAAACATCTTTGCATATCAAAGCACAACATATATCATTATTCTCAGCAAGATCAGATTTAGTAGCAAGCATTAAAGGAGTTTTCAATTTAATGGATGGTTGATTTTCAGTAGCAAGTCTCTCTTTCTCAGCCTGTACAACTTGAGCAGGGGTCATAGGTTGCAAGGTGATTTTTTTCCCCTTATGCATGAGAGTATAAGTATTACTTCTACCATGGTGGATAGCATCATTATCAAATTCCCATGGGCGTCCCAACAAAAGAGAGCAAGCTTGCATTGGCACCACATCACAATCTACATAATCAGAATATGGACCAAGGGAAAAATGTACTCAAGCTGTTAGTGTTACCTTGGCCTTACCTGACTCATTTAGCCACTGAATATAGTATGGATGTTTATGAGGGCACGTTTCCAATTGTAGCGTGTTGACAAGATCCGAACTCACCAAATTATTGCAGCTCCCACCATCAATGATGACATGTGCGCGCCTGTCTTTAATCACTAATAAGATCTGGAACAAGTTATGGCGCTGCAGTTTCTCCGCGTCTCGCATCTGTGCACTGAGGACACGCTGCACGATACAAATCCGCTGGTCTCCAGAGTCATCTACGCTTAGAGAAAGGCCCTCATCATTGGAAGCAGGTGGAACTTCAGCATCTTCCGCAATATCATCCGCACTAATGTAGCCTCCATCTTCTGTCACAACATATGCCCGTTTGCTAGGACATTCCCTTGCCACGTGACCAAGTCCTTGACATCGATGGCATTGAATCGGAGAAGAACGCCCGGTGGACGCTATGGAGGAGGCGGGTTCCTGCACACGAGTTTTACCTGTCGATGGTGAAGGGGATGGTATTGAACGGTTGCTTGCAAGTGGTGTGGTACGAGTGTTCGCTGGCGGTGTTGTTGAAGGAACACTCGCTGCCTTGGAGGGAGATGGCAGGATAGCTTTAGGCTAGGTTCTTCCATAGTTGCTCCTGCTCCTCGACTGCGGTTGTCGTCCCTGCAATTCCTTCTCTGCAAGCATAGCCAATTGAAACAACTTGTTTGTAGTATTCCAAGTTTTATAGTCAACAATATACTGAATTTCACGTCGCAAACCACCATAAAAATGAATAACTTTTCTTCCATCTCCTCTACAATCCCACAACGCATCGTTCCTTTCTCAAGCTCTGCGTAATAATCCCGTACGAGACATATCACCCCTGATCTAAGCGCTGCAATTTTTTTACGCAAATCTCTTTTGTAAGAAACAGAACAAATCTATCACGCATTGCTTCCTTAAGCCCTTCCCAAGAAAGAGGTTGTTCTTGCAAAGTAGTCCACCAGATTATAGCAAAATCCTTAAATTCACTAGTGGCTTGTCGAATCCTATGACACGGAGGAACTTGATGGGATTCAAATTTTTGCTCTACGGTCTTCTCCCAATCTAAATATTCCTCGCATCATATCTCCCATGAAAAGATGGAATGGTAAACTTAATTTTAGAGTAAGGGTCGTCATTACCTTGATGTCTATTACCTCCCATACCTGTTCGGTTCTTGTTGAGTCACGGCGGCGAGCACGGTTCTCGGTGGTCGATCTCTCATCAATGGAACCGTCGGGACGATAAACAACATCTTTTGGAGCGTCATCGTATTTTGGAGGGTTGGTCTCAAGCCGTTGAACTCTGTCAGTTAGGGCGGCGAGTCCCTTCTCCACACGCTCAACGGACTTGCCGTTATCTCTAACTTCCCGAGTCAATGTGTTCATTTGCTTCATCATCTCCACCCTCAATTCACGCAAGTGACTAGACAAAGCAGTACGTCGTCCCGCATGATTAGTGATTAGCAAAACCCTATGAGCTAGTTGGGTTTTGTCGTGGTCGTATACCACGGTCACAGTAATCGACTGGCTAATGTGTGCAACGATGGCTTAACTCAGAGACAATGACACAGGGGTTTATACTGGTTCGGGGCAATCGAGCACCCTAGTGCAGTGTGTGGCACTATCAGAGCTCAAAGCGCTCGCATCGGGGCGAATACAAGCAGGCGAGAGAGGGAGATGAGCTCCCAGGTCTCTGTATCGTGCGTGGAATCGGATGAGTTGTGTGTGTGTTTCGAGTGCGCAAGAGAGCTTACCCTCTCCCGGTGGCCAAGCCCTCCCTTTATAGTCCCAAGGGGAGCTCACAGGGCGCCATCGGGTCAAGGACCTTGAAGTAGAAGAAATACAAGTGGAGGGGGTGAAGGAGAAGATGTCTTCGCCATGTCGGGCACGCCGGCTGTCCGGCGTGGCGCTCCCGCCGCCGCCCTATCTTTCAGCACGCCGCCGGCCGAGTCCGGTCCGATAGGGGCGGCTCCATATCCCAACACGGAGCACGTACGGTCGATGAGCTCAAAGCTCCCCTGGTCGTCGTAGAGGGGAACAAGGAGCTCGTCCCGCCGTCGCCGTACTCCCCCGCTCCACGCCATCCGCCGCATGCGTTGTCTTTGGTCGACTGGCTGCGAGCCGCCGAGCCTTAAATGCCGGTGCAGGGTGTCGCGGTAGAAACGTGTGGCTAGGAGAGCTCGGCGGGGAGCTCGACCTCGACCGTCGAGGTCATTCTTGTCATGTAGCGTTTGTCTTTTTGTGTCCGGGCGTCACTCGGCATGGTCTGACAGTCCCATACCGCACGTGTTATCGCGGATCTCGTCCTGCGGGCGAGATCTGATCGTAGATTGTGGCGCCAGTCGTATAGCCATGATTCTGTACCCCTATCTTCATATCCCGAACCTCCTGATCATTCTCGTGTCCGGTGTCGGGAGCTCGCTCGAGGCGGAGGAGAGCTCGGCTGGCGAGGTCTCAAGAACGATGATCCTTGCTACTTCTTGACTATCAGGAACTCAAGATGAACTTGATCTTCAACTAGAACTAGCTAGTTAGCTAACTACTTCTAGTATGAACTAGGGCTTAGGTCTAGACTTGGCTGGACTTGATGGGTATGAGTTGATGAATGAGTATGATAATGAGATTGATATCAGCCCACGGGGTCACCGGTCTTCTTATATAGCACTTGGTGATGAATGTCAACCCTTGGATCAAACCGACCTTCAACAATGGTGTAGATACAACCTCAAAGTCGGTAGTAAACCGACCTAGAAAGGAGAGGCTGACATGTGGGACCCACCTGGCGGCCGGCCTAAATGAGCCCGGCGGCCGCCCCGGTCCTTCCTCCTATTGGCCTCTGGTTCTTTCTGGTGTTCTCTGGTACCTTCTAGAATGTTTTAGTCCACTTTTCGGGTTGAGTTACTTCACGGTCAAGTCTTGTCTTCATATGTCTTGTATATTCTGGAACTTTCTCCATTCTTCTCTGCAATTATCTATCAAGTCCCCGGAAAGTCACAAAATACAAAAACTCGTGGAATTACGTTAGTTAGACCCCTAGACTTATGTTGGTCTTTAACTTGAGCCCTTATTTCATGTTAATTGACTTATAAAATTATGCTATAACAGGTGTCAACAAGCTCCCCCAAGCTTACCTCTTGCTAGTCTCTTAGCAAGACACATGATATTATATAAACTACTTACTTGGATCAGGAGTTGCTGCAACGCTATCACACCTTAAGAGTACACATGCTTTCAAACAAAATTTCTCCCCGATAGGAATACTTTTTCAAAACTTCAACTTACCCATATTACCTCTTACCTTTTGGGGCTTATATCTCTTTTCTTTAATCTTGGTTATTTGAAAGATAGAACAGTCAAGTCGAACACTATATCTCAAACTCTTTTGATCAACTGTCCTTCTGGAGTTTTTTTGCTGGTTTTCAAATAAAACTCAAAGTTCCTCAGTATGACTCTCTCTAATCTCTCATTTGTGGTATTTGTGGATCCTCTCTAAGGCAATAAGGTAGTGTTGCCTTTCTCTCATAGTATGTAGTATTTTTTTTGGCTAAGGCAAGTAGCACACTATGCCTACTTCTCTCTCTCACCCTATATCTAAGGCTTTATATCTAGAGCTCATAGGTAGGAGAAAACTAATTTTACTTACTAAGCATATATTGTAAATTCAAGCAATGGATCCAAAGTTACAAGTCACACTGATCAAGTGGTGCATGTGTATGGTGGATAGAATATAAATGGTAAGGAATTAGTAATGTGTATAGAATAGATGATGGGAAATCTTACTTTTGCTCCTTGAGAAATCTTCTCTCTTGTGGAATTTGGAAACTTTGTAGAGAACCTGGGTTGTATTTTTCTTTTATGGAGAGGCGAGCATCTAAGTACCCATTGTTTTCAAATGGACATTTGTCCATTTTTTTTAACTCTCCTTTATTCTTTCTTTTTCTTAGGGAGGTAGGCTCTACTCGCCCGTAGGACTTTTTGTCCATTTTTCATCTCCCTTTCTCTCTCTTTTTTTTAATCTACAACCCAAATCTCTTTTGCAATAACTTGTGAGAGGTAAATAAATGTAATGGAGCTTTTGTAAGATGTTGGCTAGCAATGAATGAGTGGATGGGTATAGTGAATATTTTTGGTTGCTCTCTCCTAGGATAGAGTAGAACATTTTTACTGGCTTGAGTGAAATGGATAATGGTATATATATGATGAGTGCATATGTGGTGGATGCGTACTTCCAGGATGGAAATAGCATATGTGTATGGAGTCGAGTGGAGTGGAATGTAGTGGAGTGGAATGAGTGGAGTGTACATGATCAGCATGACAAGTTTCTAAGAGTCGACAAAGATTGAACAAACTCAATGCAAAGCAAGCAGCCTATATATATATCTTAAAGGTTTTCCTAATCTAGGGAACATGTATATATGGCTGTGGTAGGAGGTTCACACACTTGTCACACAGAACTTATCATGTGCATTTTCAATTTTCGAAATATAAATCTCCAGAAATCTAGTGTCACTAGGAGTAAGATCAAATAGCATTTCGGACTATCATATATCATATCCGTCAATTACCTAGACTTTAGAGCAAGCATTTGCAACCCATAGGTTTCAGGTTTAGAGTAAATATCAAATCAAAGTAATTTTGCAAATGGAGCTCAAGAGAAATTAAGCTTGAAAGCTAGGTACTAGAAAAATATAACAACGGAGCAACTATTCATCATCTCCATGTTGGCAGATTTTTGGGGTTCCTTTTAGTTGAGTAAAGTAAACTTAATGAACACTCTCTCTTGATTCTTTTATTCACACTCTAACAAAAGACTCTATAAAACTAGACTCCTAGTAAACTCTCTAGCAAACAAAACATTTAACTAATAATAACATAATAGTATAGATAGATAGATAGTAAGATACTTATCTCGGATAACTAGGGGTTGCACTCCCCAAGCTAGATTGGAGTGTAGTCTTCAATGATGTAGAAGTTGAGGTAGTTGGCGCCAAGGATGGCGCCTAACATGTTTCTCCTCCTCTTGAAATCTAGCTAATCTCAAATAGACAACAAAGCTAGTGGAACTTGATTAAGCATTAGGGGTTAGCCACATTGCTTTATGTTGCTTGGGATCTATTTAGATTTTCATTTTTTTTTTCAAATTTTTATTTTATTTTTTTATATAAGAAAAATAAATATAACTTGTGCATAAGTACTTTATTTTATTTTTTATGCCACCACAAAAATAGCCTAGAGGTGTTAACCTCGGGGATATTAGCATGGGGCTTAAAGGGTTTTCGAAAAAGACAAAATATTTTTGTTGTTTTCAAATGCGAGATATGAGATATAAACATGATATGCAATACAAAAATTTAAATATGGATAACTTACCGACTTACCTTTCGCGAAGATTCGGCATTTAGAGTCCTCGAACAAGACTTCAAGTTCGCTCTTCACTCCCATGGTATATCGGTTGTCACGATCGGTGGCACCGATAATTCTATGGTCTCTTCTGATGATGTTCTGGGAGATGTCTTCTTTTTCCTCCATCTTTGTTTGGACGATGAACTTTTCTCTGGAGTACTTGATTACTCGCTTTTATCCGTGGATGTATTAGGTGTAAGGGCTTTAGCCTCTTCACTCACCTTATCTTCTTCTAGATTCTTGATCCATCTTCTATTATGGCGGCGACGAGCTGACCTGTTTCTCCCCCCAGGATTTGTATATTCATTATAACTATTAAAGTAAACACGTACCTTCTCCTTAGGAAATTGGAAATGAATCTCTCCGTATGGATGTAGATGATTGCGCGTGTAGTGTTGAGGAACGGTCTCGAAGCACTAATGGAGGATCTTCTTCCTTCCCAATGTCCATGACTACAAAGTCGGTGAGAACATAGTGGTCCATAATCTTGACGGTACATCTTTGGTAATTCCTTCAGGAACTCTATAGGATTGGTCTCGCCATCCGAATCGTACATATGTTGGTTGCAACGGCAATTTTCTAAATAATAATTCATATGTTGATTTTGCCATTAAGTTAATGCCGGATCCCGTATCGCAAAAATGTATTATAAAAAGTTAAACATTGAATAGAGCATGCGATGGTAGGAGTACCGGATCATCTTGTTGACGAAGCATTGAGACTCAAGTAAATGGTCATTATAAGATTTTATTTTATTTACTACCATGACCTTTGTAGGTCGCGTGCCGCCTTGTTCTTGTTCTCGATTCTGATTCCTCCTTACATTCGTTGTAACTTTCTACCTTCGGTTCTAGAACATAATGATTGGTATTTTGGGAATAAATAAGAGAGGTGTGTACCTGGTTCTTGAAAGTGAATTTCTCCCTCTTCCCTTTGATATTGAAACAAATCTTCGCGACTGCTCTGCGTAGATGACAGCTTTTGGCCGAGCATAAGAATGGTCTACCAAGTATGATTGTTGCTCTTTCATTTCTTCCAAAGTCTACGATCGCGAAGTCTCCCCGGCACATACGAGCCTCTGATTCCCACACACACGTCTTCAAGGATCCCCTCGGGATAACAGAATGATTGATCTACAAGCTGCAAGCACATATTCGTTTTCCACAATGGTTCACTATAAATCTTTTCATAAATTACCTTAGGTAGTATGTTGACGCTTGAGCCAAAGTCACAGAGAGCATTGTCGAATGTGTGTTGTCCAATCTTGATTGTAATGACCGGCCTCCCCGGATCTTCCTTCTTAGGTGGCATTGAGTCATCCAACCAACGACTTCCCGAGGTCTCTCTATAGTAACGACACGCATTATAAATATCGACAAGGTTTGCGGTTTCTAATTCTTCCGGCCCCGAATCTTTCCCCGGTGTGGTTAGTGGAACAGATAACCGAGAAATCCGAGATTCTATCATCTTATTAAAACTATGCTGATTCTTTATAGCTGAAGAAAAGCTTTCTAAACGAGTGTTGATAAGTTCAAGAGCTTTATCATTAGTTGCTATCTTTCTTGACAGATTCTCCATGGTCTTACCTTGGTTAACAACAAGGTCTCTCAAAGAAGGTTGATAAGTATTAAAATTGTTACCTGAATTGTTACCTTGGTAGTTGCCTTGATAGTTACCTTGATAATTGGGTCTCTGTTGGTTCCAACCTTGATTACTCCGTTGAGGACGGAAATTATTGTTGTTATTAATAAAGTTGATGTCCTCCGGGATCTCTCAGGCAATTCTGCCCGGTGTGGCCTAAGTTTCCACATTCTTCACACGTCATGCAAGAGTCTTGAATTTGCATTACTACCTTGGGTTGAGGATCTCTATCCTCGAGCTTCTTCATTATAAGGTCCATCTTGACAGATAGCATATCTACCTCTTTAAGCTGGTGCATTCCTCTCTTGCGAGATTGACGTTCTTCACTCCAACCTTGGTTGGAAGCCATCTTCTCTACAAGCTCTCATAGCATGAGTTAATGTAAGTGATAAGAAAGCACCACCGGCTGCAAAGATCCATAGTTGCACGAGCACCGGGAACTAGCCCATGATAGAAAGTCCGCATCAACACCACTTCTCCATCCCATGGTGTGGACATTCTTAAATGTATTCTTGGAAACGCTCCCACGCTTAGGGACTCATTCATCATGCATTTGTTGAAAATTCGATATCTTCCCTCTTAAGGCATTTGTCTTGCCTACTGGGGAAGAACTTAGCAAGAAAGGCTGTGGAACAAATATCCTATGTTGTATTCTTATCTTTTTGTAGCATAAAACCATTGCTTAGCCCTTCCCAATAGTGAGAATGGAAAGAGGCGGAGCAATATGGCGTCTCTGGATACGTCCTTCATAGTGAATGTGCTTTGCATATCTCCGTGAAGTGTTGGAGATGAGCACTAGCATCTTCATGTGCCTTTCCATAAAATTGACTTGCTTGCACCATGTTGATGAACCACGGCTTAAGCTCAAAGCCATTGTCTCCAACCTCTACCTTCGGACCAACGAGAATGTTGTCCGTGGTAGGAGCTAAGAACTCACGAAGTGTCTTGGTTGCCATAGCTTCAAATTCGTATTAAGTTTAGCCTTGTTTGGTCAACTTCCAAATCAGTAGGTCTTGGTGTCTCGTGAGGATGATGATGATGATGATGTAGGTGCTTGGAGTTTGTCTCGAGTTTTGCTCTAGCCTGCCTGATTAATTTTTCGGGATCTTCAATATAATTTTCTGGAAGGTTCCAACAATTCATACAATTCCCCCATAGAATAAAAACAAAATAGAAAACAGGGTTGAACCTGTTTGAGTATGTGATAATGGGTTCTCAATGCATTATGTAGTGTAAGAGATCTCTCCGGTTTCCTTATATGATGTGTTTAAAAGATTTTTGGTTAGCACCCTTTCTAACTAGTAAAGTCGAAAACAATACCAACTTAATAGGAATAATACTGTCTAAGTTTTGGCTAATACCCTTCCAAACTAGAGAAAGCTGGAAAAAAGCACTAGAAAAACTTTTGAAGCTAGGAAAACATCTTTTGAAATTTTAAAAATATTGACTTTGCTCCTCTAAACTAGGAAAGTTTTGAAAAACAAAGCCAAGAAAAATTATTTCTCTAAATAGACTACGCCTTCCCCAAGAACGCGCCCGAAATGCTTGTTGATATTTCTTACACGATCCCAATTAGGAAGGCGAAAGAAATATATATGGGATATCTATCTAATCATGTTAGCTTGGATATGGAATTAACCTCATGATCCAACAAAGCGGAGTTAGGCAGTGTTAGTAGTGGGATGTAACAAAGCATCACTATCCATAGTGGAGTTAATCTCACCAGGATATGTACTCAAGGTATACCACTCATTTCTAGGCATTACCTATACACTAGTCTGTCACCCTAGCAATGATGCTCTAAGAAGTGCGAGGCATGGTATTTGTTGATTGGCCTTGATAAAAGAATGAACATGATATCTGCAAGCGCACAGATAGAAATACCAATTGTAGTACTTCACCGGGAGTAATCCAGGTATCGTATTTATATTTTACCACAAGGAAGGGAGTCTATGGAAAGTAGAGAGAAAAGGATATCTAATGATTTATGAAGTGATTTATTTATGAGATCCACCTTACAGTAGTGTAATGCAGAGTAGCCATATGCATCTAACATTACTCAACAGGATAAGTCACAAGATAAAGATAATTATATAAATGATAAATACCAAGTCTAAGATCATCATATGCCACTAGTATCATACGAGCTATTAACATGTTATAGAAAGAATAGAATGAATATTCCTAAGATACTCCTAATCATATATGTCAAATGAATACTACAATTAGTGCAATACATCTAGCTATCATAGCAAGGTTGGATTACTTCTACACATGGCAAGCATTACCAATAACAACCAAGGACGAAACTTGATCATTACCGTAATATTAAACTCGACTAGTCCTACATTCGGAGGGTGGATTCCAAAGGACTCAACAGACTTGTCACTCCGCGATCTACCACACGGCCCTAATGGGGTGCAATTGCGTATAAACGTTGTATAAACACCACGTTTACACATTGCTTATCACCCACATAGTGATAATCTATATGGATGCTATACAATTCCATGCATAAAATATAAAAGCAATCTTACGAAACTAAACATATAATCATAGCAAGCATAAACACATATCAATAAGAATATAATAATTATATAGATCAAAGCCATAACAATTGTATTCTAAATATAATAGTACTTACAGATTGAATACAAGAGAGAAGTCTCAAGAACGATGATCCTTGCTACTTCTTGACTATCGTGAACTCAAGATGAACTTGATCTTCAACTAGAACTAGCTAGTTAGCTAACTACTTCTAGTATGAACTAGGGCTTAGGTCTAGACTTGGCTGGACTTGATGGGTATGAGTTGATGAATGAGTATGATAATGAGATTGATATCAGCCACCGGGTCACCGGTCTTCTTATATAGCACTTGGTGATGAACGTCAACCCTTGGATCAAACCGACCTTCAACAACGGTGTAGATACAACCTCAAAGTCGGTAGTAAACCGACCTAGAAAGGAGAGGCCGACATGGGGACCCACCCCGGCGCCGCCTAAATGAGCTTTGGGCGCGCCGCCAGGGTCCTTCCTCCTCTTGGCCTCTGGTTCTTTTCCGGTGTTCTCTGGTACCTTCTAGAATGTTTTAGTCCACTTTTCGGGTTGAGTTACTTCATGGTCAAGTCTTGTCTTCATATGTCTTGTATATTCCTAACTTTCTCCATTCTTCTCTCGCAATTATCTATCAAGTCCCCGGAAAGTCACGTAATATAAAAACTTCGTGGAATTACGTTAGTTAGACCCCTAGACTTATGTTGGTCTTTAACTTGAGCCCTTATTTCATGTTAGTTGACTTATAAAATTATGCTATAACAGGTGTCAACATCGGGCACGCCAGCCGTCTATCCGGCGCGCGCTCCCGCCGCCGGCTCTATCTTCGGCACGCCGTCGGCCGTCCGTGAGAGTCCGATAGGGCGGCTCCATATCCCGACGCAGCGCCGCGTCGCGGGTCGACGAGCTCAAAGCTCCCCCGTCGTTGTAGAGTGGAACAAGGAGCCGTCCCCGGCTGCGCCGGCCGTACTCCCCGTTCCACGCCCGCCCGTCGAGCACGCCGCCCGTTGTCTTCTGGTCGGACTGTTCCGGAGCCGCCGAGCCTTAAATGCCGGGTACGGGTGTCGCGAGAAACGCGGTGGCCCGAGAGCCTGGTGGGGAGCTCGACCTCGACCGTCGAGGTCATTCTTGTCGTGTAGCGTTTATCTTTTGTGTCTGGCGTCGCTCGGCATGGTCTGACAGTCCCATACCGTGCGTGCTATCGCGGATCTCGTCCTGCGGGCGAGATCCGATCGTGGATTGCGGCGCCAGCCGTATAGCCATGATTTTGTACCCCTATCTTCGTATCCCGAACCTCCCGATCATTCTCGGTCCAAGTGTCGAGGAGCTCGCTCGAGGCGGAGGAGAGCTTGCCGGCCGGGTCGAGCTCACCATACCCTTTTACGCCCCGCGGGAGCTCGTTCGAGGCGGAAAGTCACCCCCCTGAGACGAGCTCGAGCTTGTCTCTGAACTCCCGCGGTTCGTGGGAGTCCGTTTGAGACGGAGGTATTCCCACCGAGCTTGGGTCTTCGTCGAGGGGAATCCCGTGCTGCTAATGAGCGCGGTCTCCCTTTAGTACGTCATTAGGGGTGGGTTTGGTTAGTTGATCCCGTCCGGAATAACTGTGTCCCACAGTAGCCCCCGAGCTCGTGGAGGAGAACGGGTCGGTCTCGGCGCGCTAAGTAGCCCCCGTTCTACGCTAAGATAGGGACTAGATTCCTTGTCAAGGTGCGCCGCGAGCCATCCACGGGTGTAGCCCCGAGGCTGTGGGAGGACGAGAGGTCCTCGCGGAGGCTTGTTACGGTAGGCGCTTTCCTCGATCGTGCCCCGTGTTCCCATTGGGGTCGTGGGCGGCTCGTCCCGACTTTGCCGCGAGGGCCAAAGTCGAGCGCCTATGAGCTTTAAGGCGGATAACTTGAGTGAGGTCCGAGCTCGCTTTCGAGACGAGCTCGATCGTCGGGTCAGCTTGGGGACCAACCTCATATTCGCAGACCCGGTCCCTCTATAGTCTCCGAGATCCAGAGGGATCCTCGGTGGCTCGCGCCTCCTCACTATGGAGGATGACCAAAGGCCGTTCGCGATCACTGGTGACTCAAGCGCGACTCGGGGTGGAGCCCCCGAGTCCTCGAGGATGTTCGGGGCACGGGCCGTCGGTGCCTCTCCTCCGCTGTGCTCCTTGCTCGGGTGTCTCCCCGGGCGGCTTTCGAGCTCGCGGGAGCAAGCCTTCGAACCTCGGAGCTCGATTTCATCCATGAGCTCGCAACCATGATGAGGTCGCCAAGAATGTGACCGTTGGCGACGAGCTCGCGGGGTTTTTACCTCGCAGAAAAGAGTCATTTGGGAAAATTAGCCGCTGGGAAGTTACCGTTGCCTCCACGGAAGTTATCCATTACGTCCGGCGCAGCGGGCGTTTCGCCCGGCCGCTTTCACCACGTGGGCGCACACGCGGAGGGCGCCGAGGGCTCAGGTGAGAGTGGTGGGCCACCCCGCCCGGTCGCATCGGCGGATCCTCGCCTCCGAGCTCTTCCTATAAATAGGAGAGGGTGAAGGATCGGGCTATCTCTCCGTTTCCCTTCCACCGCCAGAGCTCGCTGTCGCCTCTTTGCCCTAGATCTCAAGCCGCCACCGCCACCGCCGTTGAGAGAGCAGGTCCCCTGGAGACCTTCCGAGAATCCCCCCCAGGCCGAGAAGAGGGGCCATGGGCTCGTGGTCGGCTACGAGAGTCACGAAGCTATGTTTGCAGAGCGCGTGGCAACCGGGCGGGCTCCCGACCCGACCGAGCGCGGGAGTGGATCGTCGCCGCCCGACGCGCACGCCGTCCCCCAACCCTCCGGAGGGCTACGCTGCCCCGTTCGCCTCCTTCCACGATAGGGGACTCGGCGTCCCGCGATGATTTCCTTCGGCCGCCGCTCTCGTCATTGGGCGCCAAGCTCCGGCTAACCGAATGGGATTCTCCACACTCGACCTTCTCCGTTCTCGCGAGGGATGGCTAGGGATCGAGGTCGACCGAGCTGTTCAAGTACAACTTCCACGCGAAGGTCACGCACAGCTCCGACGGCACGAAAAGAGCCCGCCCCGATCGGCCGCATCGCTCCAACCTCGTCCCCGTGAAGGAGAAGTACCCCACCCTCGCCTCCCGCCAATGAACACCGGGTGGAGGGACGAGTGGTTCTACTTGAAGAACGATGAAGAGTATCCTCTTCCCGATTTACACCCGTGTTCCTTGACTCCGACAAGCTATGGAGGGAGCTCCCCACGATCACCCCATCGCGTCGGTCAGATAGTCGCCGAAGGTGGAGCACCTGAAAAAGGACGGCCTCCTGAGCCCCTTCTCTACGCTTGGGCTGCGGGGGCATGGGTTGTCCCCCAGCGGAGAGCTCTCCGCCTGCCGAGATGACCGAGGAGAAGAAGCCCTTCAAGGGTACGGTGACTGCGACGCCGCTCCCCGCCGACGAGGTGGAGTGGTTTGTTCGCCGGCTGACCGGGAAGCCTTTCAAGATCCCGGCGGAACCCAACAATATCCCGAAGGCGTTGCCTGATCCGACAACGCAGGCGCTGTGAGTCCCTCTTCTTATCTTTTCATGTTTGGATTGATCTTAGCCTCCACGAGGAGTGATCCCCTTTGCTTTTGCAGGTTGGACCAAATTATCTTGAGCCTCACCTCCCACCTCGCCGCCCCATTCCCCCCCGTGCGTTCCATGGGGCTGCCCGGACCGTGGCCGCCGAGTCCTCCGGGGAGAGCGAAGCACAGGGGACTGATGACACGCCGTCAGAGACTCGGGAGCTTGAGGATCCGGGCGTTGGAGAGGAGCGGGGGACGTCGTCTTCCGGGTGGCCCCTATGACCTCGGTGGTCCTCACGCCGCAGATCGGTTCTTCTCCGCAGTCATACTCGAGAGGAAGACGGCGCCGGCGAGCTCAAGCAGGAGGAGAAGAAAGAGAAGAAGAGGCGCGTGGCCGTCGGGTAAGTGTTCGAGCTTGTCATTCTCTTCGAGCGCACGAATCGTCGTTGAGCTCTTTTCTTCACCGTGCTAATTTCCATCCTTCCTCCGTCGCCGTGCCGTCCGAATCCCGTCAAGCGACTCAAGGTGGCGACGGCGTCGAGCTCGGGCGGTCCACGCTCCTTCCCCCATTGTGCAGGCCTTGCCGACGGTCGCCCCCTGGCTCCCTGGGAGGAGGAGGAAACGAATCCGGTCGGCGGGGAGCGCCGCAGGCCGCTCGTCCTCGAGCACCATCCCGGTGACTCAAAGCGATGGCTACGCCGGTGAGCTTCGCTGCCGCGGCTCGAGAGCTTGGCGCCCAAGCCCGCCCTATCGCGCAGGAGCACGTGGAGGTGGAGGTGATCGACCTCGACTCCCCCGAGAAGATGGGGAGCGCGGGGCCGTGCCTCAAGTTCAGCCGGGCTGGCGAGCTTCGGATGACGCTACGGGGGCGACCTCTGCGCGGCGGCTCGGGTCCTCCCCGGCGACGATGGTACCATCCTTCACCGAAAACGGGAGGAGGCGCATGAGCAGGTGGTTCAACTGAGCCGGGCGTTGAGGGCCTGATCCCGACGCCGCCGTAGAAGATCGGCCTTCCTTCATGGATGCTCCGGCCGCCCTGCGTGGGAGGGTCTCGGGGCGCCGCTGCTCGGACTCGCCGCCCGGGCGACCTCTGTCGAGCCCGCCGTCATTGGAGCGCAGCGACAAGGCCGCCCTTCCGGAGTGTGGTTGACGCTTCGAGAATGCGCGCGATACGATCAGCGCCGGGACATTATCGGGCGGCAACGCTCCCGAGCTCGGTAGGCCGAGCCGGGCTGGCCGCGCCTCGATCTCGGCTGGAGGCCGAGCTGAGGGCTGGCCGCGCCGATCTCGCCGTGACAGGACGGACGACGGAGCCGTGAGCCGCCATGATCGCCACGGAGGCGGCGCCGCGTCAAGGGATGGAGAGCCGGCGTGCCTTCATCGATCGTTTCGGGTAAGAGCCTTGTTTGAGCCTCGATTCCTTGCTTGATGTGAGCTCGAGGCGCTGATTCATGCTATTGCAAGATTTGAGGGCAGCCGTGGTCGGGTAGAACCAAGTGACGGCGGCCGGGCTCGAGATTGTGAACCTCATGGGGGAGGTTGGACGTCGCTGGTCCCGCGCGAGTGGGGGCCTTGGCCAGTGTCCCTCTCCCATCGCGACATTCGGAGGCGTGTTGACGACGTCCTCGAGCATATCCGCGAGGTCGCCAAAGCGGCGGTCAAGGCTCGGGAGGAGGTCGGCGACAGGTCCGCCAGTGGAAGCGGCGGCCGTGAGGCGCGAAGAGGAGCCTGCCGTCGCTCGGAGCCGCCGTCGCGCGAGCTCATGCGGAAGGAGCTCGGCGAACTTCGTCGGGCGCTGAGAGAACAAGGAGCTCGAGCGTTCGGCGCCGAGCAGCGGGCCAAGGTGCCGAGGAGGAGCGGGATGCTAAGGCCAAGGCGTTGCGACCGCGATGTCGAGCTCGAGGGTGAGTACATTCCGAGCTCGTCATCCTTCTTCTTTCCTTTGGACGCTAGGGGGCGATAGACGAGTGTTTTTAGTTTACGACCACGAGGCCGTCGGACCGGGGTCGGTTTTATTTCACGCTTCGGAAGCAGAGAGACTTCGGCTCGATGTCGAGTGTCTCTCCTTGTGGGAGAATCGGGAAGAGCTTTATCAGGCGTTAGCGGTAAGCTGCTTCTCTTTTCCTGTACTCTGAATCTCATGATTTTGATCTGTTTATCCCTCTACAGCCAAAAAGAAGAAGTCGTCCAGGCTGGCTCGGGAGCTCGAGGAGAAAGACAGGTCCTTGGCTACGGCGGAGTCCACCATGAAGCACCTCGAGCTCGCCGGCCCGAAGGAAGCACCTTCAAATTGGCCGGACGTGCGACCTCGTGGCCGTGCGGGGCGGTCTCCGGCAAGACCAAGGAGCTTCAAACCAAGGAGGTCGAGGCCTCGGGTCTTCTCGAGTGAGCGACGAAGGCCGAGGGCGCCATGCGGAAGGCGGAGCGCGACCACACCAACCTCGTTCTTGACATTGAGGGCGTCTGGCGAGGTCCTCGGGTCGAGGAGGTGGAGAACCCGGCGCCGGGGTGCTCCGCGCCCCGGCCGTGGGTGAGGGAAAACGCCCATTGCGCCATCCACAAGGCGGTGGCCGTGATCCTGCCCACTATCCCGATATCGAGAGGAAGATAGTGGGCAAGGGCTAACCCGGGCCAATCAAAGGCGTGGAGTTGGGCGACGTCGTTCTTTGCCGGAGGCGCGCTCCATGAAGCCGGTGAGGAAACTCTTCAGGCTCGTGGTTGAGGAGCTCGACGTGTTCGAGCCTACCGCTGGCGAGGAGGACCCAGAGGACTCGTCGAGTGATGAGGAGTGACTGCTGCGCAGTAGTTAGTTGTAGCTCGAGGCGCTACCTCTTTATCATGTCATGTGAACAAAAGTCCCCGAGCTTGGGGCAAAGTGTAAATATAACAAGTTATTCGCGTTATGAGAAAGTGTTTCCTTTTTCCCGTAACCATGAATCTAACTAACTTGTTGTTTCCCGAGTTCGTGCCTTAACGACGGAGGTAGCGCACCCATTCTCGCTTGGCAGGGCGCTTAGAGTTCGTCGGGTGAGCACGCTGAACCTTTTGAAGACATCACTCGGGACCCTTTAGTTCGTTAGATCCAAAGTGTTCGTTTGGGAGTAAGGATAACGAGTGCAAGGTCAAGCTTATTGAGCTCTTCCTTGAGTGTTTATGTAGTTTCAGAATTTTTTGAAAAAAGAGTTCGTGAAAAAGGCGGGGTGTGCGCCCGGTCCCCCGTGAGCCCCCGAGCAAGGCGGGCCTCGCCGGCGGCAAAGGGCAGCCGTTGCTCAACAAAATTGGATACTGTAAAAGAGTTCGAATGCTTGCACAAATTTCGCATCGAGGTGTGCCATTTTTATTTGAGCTCATGCAAGAGCAAGATTACAAAATGTATTAGGGGTAGAAGCGACGTGAGCTGTTCGATGTTCCAGGAGTTGGCGAGGTCGCGGCCGTGGGAGTCTTGGATCTTAATGAGCCCTGGGCGTAGAACTCGAGCGACGGTGAACGGTCCTTCCCAAGGGGCCGAGAGCTTGTGCTTCTCCTTTGTGCTCAGTACTCGCCAAGCAGACTTGGTCGCCAACGTTGATGGCTCGACCTCGAATGTGGCGGTCGTGGTAGTGGCGCATCGACCGGCGGTACTTGGCCGAGTGTGCGACAGGACCTCACGGGCCTCCTCGAGCTGATCCGCTGCGTCCTCGAGCGAGGTCCGTTGCGTTGCGGCGTCATTATAGGCTTGAACTCGCGGAGCGCCGTAGTCGAGGTCGGTGGGGAGCACGGCCTGAGCCGAAGACGAGGAAGAAGGGCGTGCGCCCGTAGCTCGCTTTGGGGGTCCCGAGGCTCCATATGACGGCGGGAGCTCGGCAACCACCGCCCTCCGAACTTCTCCAACCTCTTGAAGATTCGTGGCTTCAATCCCTGCAAAATCATGCCATTGGCGCGCCCGACTTGCCCGCTCGTCCCTCTGGTGGTCGACGGAGGCCCGCCTACCCAGATCCGGGTCGCGAAGACCTCGGTGCCGACGAGGCTAACCTCCATGTCGATCTCCATTGACGAGCTCGAGCTCGAGGAGGTCTCGACCTTGGTGGGGAGGGATAAACGGGGCCCCCAATGGGTACGCCAAGCTGGATTGAGCCTTCTCCCTCAAGAATTGAGGGTATGTACTTTGGTCGTCTTGCGAAGATGCCGGGCGGACTTGGAGCCGGGTCGGAGGCAAGCTTGGCGAGGACGCCGGCATCGCCATTGTAATCGGGCGACGAATGTGCTTGAACTCGAGCCCGTCGAAACGCTTCTTCGAGCTCGCGCCTTTCGGAGTACGCGATCATCCTGGCCGACGCAAGCCGGGCCTCCTTCATGGCTTGGTCCGCAATGAGTTTGAGTCCCTCCTCGACCTCAAGGCGCCGATGCCGAGCTCGATGGCGATGCGCATGCCGTTCACCAGGGCTTCGTATTCAGCGACGTTGTTGGAGGCAAAGTGAAGTGGAGGCGGATCAAATACCTCATGCGCACGCTTCGCGCTGGCGAGACGAAGACTGCACTCCGCCGACGCCGCATTTCTTCACCGAGCCATCGGGCGAGCGCCCAAAGATTCGACGCTGCCGGGCCTTGAGGCAGGCGTGTTCTCGTCCCACTCACCCACGGTCGGGAGGATCTCGATTTGATGGCGTCCCTTGGCGCGTATGTGATGTCCGACCCCATAAGCTCGATTCCCCCTCTTGGCGATGCGCCCGTGGCTTCGGGTTATGGATGATCTCGCCGAGTGGGAACTTGGAGACGATGGTGATTGGATGAGCGTCAAAGTAGTGTCGCAGCTTACGGCGAGTGATGAGTAGCGCCAAGCGAAGCTCGAGCGGTGGGTACCGCATCTTGGTGTCGGAGAGGACCTCACGGGACGGCGACCGGCCGCACCGTCGTGCCCCTCCTCCTCTCGCTCGACTACGAGCACCGTGCTCACCACTTGCAAGGTGGCCGTGATGTACAAAGAACATTGGCTCATTGGGTTTGGGTGGGGTGAGTATGGGTGGGTTCGTCAAGAGCTCTTTTAGGGAGTCGAGCGCAGCCTGAGCCTCGTCGACCCCAGCGGCGTTCGGACTTCTTTTTAGGAGCGTGTACAATGGGAGGTTGCGTTCGTCGAGTCGGGCTATAAACCTGCTGAGGGCAGCGAGGCACCCGGTGAGCAGCACACACTTGACATTTTTGATCGGACCCATGCTGCGGATGGCCTCGATCTTCTCGGGTTAGCTTCGATGCCGCGCTCGGACACTATGAAGCCGAGGAGCTTTCCTCGAGGAACTCGAAGACGCATTTCAAATAAGAGCTTTACCCGAACTTCGCGAGAGCTTGTCAAAAACTTCCTTGAGGTCGGGAATGAGCTCCCGTGCGCTTCGTCTTGACTACGATGTCTTCGGCGTATGCTTCAACTTGCTTCCCAAGAAGCTCCTTGAAGACTTTCGCATACACCTCCGGAAGGTAGCTCCCGTTCTTGAGCCCGAAGGGCATGGTCACGTCAATGTAAGGTGCCAAAGGGAGTGATGAAGGAGGTTGCGAGCTGATCGAGCTCGTTCATCGCGATTTGGTGGTAGCCGGAGTATGCGTCGAGAAAACAGAGCGTCTCGCACCCGGAGGTGGAGTCAACGATTTGGTCGATGCGCGGCAAAGGAAACAGATCCTTTGGGCATGCCTTGTTGAGACTCGGTATAATCAACACACATTCTCCATTTTCCATTCTTCTTCTTAACCAAGACAGGATTGGCTATCCACTGGGATGATACACCTCCTTAACAAAGCCCGCCGCTAAGAGCTTATCTATTTCCTCGACCGATTGCAGCCGCCGCCGCCGTCGTCGGCCGAAGCCACGCTTCACCGGGTCGAGAACCGGGCTTGATGTTTAAGGAGTGCTTTCTGACTTCCCCCGGTGCGAGGCATGTCCGAGGGTCTCCACGCCGAATACGCCGAGGTTCGCGCAGAGGAAGTCAACGAGCTCGCGCTTCTATTTAGGAGTGAGCTCGGCACCGATATTTAACGGTGCGCCCCTCCTCATCGACCTTCACCGTCTTGGCGGCCCTCGTCCGGCCAAGGGAGCCCACCGCCTTCTCAGCCGGGGCGAATGAGCTCGCCACCTTGCCGGGCGTGCTCGAGGTCTTCTTCAGCTCTACGAGTCCTCCGATACGACCCACGCGAGCATCTCGGGAGGAGCTTCCGACTCGATGAGGGCGTCGCGCATCGCACGGCTTCCTTGTCGCAGCTTGAAGGCGCGCCGAAGGTGGAGAGTTGACCGTGAACACCCCTTTGGTCCGGGATCTTGAGCTTGAGGTACGCGTAGTTGGGCACGGCCGCGAACTTCGCGTAGCATGGCCATTCCCAACAAATAAGGTGGTACGCGCTCTTGTACGGGAGCACCTTGAAGGTGAGCACCTCCTGCGGAAGTTGCTCGGGTCGCCGAAGGTGACGGAGAGGTCGATCCGTCCGAGAGGAAACGCCTGCTTCCCCGGCACCACCCCGTGGGATGGGGTCCCGTGGAGGGACGAAGACGAGCTCGAGTGATGCCGGCGCCCATGGTGTCGACGTAGAGGAGGTTGAGGCCGCGCCGCCGTCCATTAGCACCTTCCGAGGCGCTTGGTTCCGACTATGGGGTCAATGACGAGAGGGAACCGCCCTAGATGAGGTACGTGTATAGGGTGGTCCTTCTTATCAAAAGTGATCGGGGCCTCACCACTTGAGGTAGGAGGGCGAACGGGCTTGGTGAAGAGGACCCGCCCGCAGAGCTTCTGGGTCGCTTGGACTCATACGCCCGGGGTCCGGCGACGGCGTCGACCACGCCATCCTCGAAGAAGACATCCTTGTCGCCCGCCGGGTCGTCGAACTCCGCCGTCGTTGCGCCATTGCCCGCGCCGTCCCCCGCCTCACAACCGCCACAAACTTGCGCAGAGGTTGCGCCTTTGAGCTTGTGCTTGACCGACCCTGCGTGGTTGGGGTAGGGGAGCTCGAGCTTCTTCTTGAAGAAGTCCTTGGGCACACCCGCTTGGCGCCGCCTTGGCGCCGGCTTTCTTCTTCGGCCACCGCGATCAAGTCGTCCTCGCCGCGGTGGCACTTGTTCTGTTCTTCTTCTTGGACCGCGAGCTCGATCCCCTCGGTGGCCTCGTCGCCTACCTTGTCATTGCCGGTGGTGCCGTGGAGGACCACGGAGATGGCCTCCGCGCCCCCGCCGTGGTTCGTGGTGAGGTCGAGGAGCTCCTTCACCGCCTTGGGCTTGCGGATGCCGAGCTCGCAGATGAGCGCCTCGCAAGTCATGCCGAAGGTGAAGGCGGTGATGATCTCTCGCCTGGCGTCGCCGAGTTCGTTGCAGAGCTTGAGAAGCGCCGGATGTAGCTGCGTAGATTTTCTCCCTTCCGCCGCTTGCAGCCAGGAGGTCCCATGTGTGTTGCTCGGACGCGAGTATGTCCCCCGAAGCCGCCGACGACGAAGATGTCGTGGAGGTCTCGCCAAACCGCCGATCATCCCCTCGCAGTAAATGCTCGAGCCAGACCGAGCGGTATCCGCGAGGTATAAGGGGAGGTTGCGGATGATGAAGAGCTTGTCATCGGTGCTCCCGCCCGCACGCGAGGCGTAATCCTCGAGCCGCACGCTAGGGGAGGTGGGGCCCGGCCGCGGGGAACCGCCGCCGCGTGAACCCCGGAGCCGAACACTCGAGGCCGCCTTCCGTCCGGCGTGGGGCTCCGTCCCCGAGCTCCACCTCGCGCCGGGTGTCACGAGCTCGATGGGGCGCGGCCGCCGCCTCCCGACCTGCAGGGGTGGGGCTCCGACTACGATCCTCCCGGCTATCGTAGCGCCGCCTCCTCTTGCCGTAGGATCCGCAGGGCGGTCGCCGCCGCACCGGCCGTCGTGCGATCCACGGTGCTTCGAATGGCGGTTGCTTCCTTCGCGCCCCTCTGCGCGCGTCGCACGTCAGCGGTTCTTGCCGACTCGGCGTCCGGGCGTGAACTCGCGGGAAGCTCCTCGAGCTGGCCTCCGGCTCCGAGAGGAGGCCCGCGTGCTCCTCACGGCGGCGGCGATGTGACTCCGAGCTCTCCATCTGGCTGTTCGGCGGCCCTCTCGATGAGGGACCTTAGCCGTGGGGGACCTTCGGCCCCGCGCCTCAGGCTCGGGGACGGCACGAACCCGAGGCACTAGGGAACCGGAGGCCAACACCGCCTCTTGCTCCAAGCCGCTAGGAACCGGCAAATTTCCAAGAAAAAAACAAGAATCCCGCAGCTTCTCCAAGGATGAAGTGCTTCTAAATGCAACCGATGCAAGCAATGCACTTCTATCACTCTCAATCTCACTAAGAATTGAGTTGGGGATGGAGAGATGAGTGGAGAGGAGTCTCACAAGCTCACTAGAAAGTTAGAGTGTTCAAATGTGCAAGAGTGAGAGCTTGCAACCGGCCAAACACATATATATAGCCTCCTCCAAAGAAAAAAGAGCCGTTGCCTTCAAATTGTGTTTTCTGCGGTGACGGGCGCTCTTCAACCGGACTCATCCCGGAGAGTCCGGGCCGCGAGTCCGGCCATCGCTTCGGTCGCTACCGACAAGGGTCGGGCCCACGTGGCGTCCCTCCTCCGCACGCGTCGGCCAATGCTTCCGGTCGAGCACCGAAGCTTCCGGTCCCAGGTCCGGTCCCCTGCGTCCGCCAAAACCGCCTCGCAGGGCTCTCGCGACGACCATGACCGGAGCCACCTGGCCGCTGTGTCCGGCCGCTTCCTCGTGCCCCGTGCCGCCCGGGGCAACAAATTCTTCATCCTTTTCTTTGCTCTTTGCTTCAAACTTGCTTCGCCTCTTGCCATAGGATGCCAACACATCCAAGATGATCACGTTATCATGCATGTTAGCTTGTCGATAAGTTAGGCAAGATCGAAGTTAGTGCTCTCATTGTCCTAAATGCAATATGCTAGTCAATTGGACACGGAAGCACTTCACCAAAGGATTGTCGCGGCATCCCCTCTTGATAGTCGGCTATCTATCCTATAATGTGATCACACGCTCTATCATGTCTTGATCACCGAAAGGAAAAACCCTATCAAGTATACCTTTGCCTTGATCTCCCGGGTTCCTCTCAAGCCGATCACCGAGCTTGACGATCCAACAAGTCCAACATCATTGTCCATATTCATGATCATCATGCTCCTTGTCATCCATCTAATCCTATCTCATAGTCATCACTTAGAGTAAAGGATTAGTACCACAAGTGTGTCATCAATTTCCAAAACCAAACATGAGATTTCAATCTCCCACTTTTTTGGTAATTGATGACAACCAAATTCACAAAGATATGAAATAAAATTCAATTGAACTTGAATTGCTTGTCCATAGCATTTTGATCATGAATCATAGATTGGACAAACATTTCAAGGTTCGGTTTGGTAGTAGTAGCTCCCCCTACATATGTGCTTCCATGTGTTTGGATCAATTTGGCACATATGTATGGATAGAAATCTTGGGGATAGATACTAATACCAAAAAGAGATGCTAAGGTTCTAGAATGCGGACCTTTGAAGCGTGAAACCATCGGAGTCCTTAGCATCAATGTAACTAGACATTCATCAAAAACTCAACATACCCCATGAGATCAACATTATAGGCTAAAATGTGAGATTTGTCTAGATACATCCTATGCATGCTAGTTGGTCGATACACCAATCAATTTTCAAAAAACTAGCATACATCAAGCAATCATGAATATTGAATTTAGATTGCACAAAGCAACATTTCATCATGATTATGCACATACAAATGCACAAATAGTCTATGAGCTTGCTCCCTATTTGTGTGATCCTTTCCAACACTATGTAAAAGGCTAATAACCGCCAGTGCGCCCAGAGACGCCGCTTATAACATGCGTGCATCAGACAGCCATACTTGGCGTGCGGTTTGGGCGAAGTCGATAATAGGTGTCGGCGGTCCCCACCCGCCAAAAAACGTCTGAAATAAGGGTAATTATAGACGCGCATCTACCCGGCGTCTGCATTTTCCGCTCGAGACGCGTTTTGCTTTCTTCTGATACTGAGACGCGCAAATTGTAACGACGCCTTTTCAAACCAAGTGTCTGCAAGATTCACCATATCTTAGACACGCATTTTAGGGCACGAGCGCATTCTTGAGCCGGGTCGATGCGTGGATACGAACACTAATTCAGACGCGTGTTTGTATACAGACACTCTTTTGGTGCCACCCGTCATGCGATTCGAAGTGTTACGTACACGCATCTCTCCACAGACGCTTGAATGTGCGAAGGGTCTATAACGGTCACGGTATTAAAGTCGCGCTTAGATTCGCACGACGCTTACCGTATACGCCCTCGCCAGATCCTGCATCGCTACGACGCCGCCGGGCGAATTACGCGACGCGGGTCAAACGTATACCGCTTGAAACTATTGCAGTATTGACCGGGTCACGTGACGCTGCGGCGGGTGCACATTTAGAAACTCGCACGGGCGATACAACGCTTTTGTTAGAGACGCGTATCACCTGTGTCCTGCGGATATTACCTAACTATTTTACGCACGCGCGATAATGTAGAGACGCGCGACGACAGGTGTCTTAACGTCGAAATATTGCGACGCCAGTGTCAATATACGACGCCATTGTGTACATTGCCCCGTAACTAGTCACATCCATTATAGTCGCACGCTTGTCGAGACGGTTTATAGCAACAAACTCCGTATATTACGGATTGTTACAGACGATTGGACCGTATGCCCGTCTGATCCTGACATTTGTATGAGTGCGCACGATTGGTAGTGGTATGTGTCGGTAACTAGAGTATCTCACCTACGAGACATTGGATAAAGACAAAAGTTCTATATAATACATTACCCAAAGCCGAATGTTCTTTTTACAAAGACACAGTTACTTACGATTTATGGTACATTAGCATTCGTAAGGAAGTCATAACCATGCTTGATCCGAACCCGATTAGCAATCTCAAAGGACGGAAGGCATCTATCTTTGGCGTAGTTAATCCGATTCGCCCGACAACCGAAAGTCCCCCATCGGTGGTGATCGATGGAGTCGCCGATCCTTCTTCCGCGCTTCTTACGCTTCTTCTTCTTCCGACGAGGAATCAGAGAACCGCCGACGCTAGAGTATCCAAAGGGGAGACACTCTCGGTTCGCGATTCTTGTACTCGTTAACATCAAGAGCAGGCACAATAAGTTGTAAGTCGCGTGGATTGGAGAGGCGGACCCCCTTGAGCCAACTTCAAAGGCGTTCCACGTCCTTGCCTATATGGCCGCCCCAGTGAACACATGGCCCTCATCTTGAAGAAAGTGGTTCAAAACACGGGGTAACCGGCCCCACCTAGTGCACTTGATATACAAGGCATCGACGGCCAACACACAGTAATAACGGTAGCGATCCTGGAATCTTTTGCCAAACTCGTTGGGAGGAAGAATCCTCCACTCCGAAGTCGAGGCCAACGAGCATACCTGCCTTGTTTGGACTTTGGACACGGCTACCTCGGATTTCGTTGATGAAGTCCTCCACGACCGTGGCATCGCATGTGATTTGTCATGTCGATGTCACGGGTATCTGTCGCCGGGCGGCGACCACATCTCGGCGGCAAGTGCGCGGTCTCTCGGGCATCGTCTTTGCCGATTCTTTGTGAGATGACTCCATTTCTCTCGTGTTTTTTGCCGAGGGAAGAAACGGTGTGCTTCTTAAGTAGATGGGGTCTCCAACGGCGGTTGCCGATCGCGAATGGTTTCGTCGGTTGAGTTGCGTCCATTGGAACTTGTGAACAATCCATTAATCGTTGTGGAAGTTCAAATGACGGATTGATGCAATGGTGCATCCGTTTTTGAGTTTCAGGCGTGGTTTTGGTGTGGATGCGTCGTGGGTATGAGAGTTGGCCGATGCGCCCGGGAGGCGTGTCGCCTAGAAGTAAGCCCTCCTCTGCGCGGCCTCCACCGGTGGAGTTTGGCTCGTGCCCGACGACGATTGGAAAGCGGCCGGCGGTGATACGAACGGATCTCGAAGGCCGTGAGGAAGATGAACAGGAGCTTTCTACTTCTCTGTAATTTTTCTTTTTCTTGTGGATCCCGTTTGTAAATGGGCGGTGTAATGCGTTGAGATAAATACATTTTCCTTCTCAAAAAAATCACGTTGTGCAACCGGTTTTATTAGCCGCCTACATATGCGGGCATATGTATGTGTGGTTAACAAGTTGTACGTACAAGCTTCTAGTCATCATATATTTTCTCAAACCGAACAACCAGGTCATCGAGTTTGCATCATCACATTGTTTTAATACTACCCTAGCTAGTACATCATCATCAAAAGTAAGTCAAAGCTTCTAGTCATCATATATTTTCTCAAACTGAACAACCGGTCATCGAGTTTGCATCATCACATTGTTTTAATACTACCCTAGCTAGTACTCCCTCCGTCCCCACAGTTTGTCACCCTCGATTCCGTGCCATCTTCTTCGATGCTTAGTCTTATTCAAATTTTTTGCACAAATATAATTTATTTTGTTACGACTTATTTTATCAATGAAGATACTTGAATATTGATTAGTTTATTTTATGATTTGCATAAATATTTTGAATAAGACAGATGGTCAAACATGAAGTTCAAAAGTCAAAAGCGACGAACTCCATGGGACCGGAGGGAGTACATGATCACCAAAAGTAAGTCAAGACAAAGATAACATCAATCACATTATTTAATGTGTTGTCGGCATCGTGAGGCATGCCACCCCTATGCACTCAACACTAGCCTCAACGGCCGGCAAGCGAGCCTATGCATGATGAGCCTCTCGTCTTCGCTCTCGGCCTTCCTCTTGATGAGATCCTCAACAGCACAAACAACTTCAAAAGAGCTTACGCATGAACATATATATGAGGGATCCGGATGAGATCGTTCCGACAAAAAACAAGTCACAATCGTCAAATCACAAGCATCGTTCATATATTTGGTCATTGAGAAAACTGTTGTAGTGAAATAAAGCATGCATGCATGCAAAGTGAACTATGCCAAACCGGTGGCCGAAGAACTACCATTATATTCACAGATCTATGCCAAAACAGTGGCCAAAATTGGTTTTCTCAATTTAAACAAAGCATGCATGTAAGTGAACTATGCCAAAACCGGCAAAAAATCTGCCGGCGAACTACCATTATTCTTAGAAGTATGCCAAAAAATGGGTTTTCTCAATTACGTAAACTCTTTTGAATGAAACTAGTAGTATAATGCAAAGCTCTTAATACTCCCTCCGTTCCAAACTTTTTGTAGTACTCATATAAAACCGTGTTTGACCTCTCATCTTATTCAACTTTTTTAATAAATATTACCACTTTTGTTATGACTTCTTACATCACTAAAGATATTGTAATGACGTTTTGTTTGTTTTATAATTTACATAAAAATTTGAATAAGACGAAAATCAAATACCCTTTATATGAGTCAAAATCATTGCAAGTATTGTGGAAAAGTACTAAAATTGGTCTTCATATGGCATTAATACCGCGCCAACGACGATCTTGCTTCCATCTCCTTCGACGGCGTAAGCCTCCGGCTTCCCGGCTCCTTGCCTCGACGCCACTTTGCCGAGGACTTCTCCTTCGCCCTCGCCTCCGCCTCCCGCTTCACGGCTCCTTTCCTCGACGCCGTTGCCGAGGACTTTTCCTTCGCCCTCGCGTCCGCCCGGCTTCCCGGCGGGAGGCGCCTAGACGACGCCTCCGAGCATGAGGAAGCAGGACTCAACGACGCCGCTTCCGAGGGGCAAGGAAGGAGGACTCGGCGGCGACGCCGTTGAAGGCGAGGAATCCGGCATGTCCTCTTTCCTCCATCGCTTAACCTCCCGACGATACTCCTTCTCACGTCACCGCCGCTAGGGGTTTCCAAGTTACTAGTGAGCGAGGCGATTCCAGTCTTCCTCCCCAACGAGGCCGCCCGGATGCCTTGCTTCTTGTACCCGTGGAGGCGGCCGGGATGGCTTGCTTCTTGTACCCGTGGGAGGCGGCCGGGACGCCCTTGTTGAACCTTGGCGAAGTCCTCACCACCGCTTTCCACCCGGGGCGAGGAACCGGGGGCGAACCTCCCGTATTCATCTTCGACGGCGGCGGGGGAGGGGAGAGGGCGAGGAGGAATGGAGGTGGCGACGCCGCGCGGCGGGAAGAGGCTAGGAGCGCGGGCGGCGGCGCAAGACGACGGGAAGGCTCCTGTGCGCAGAAGAGTGGAGAGGCGGAGTGAAGGAGCCGGCAAGATAGGCGACGACGACGCGTATGTATATATATATATATATATATATATATATATATATATACACACACACACACTAGTGTGTAATGGCTAGAGTCCGCTTGCTTAGTTCTTGTTCTTGTAAACAATGGACCGAGCTGTGTAAAAAGCATTGATATCTCCATACGAGAGTTTCTTCGAGACGTCATATGTAGTTCTTGTTCTTGCATAACATAAACTTTTTTTTACTTTAATTTTTGTGATAGACCTTAGAATGGTGCCACCAAAAGCATTTTGATATTATGCATACATAAAAAAAAATACAAACCGTGATCGCTAAGGTCCCGAAACGCCGAACACAACTATCATATAGAAGGGCTAAGTCGGGTTTCACCTCAACACAACAAGTGTTTAGGGCACACCACAATGCGCATGATGATACAACATTTTGTTCTTGCATAACCTAAATCTAGCGAACCACAACAAGGATAAAGTCATGCGGGCATGAAATCATTGCAACTCAATTGGTAATGCCGGATGGATACGACCAACTTGATACAAAATATAATACATTACAGGGATACATTGATCTCGAAGAAGCAAACAATATACCATTGTTCATATTCATGGGGCATCCCTCACATGACAACTTCGATGCAAAAACAAAATCTTCAGTTTTAGGGAGCGTGTTAGGTAGTAGTCGTGAAGATGAAGCAAGTGTCGCTAGGCAGCATAGAAATCAAGTCCTTGAAAAAACAAATGTAGGGCCCAATTTTCTTACATGCATACAAAAAAGTAGACCATGAAGCATCCCACACCCACATAACCCGATGCACAAGTTCACAAATGGAGATGAAACACTTCTAGGGATTTTTTAGCTATCTCTTTACGATACTGCATTGCACCAGAGCCATTTTTCTCAGTACCAAGCAACGGATCTACCTGCATAGAACCAAATTAAAAGTATGTTATAAATGGTAGAGAATATAGGGTGTCATAGCACATTACAATTCTCGAATTAGTATGTAAATAATTTTCATCTTAACATGCATGATGCACCACCGGGCGATGTAAAACAAGAAAGGCATGTATGCAACAATAGAATTAAATATAGCTATTTGTGTCCCGGTGCACCGTGAAACACAAGATTCTATTTTTGCAACCGCAGAATCACGCGACAACACAAACACAAGCAATGTGGACCGGCTCACCAAAATTATCGATTGATTGGAAATAAATGGAATAAAAATGGTTTGACTACCTCTAGAGAAGACATGTAACTAACGCATGGATACGATATATATGTGAAAAGCTAATTACTGCAAATATACATCGGGCAAATTGAGGGTTCAACCATATGGCTTTTGCCCATTGGTGTGAATCTAATGCTCACAAATTGCTGTAAAGGAAAGCCACACGAGTAAAAAAGATGTCTTAAAATTGAGGACCTAGTGTCTACAAAGTACCAAAGACATAGTTTATCTATGCAACACCGAATATTGTCGGAGTTCGACAAATTTCCATGTATGTAAATCATTATGTATGAAGTATAGCAAAATAAACTTATAATAGTCATTGTGCTATTAAACCCACTTCTTCTTTGCTATAGTTAACCTACCTTTCTACTATTCCATCTCAACAAACAATGCAAATGACGCAATTGCTTTGCTAGACTGTCCAAACACCTCCTTTGCTTTGCTATTGCTAACCTTGCCTTTGCTAATACTTACCGTCCCACAAAAAAAAAAAATCAGCAAGCAAAAGCCAAAACCGCCCATGTGAAAGGACTATAATTTTGTCACCGTTTGCAACTCTAAAATTAAGCCATTTTCATAAGCTTAGTGGTAAATTTACGAAGAGGTCAGAATAAAACTAATTGGCATAAACATAACCAAATCCATCCAATGTAACTATTCCCCACTCGCAACAAACAAAAATTAACTTGAACCAAATTTACAATACCTAACCAGCAGAAGCAACCGAAAAATAACTCAACTAAACCAGAAATGCGCATAAACAGAAATGCAATCTAATAACTAAAAGCTTCAGTTATATGTAGAACTGCCACTGTAGAGGAACCATACCGGCAGGCACAGCTGTAGGCCTAGCACAGCTCCTCCACACCATAGATGTAGCACCCCTTTGAATCCCCTTCAGCAGCGAGATTTAAGCATTAGGTAACTATACGTAAAAAATCGGACCCAAAGCTATATAAGAATAGCGAGAATGTCATATATTTTGCCGTGCTATATTAGGCAACTAAAATTTGTCATATTTTGCAATGCTATGTTAGGTTAATTCATAGGTAACTACAGTCCAACCATGAAAGTGACAATGTTCAAAGTTATTACCTTGTTGCGGCCAACCTTAAATTGAAATGGGAGTGTTACGTAAAAGCTGATGCCAATTCATGAATTGTTCTTAATACTCACATGAAAACCTACAAAAGAGTTGACACCAATTCATGAATTGGACATTAGATTTCTTCGCTATAAACAGAAATACAAAGCAAAAATGCTAATGAACAGTTGGCATACATATGAAAAATGAAAGCCTGCCTAAATGTTGAATTAAACATCCACTTAGCTGGCATTTTTCATAGGACCAACTTTTTTATCAAGATCCTAAATGCCAATACCCCATAATATGCAATTGTTTCAATACTTGCCACATTTAATCCTTGATAACTAAGTCAGTGAAGATAGAATAAAAAGAAAAATTGAAAAGCAATCTCTTTGTATGGTATGGCTCGAAAAATATGGCCTTGAAATATTCTTAGATGCAATACTTCTTAATGACTGTCCATTAGCAATACATATGGTCATTTGCTAACACAAAGGACAAATTTCAGATCGAGTACATAGTTGTTTACATGCATGAAGAAGTGCACCATTGAGTAGATATCAACGTCTTGCATACCTTCAATATCTGTACAACATTCAGATATTGCTTTGTTTCACATCTGCACCGAGAAAGGCAAGCCCAGGGGGTGGATTCACTTCAAGCCCGTCCGATACGCTCTCTTTGGATTCGAAGCGTGGCGCCGCCCTCTTCACCGGCAAGATGCCCCGCACGATGTGGAAATACAAATTCTTCTTCATCGAGATCCGTTTTTGTCTACGCTTTTTGTCTTGGCTCATATCGATTGTTTAGTTGTTTAAAAAATTTAAGATAACTCACCCGTTGCCGGATGAAGATGGCCAAGCTAGAGGTGGAGAATGAGCTCCAAGCAAAGGGAACTAGTAGGCCAACCAGGGGCACACACCTGTGGTTGCAAAGCTCATGAATGAACACGCCCGCGTTGGTTGCCAAGCTCAACCAGATGAGCCGATGAGGCGTTTACCAAAGAAGATGTGGACATTTTCTTGGCCTCCTCCCCATCCTTTTATAATCTCCCCGCGTAGGTCTTTGTGTTTGTACCTATGTGTCCTAGGATGAATTGGGAAAAGGTATAAGACAACAAAATTATTGAGCAATGTTGTACAAGGTTATAGATAGCACGAGTCACACGGATATGCGAGGACAAAACAAAACCTTTTAGAGCCATTCATTCAAAACCTTCAAAAAAAAGGAAGGATAATGCACTTTACAATCTAGATTTCGGTGCTTACCCAAGAAGATGTGCTTCTCTTGCAACATCTTTTTTAAGCCCTCCGCGCAGAAACACCAAGAGATCTCGGCGGCCGAACAACGCCGCGATAAACGCCTCGTTCACCGCCGCGCTCCCGCGGTCGGGATCCCCGTCGTCGGAAGTCAAGACGCGATGGCGACCTCTCCCGTAGCCGCCACCGGGAGGCCCCACAACGGACCCAAGATCTGCAACCACCGAACAAAAACTTCTCGTATTTGTTGTTTCTAGAACCACGGAAAAAAACAAATCTAGCTAAATGGATGTGATAAAAGAGGTGCACCTGGATGGAGACGAAGGCGAAGGCGAGGCGGAACACTGTGTCGGACCGCTCTCTACTCTTCTTTGGTTCTTAGAAGAGTTTGGAAGTGAGCGAGAAGAGGGGAGAAGAGTAGTACTACCTACTACTAGTATAGTTGGAGTATGGGAGAAGGAAGAGGCCGGAGAGATCTGCGAGAGAAACAGAGAGAGACAATATGTGTACTAGTAGTAGTACTACTCGCAGAGTGTTCGACACCATATGGCCCCATGGGCACCCGCCCTAAGCAATAATGTACTCCATGGCCCCATGGCCCCATGGTTTTGCATCTTACTTATCTCCATACTAGTACTTCAAATTTCAAATGTTAACTCTTCAAATATTTGAAATTCAACTTTCAAATAATATCCACCAAACGTGACAAAAGTAGTACTCCATTTCAAATTATAGTTCGTTTGACTTTTTTTTACCTCAAGTTTGACCACTTTCGTCTTATTCAAAAATTTGTGCAAAAAAATCAAGTTTAAGTCATTCTTAAAGAACATTTGATAATAAAGCATACCACAACAAAAGAAGTGATATTTTGCATAAAATTTTGAATAAGACGAGTGGTCAAAGTTAGGGTTGAAAAAGTAAAACGACCTACAATTTGGAATGGATTAGCGGAAGAATACAATAGGTTGACACATCATTATTTTACAAAATCGTAGAAAGAAAAATCATCACATTTGGAGTTACGATGAGGGAGAAAGACTAGTTACAAGTTGTAACCATAGATTAATAAAAAGAAAAAGAAAAATTAGGGTTCTTGAGCCACGGAGGTCTCCGACATGGCGGCACACCGCGTCTTGGGATGTCACCGGAGATGAGGCCTCTAGCGGCGGGAGGACCACCACCATGATCCCTAGAGAACCTAGCGTTCCTATCTTTGCTATCGGATGAGCGGGTTTAGGCGGTACCGAGTTTGACGCCGACGGTGGCGGGCGGGCACGGCGGAGGGCGGGGGGCGACACTCCGGCCGACGCAGGGGCGGCCGAGGTTAAATGGACGGGATGGAAAACATCGAAACGCAGTGTAGACGCTTACAAGACTCGAGCGATGCGAGGGCGGGTCCGAGAGGGGGTTGCCGCCGTGGAGAACCATTGAACGCGGCGGGCGTGAACCGTGGACACGGCAGCGTTCCAAGGCGCCCGTCAATGGCACGAGCATAGCTAGCAACGCCGAGGTGCTCGCGGCGGCCATGGCTGCATGGTCGCGGCGGCGGTCATCGCAAAACATGAATGAATATAACACGAATTACCACATAATCATCCATCACGCACCAAAAGTAAGATATAGATCACATAATGCAATGCATGGGTGCGCGGCCTTCCACGAACACGCGGATGCCCGCTCGAAACATGCCTCCGTGTTGCGAACTTGGCGGTCATCCCAAACTTCGCCGAAGTCTGGCGCCCCCATCCGCCCATCCGGCCGGCACGGGATGCTCCATCCCACTAAGGCGAGGCCACGCCTCACAAATGCCCACAGGCCCTTAAATTCATGAGGCCCTCCATAGGATGCTCTGCGGCCATGGCGACGCTGAGCGCAATGTGCTCAAGCAACTCCCGCGGAAGGTTCTCCATGGCTTGAGGCGCAGCCGCACGGTTTTCTACGCGCTCTTGGTCCAGGGAAAAGGAAGATGAACAGATTCGCGCCGATCAAAATTGGTGGGCGTAAAATGCGGGTTTTTAGTAGTACTAGTATGAGTGGGCGCAGAGATGGACGGACCCTCACCGGTGAAACGCGCAGGCCGCGTAATTTAGGGGCGGCGCCATTTACTACCGACGCACCTTTCCATATAGTACTAGTATACTAGTATTTTTTTCCATGAGACGTCTTTGATCATATCCACACACCTTGCATGCGTATCCTACTAGTTCCTACACACCTCGGCCGCCAACACGGCGCACGCCCGCCATCGTTCGCGACAAAGGATGGCGGCTTGTTCGGCCGGGTGGTTCAACCACCGATCAACGGTGCTTTTCTCTCACAACAAATCAGCACCATCCAAAATACCAACGGTATTTTTCTCTCACAACAAATCACCTTGGATTCTAGAATCACGGAGACAAAAAACCAATGTAGAAACATGAGTCGCTTCCAAAGTGATTATGAGTTTCATTTTACCATTTTGCCCCTCGTCCATATTGTAGGAAGTGCGAGAGAATGAAGGACATAAAAGGAATGCGAGTAAAAAAAGGAGATGAAATCAGCTACTAGAATCTAGGATCCCAATAGGAAATTTGATTTTATTTAGAGTCCGGATTTTGGAAATCCATCCGGAATCTAAATTTTAAAAATCTAGAATCTAAACTAAAACTTGGACATATTTCGCTTGCATGTCCCTCTGTTCACTCATCATTTCAAAGAACAATCAAACATGCACACAAATTTGGAAACGTATAACACATGTATTATACGAAGTATATCACAACCCACGTTTTAGATTGTGTGCTATGAAATTGAGCGGCACTGTTTCGGTCACTATTGCCGCTATAGCGCGCTATTTGCAACGTAAAGCGTCGGCATGCGATTCACGCAATAGCGCCGCTATAGCACACTATTTGTTTCAAAAAATAGGAAATCAGGACAAGTATATAATTATAATCCGATAAGTGATAATTTGATAAGTGATACCGATAACCATATAATAAAGTTCTTATCCTCAAAGCAAACAACCATAAAAGCATCAAGTCAAGTACATAAGCAAACAACCATAAAGTTACAAAATCACTCAATCACTAACAATTGGGCTAGTCAATCAATTTGTCAACGCCACAATAATAGCGGTATGACACTATTTGAGCTTAGCTAGCTTGAATAATAGCGCCAAAAAGTGCATAAGATCGGTCGATCAAATAAAAACTGTTATTATTTATGTTATGAAATAAATATCATTAGATTGATTATGAGATGTATTTTTTTTTAATAAATTAATCTGAATGTGATCAATAGAGTAGTATTTAGTACTCCCTTCGTGCGTAAAAAAAATGCAATTCTCGTTTCCCAAGAAGTCAATGTATTTAAACTGCCGGCAATTATATATTAAAATATATTAATATTTTACTAAGTAATTAGTATCATCGGAAAGATCTTTAAGTCTAGTTTTTTAATAAATTTATTTGGAGATATAAATGTTGCACGTAAAATGTCCATTTTTTACTTGACAATCCTTGTTTGACCGTCTGTCTTATTCAAAAAAAAAAGTTTTAAATTTTTTTGTTATTTTGTTATGACTTGTTTTATCGTTAGAGATGCTTTCATAATAATTTATTTATTTTATTAATTGGATAAATATTTAAAATAAGACGAATGATTAAACAAGAATTGTAGAGGTCAAAAAACGAACTTTTATTTATGGGACGGAGGGTGTATTTTCTATAAACCTAGTCAAAGCTGAGAAAGTTTGACTGGCACGCTTCCCATAGTGGCAAGCTTTTTGGAACAGAGGGAGTAGTTTTTTTATGGACACGAAACCCATAGTTGCATGTTTTGTGGAATGGAGGGAATAAGCACGAGCACGACTTGAGTTTGGAGTGGAGAGGGATGTGTTGCAAAACCGACGGCATCACTCTTTCTTTCTTTACGAGTACGGTAGAGCGGGATGCACGTGTTGCACTTGTTTCCAAAACATGACCGTAGAGACGGTTATTTTTTTTTTGTAAACACATGGTGTAGAGATGGGAACCAACTCTTTTTTTTACTTTATTTTTTCTTTTGTAGTATTTCATTTCTTATTTATTATAAAAAAATCCAATTCTGTTGACCGGGTTGGTTGCCCCGGCGAACCGCCGGCCGGTTCGGCTTGGAACGCACACCTCCCGCCGTTCTCGGAGGAGGCGCCGTTTCGTAGATGTTAAATACAAGCAAAAGAACGGGCGGGAGGCGGTGAAGCCGGCTAGGGCCAGCTAGTCAATTGATCCAAGAATGGCGGAAAGGCCACGCAAGAAGGCAAGGCAAGACGACGCTGGCGGCGGCGACTTGCTTCCTTTTGATGCTTTGCCGGATGATGATGGCATGCGAGATCTTCGTGCACTACAAGGAGCCCGACGGATTTCTTTCTCCATGGCTCTACTTGTACATTCGTCAAGTCTGCTGGAAGTTGCGGATCCTCTTCACCGACTGCGACGACATGATCCGGCTCGTGTCGCTCCGTCGTCTTCGTAATCTACGCGGTAGGCGGCGACCACGCTGGGAAGTCCTCAGAGCCAGGGAGCAATTGGAGAAGCGCTTCCTCGAGGCCGGTCATCCGGAGGCCATATGCTACGGGGATGCGTGTTGATGGACACGGCGGCGGGCTGGTCGTCGGCGCGAAGGAAGACTCCAGCCACGGATCCCGCGGGGCTGAAGCTCGTCAAGCAAGCCAAGGACGCTGGGGACCCCGGCGCGGCTTACTTCTTGGCGATGCTAAAGTACCGTCGGAACCCCACGGACCCCGACGCGCTGGTGCTGCTCCATGGAATCATCGGCGGCGCCGGCCCGCTCCCTGACGGCCGGTGGGAGGGCCTTCGACACGCGCGCTCCAAGGTCAAGCAGGACCTCGAGGACATTGCGCTCCGCGGCCCAAGGTTTCCTTACCGCGACGGGAACGGGGTCACGCTGCTCGCCAAGGATAGCCACGTCTGTACATGGCCGGAGGGATGCAAGAGGTATGGGCCCGAGCCCGTCACCCCCAAAGTCGTCCGGTACTGCAGCGCTCGGTGCCGCATCATGCATGAGTTCGACCTCTGGACGCGGGGCCTTGAGAGCACGGTGATGTACGCCGTCAGCAGGATGTGAGATCGATGACGACGCGCCCCGGGCCGGCCGGCCAGCGGCGGCGGCGCTACCGGAGCAGTCGATTTGATATCATTAGCTAGTTCTTCAACTTTATTTGATAGTATATATTGTAATGTAGTATATACTACTACTTGTGTTTACATTATGTTGAACGTAATATTTATTATATTGTAATGTACTACGTGTGTTTATGTCTTCCTTATGTTGAACGTAATATGCATCTTCATGTGACCGTCGGTTGTTTTTGTTAGCAACCGGCCGGAATTGGTGGGCAGAAGCAGAAATCAAATGCGGGTGCGCGTCCGGTGGGCAGAGAGATCGAGGGACGACATGACCCTTGAAACGCGCTGCAGCGCAATTTAGGGCGGCGCCATTTACTACCGACGCAGCATTTTTTTCATAGAAATAATACTTACGTTTCCAAATTAAACTAGAGTCTATAATTTTGTTTCCATGAGACATGCACACACCTTTGCATGCGTATCCTTTGCGTATCCTACACACCTCGCTGCAAAAGCGGGCGCACGCCCGCCATCGCCCGGTGTCATCGGCCTCGATCGGGTCTCGATCGGCGAGGCACCGATTGATGGGCCGGTCGAGGACGAAGGGCGGGACGGGGCCGAGCCCTTGTTCATGCACACACGAAATCTGTCGAGTCGGCGCCTTCCCGGCTCCTCACACGTCCCGCCGGCAAAGGCGAGTGGGGCCTCATGGCATGGCAGCCTTTGACCTCCGCGTGCATGCGTGATCGTGATCGTCGCCGAACAGCTTCCATCAAATTGACAAAGCAAGAATCACACATGCACACATGTACTACGTATTATACATGAAGTTTTTTTTGACAACAGTATTACACGAAGTTATCACAACTAATAAAATGCATGTCAGTTTTCATCATCACTGATGCCCGTCATGGCGAGGCACCATTTGGGCTATAGAGCGGGTCGTACGCCACGGATCATATGCGCCGCCAAGTCGCCCAGCCTAAAATTCCATAATGTGTACAGTACAATGGATGTTCTTCCGCGTCCCAGCCGTCGCCTGGTGGTTGCCTTTGATCTCCCGCAACACACCTACGGGCACAGTCGACGTCCGCGGCACCGGTGTTACGTTGCCCTGAGTAAGAGCATATTTGGCGGTTTCATGCCCTGACCCGACGGCGCACGTCGGCGTGATCGCTAAAAGATGACCGGAAGCCAGCACAATCAAGTAGACCTTCAAGCAGGGGCGAATCTACACTCGCCGCTGTTCAACATTCCAGAGGGCTACACTCTCCTGAACTCCGGTGATCGGGTAGCCTGTGGTGTGCCGATGGGCGACGTCCGTGTGGGTTGGACGCGGGAGTCGGCACGGCACATCGCAGGCCACCCAATCACCGGCGTTCACGAGAGTGGATGTAGACTACAACGCGCCGACTTGCCAAAGAAAGACTAGAATCGAGGCAGCGTGCGTTGAACGCGGAGGGTATCGGAGGGGCATGAAGTGGAATGGCTCCGTGGACTTGGCGGCACGATAGGTTTTTTTTTGTGGAAGCTCTTAGTAGCAAAGTCCAAAGGGCGATTCCACTTGAAGCCCCTCCTCCATCCCGTCGATGTCACCGGCGACGGCCAGGTAAAGAGCAACTGGCGCTCAGATGTGAGCGGCAATAATGCAGGTGCGTAGCCCGATGTAGGGAGACGTGGTGATTTTAAAAGTGAGACGGCCGGCGGCGAGGTGGAGCGAAGGAAATGGGCAGACGCGCTATCCAAGTGCGAGTCTGTAAGATAAATGTTTTCAAACTATTAGTACATTTGTTTTCCATGACAAGATGATCTCAAATCCCAAATCAAAAAGATGTACGTAAACTAGAAAAGTTTCATGGATATTTGAGAATGACAATCGTTAATTATATTGGTGGTTTGTGCATCCTTGGTCAATTAAAACATTTAAATTTCAATTTTTCATTTTTTTTAAATTGAGACCTAGTTTTCCTTTACAAGATGGAGTAATGTCAAAACAAAAAAGTTTGAAACCAGAGAGTTTCATAACTTAGCATGATCTACAATTCTTATTTTTGGTTGTTTCCCCATCCGACATAGTGCTAGTGACATTGGTCACAAATCTTAGAAATCTCTCTCCTAGTTTCATCAAGAGTTTCATCAACTATATATGAGAATGTGTAAATCATGTGAACAATGTTACCGCGACATCGTCGGATGAAGAAATGGCCAATATATATAAAAGGTGTACTAAATCCGTTCCAAATTGTAGTTTGTTTGACTTTTTTCAACCCCAACTTTGACCACTGTCTTATTCAAACATTTATGCAAAATATCTCTTATTTTGTTATAGCTTGCTTTATTAACAAATGGTATTTAAGAATGACTTAAATTTAACTATTTTTGTGCAAATTTTTTTTTGAATAAGACGAGTGGTCAAACTTAGGGTCAAAAAGTCAAACGAACTATAATTTCGAATCGGAGGGTACATCTTAAGAAGTTATACAACTTTTATGTGCTTGACTTCTTCTGCTGAAATCATTAGATGCTCCAAAAATGTTGTTTGAAGTGGTGGTAATTTTTGAAATTCAAATTTCAAATGTTTCCAATAAAACATGACAAAAGTAATAGCAAAGTAGAATACAATATCACTGGTAAAACATTTTTTTAAAAAAAATAGAAAGAAAAACCATCACATTTGGAGTTACTACGAGGGAGAAAGACTAGTCACAAGTTTTGGCCACAGATTAAAAAAAGAAAAATCGAGTTCTTGAGTGGGAAGGCCTTGCGGAAGGACCATGGCAGGGCCGGGCGGTGCACTCCGGCGCAGGCGACACGACCCGTCGCATCGAAAAATTAGGGCGGCGCCTTTTCTTGCGACGCGTGACTAGGTGTACACCTACGCAAAGCGCCTCTATAACCGTGACACGTGCTGATCATATCCACACCCTTGCATGCGAATCCTTCTGTAGAATAGGGCCCACGTGTGCAGGCGGCGCAGTGCTCTGGCATCTGCACCTGCACCGTGATGGATGCCCGTCTCGAATGACGAGGCATCGACTGGGAAGACGAGAACGAGCGACGGACGCCTACAGCCTAGTACTACTGTACTCCTACAGATACAGACTCCTTTTCCCAGCACGAGTCTGTAACTTAGCACTCCATACAGCACAGGAGTACTTACTGGTGTTGTACTATACTATAGTATATTTTTTTCCAATCCAAACAGCACAAATTTGGAAACGAGTGGACGAGAATACTACTGTACTCGTTTTTATTCTATAAATGGTGTGGCGGGAGGTTTCGTATGCTTCTGGACGAGTGAAGAACAGGTTTTGATGATTTTTTTAATTGCCAACGGGTCCCGCATACTGTACACACGAAACTGTCGAGTCAGCGCCTTCGCCAGTTCGCCTGGTGGTCGCCTTCGATCTCCCGCAACACCGGTGTTGGCCCTACAGATGAAAACGGACGGAAAAACCTCATTTGTACGGGCGGGATCGAGTTCGGAAAATGCGGGTACGGAAACAGAATCGGAATATGCGTAAAGTACGGAAACGAACCAATACGGAAGTTGAGCCGGAAAGAATAACGCGATCAAATATTCTCGAGTATACATGGACAAAGTCATAAAATAATGTACACATACGAAGTTATTAGTCCAATATTCAATGGTACGCCTTGTGTTAGCATGTTAACGTGCATAATCAGTGATTATAATGTTTTTGAACATATAAATTTTTAGACATACTACTAACTTATGGAGATTAAAAACATCTTGAAAACGGATTAAATACGGGTCAATTTCGGTGGAAACGGGCTTACTCGGAAACGGTGGAAAACCCCCTGTTTCTACTAACGTCTGAAAAACGGGATTCGACAAATACGGACAAAAATAGTGTAAATCTTGTGAATGTGAACTCCCGCAAAAAAAAAGTGTAAATCTTGTGAACAATGTCACACGCCGCTCCTCCACGGGCGCCCCGCGACGCGAGCGCGAGCTCCTCGGCCGCCCGCTCCGCCACACCACACCCTTGCCTTGCATGCGAATCCTCTGCGTATCCTACGCACCTCGTTCTAGAATAGGGCCCACGTCTGCCACTGTCGTTCCGTCCCAGCTTGTTCGGCCGGGTTGGTTCAATGCTTTTTTCTCTCACAACATCTATCCGCACTCATGTCGGGAGCGTGGGCCCGCCTGGTCCCCTGCGCGCATGCGTGAGTGAGGAGGGAAAAAGGTTGAGAGAGAGCGCCAAGAATGGGCTCCACGATTTTAAGTATTGCCTGTAATTTTTAGTCTCATTTAAGTCCCTAAATTACCAAACATGAGGACTAGTAGGGACTAATTTTTAGTCCCAATTAGTCCCAATTTCAAAAGACTCTTGGGAGAGACTAGGGACTAATCTCTAGTCCCTAGTCCCATGAACCAAACTTAAAAACGTTATAACTCACAAACCAAAAATCCAAATTAAATTTGTTTCAATAAATCCTTCAAAACAGGATCACACATGAATATATTTAGATAAAATTATAAGTGGACCTAGCAATTATTGGTATAGAGATATAGAAGAGATGGGTGCGGGAGAAAGTGCTGTAAAGGAGAGAATCTTACCACACCAGGATGTATAGAGGTTCCCTATTCTGGAGTCTAATTGCCCGTTTGCCCCTGTTTTTTAAACTTTGCTCGTTTGCCCCTGTTTTTGGTTTTCCAATTGCGCAAATGCCCCAAATAGGGGCAAACGAGCAATTAGACTCCAGAAAAGGGGCAGTTGCACAATTGTTCCAAGTAAATAAAGGAACATATGAGTGCCGATATATCTCTACTCTACTATATCAACTACCATCAGTGGGGTCCACTTATAATTTTATCTAAATATATCCATGTGAGATCTTGTTTCGAAGGATTTATTCAAATTCAATGGTGTAATCAAAATTTAATTTCGCTTTTGGTTTGGAGTATAACATTTTGTAGGTAGTTGAAATCATGGGGCCCACCACTGGTGGTCCCTGCCTCCGTCTTGCATACTTGTTCCCTTTGCTTGTCCGACGTGGCCCAGTCCCGGATGCTCCGTACCCACGCCACAGATCCAGGTTGGAGGCTGGAACCCGGTGCGGCTCTTTTTTCTGTATAATTCTCCTGTAAACAGGTCCAGGAACCTATCCAGGACTGCCAGCCAGCACCAGCATTACTTTTTTTTTTCTCACAACAAATCAGCACCGACCAGCTAACACCAGCCAAACGTTTTCCCAGCACGGGTATGTAAAACTTACTATACGAGAGTTGTATTTTTTCCAGCACTCTGTTCCCTAATCATTTCAACTGAAATCAAACATCCAAACATCACAAATTTGGAAAAATATAACACAATGTAGGGTTATAACTAATAAAATATCTCAGTTTTCATGCATACTCAGCTGGATCTTTTCAACTTTCACCATGCATATGATCAAAATCAAATTAAGCTTGTTCAATCGAGATCATCAGAGCTACATCATGCGCTATACATCATGCATATGATCTCAAATCAAAAAGTTGTAAACTACAAAGTTTCATGGATATTTGAGAACTGCAATCATTATATCTGTGGTTTCTTGTCTATCTGAGGTCACTAAAAACATTTAAATTTCAATTTTCATTTTTTTTTTGAAATTGAGACCTAGTTTTCCTTTACAAGATAATACAAATCAAAAGTTTTAAATTAGAGTGTTTCATAACTTAGCAAGATCTACAATTCTTATTTTGGTTGTTTCCCCATCCGACATAGTGCTAGTGACATTGTTCACAAATCTTAGAAATCTCTCTACAAGGTTTGTCAACTCTACGAGACATGTGTAAATCTTGTGAATAATGTTACTGGGGATGAAGAAATAACCAATATAAAAGATGTGCAGCTTAAGAATTATTCTTCAACTTTTATGTTCATGACTTCTTATGCTGAAATCATTAGATGCTCCAAAAATGTTCTGTGAAGTTGTAATTTTTGAAATTCAAATTTCAAATGTTATCCACCAAACGTGACAAAAGTAGTAGCAGTAAGAATACAGTAGCTTGACACATCATTATTTTACAAAATCATAGAAAGAAAAATCATCACATTTGGAGTTACGATGAGGGAGAAAGACCAGTTACAAGTTGTAACCATAGATTATAATAAAAAAGAAAAAGAAAAATTAGGGTTCTTGAGCCCTGGAGGTCTCCGACATGGCGGCACACCGGCGTGCACGGATGTCACCGGAGATGAGGCCTCTAGCGACGGGAGGACCACCACCGTGATCCCCAGAGAACCAAGCGTTCCTATCTTTGCTATCGGATGAGCGGGTTTAGGCGGTACCGAGTTTGACGCCGACGGTGGCGGGCGGGCACGGCGGAGCGGGGAGCGACACTCCGGCCGACGAGGACTGGCCGAGGTTAAATGGACGGGATGGAAAGCATCAGAAACGCAGTGTAGACGCTTTTGAAGACTCGGGCGATGCAGGGACGGGTCCGAGAGGGGTTGCCGCCGTGGAGAACGATTGAACGCGGCGGCGTGAACCGGCGGACACGGCAGCGTTCCAAGGCGCCGTCAACGGCACAGGCATAACCGTCAAGCCGACGAGCCTCGAGGTGGCAAGGTAAGAAAGAAGGGAGAGAGTTCAGAACGGGAGGCGGCTAGCTAGCTAGCAACGCCGAGGTGCTCGCGGCGGCCATGGCTGCATGGTCGCGGGCGGCGGTCATCGCAAACATGAATGAATATAACACGAATTACCACATAATCATCCATCACGCACCAAAAGTAAGATAGATCACATAATGCAATGCATGGGTGCATTGTCATCATCATCAACATATACATAGATTCATGCGAGTCCACTCGCTACTCATGCCCACCACCCTGCTTGTGCTTGCACAAACAACCTCCTACACTCGTCGCGGATCCTACACTCCTCGCTGCAGTACAGGGAGTGCTGCTGCCACGCTCCCTCCACCCACAGGTTCATGGCGCCGCACGTTCCTGCCCTTCTGCACTGATGCCCGTCCCGGCGAGGCGCTGGTTTGGCCAGAGGAGGAAGATGCGGCCTCACCGCATGGGGCACCACCAGGTCGTCGTGCAAGACTGCCACTGCCTGTCCGCGGAGCATTGCACAGTTCTCGGTCCTCCAGGGAGCCATCGTCGCCGCCGTGTCGCGCTCCACCTCCCGCAACACCTCTCGGGCATGGTCATCATCGGCGGCGGCGGCGTTCCGCCTGTAGAGCGCAAGAGCGTGCACATACCGAGCGAGTTCATGCCCTGAGTTGGCGGCTTGTTCCAGCAAGTCGAGCGGCGGCGAGACGGTGCCGCGGCCTTCCACGAACACGGCAGACATGCCTGCTTTGAAACACGCCTCCGTGTTGCCGAACTTGGCGAGGTCGGTGATGAGACTCGCGCGAAACTGGCGCGAGTAGTACGGCGCCCCCCAGTTCGTCTGCCGGTCCAGCACCAGGTCCAGCGGGATGCTCCGTCCCACTATGGCGAGGCGGCACGCCTCTCGTGCCCGGGGAAAGGTGGCCCTTAGATTCATGAGGCCCTCCATAGAATGCTCTGCGGACATGGCGACGCGGAGCGCTATGTGCTCAAGCACCTCCTGCGGAAGGTTCTCCATGGCTCGAGGCGCAGCGGCACGGTTTTCCGCGAGGATCTCAGCGCGCTCTTGGTCTGGGGAAAAGGAAGATGAACAGTTCGCGCTCGATCAAATTAGTGGGCAGAAAATGCGGGTTTTTAGTAGTAGTACTAGTATGAGTGGTGCGCGTTTCAACAAAAGTAAAAGCAGTAAGAATACAATAGCTTGACACACCATGATTTTAAAAAATTTTAGTAAGAAAAACCATCACATTTGGAGTTACTATGAGGGAGAAAGACTAGTCACAAGTCTTGGCCACAGATTAAAAAGAAAAATCAGATTAAAAAGCAGTTATATAATGCGGCGCGTCTGTGTTTCAAAATTAGTAACTAGACTTCTGTCTCCGTGACACGTGCTGGTCATATCCACAGCCTTTGCAATGAATGCGAATCCTTTGTGTATCCTACACACGTCAGTGTAGACCGTGAAGTGTCATCGATTGGGCAGACGATCGAGACTCCCTTTTCCAGGACGGGTCTGTAACTGGATTTCTGCGTTTTCGCGAAATTTTCGCGCCGAGCTTTCACGAAATTGAAAAACCCCGCCTCTCCCCCCTCACAGGCGATTCATTTCATTCTTCATCCCCTCACAGGCGATTCATTTCATTCCTCGTCCTCCTCCTCACAGGCGATTCTAGGGTTCCCGGCCGCCTCATCTGCCCGCCGTCACCGCCACCGCCGACTCGTCCGCGCCATTCAAGCCGACTCGTCCGCGCCATTCAAGCCGACGCCGCTTCCGCCCACGACCACCTTCTCCGACGGCTTCTTCCTCCACCCGGCGATTCTATGGTTCGATATGTAGCCCATCAATCTTGTCTGTGCCTCTTTTCCTGAACTACATTTTTTTGTGATCTGTGCCTCTGCGGATTGGGTAGTCCTCATAGACTTCCTCTGCGCCTTTCTCATAGGAAACTGCAACCGAACATGCCCTAAATGAACTGTTGCCAAACTACTGTTTGTTTATATTCCTCTATTCGTGAACTTTTTTTTTGGGTAATCTGTGCCTCTATGGATTGTGTAGTCCCTCATAGACTGTCTATTACAAATTTGAACTGTATAATTATCCTCACATGGATATTTTGAGTTGTAGGTACTAAACTTGACACCTGACTGCTACTATAACTATAATGAACTGTTACTAAACTACAGTTTGTTTGTATCCCTCTTCTCCTGAAGTACATTTTTTTGTTCTCCGCCTTTGGTTTGTGTAGTCCTCATAAACCGCCTATTGCAAAATTGAACTGTATAATTCAATCGTCACATGGATATTTTGAGTTGTACATACAGAAATTGACACCTAACTGCTACTATAATGTTGCTATCTTGTCTTACAAAAATGTTCCTACTAAATGAACTGTTACTAAACTACAGTTTGTTTATATCCCTCTATTCCCGAACTATATTTTTTTGTGATCTGTGCCTCTGTGGATTGTGTAGTCCTCATAGACCGCCTATTACAGGATTGAACTGTATAAATATTAGGGACTTGCTAGTTTCCAGGTGACTGAAATTTTCAAATCTGTTCAGGTGACAAAGCTACTTGAGTGAATTCCATCCAACAGCTGGCATCAACACAGCGGCCTGAATTTTTCTGTCGCCAGTGAGGAAAGGTGATAATTGTATCCTCAGATGGATATATAGAGTTGTAGAAACTGAACTTGACACCTGACTGCTACTATAATGTCGTTATCTGTGTGTTTTGTCATAGGAAACTGCAACCAAATTCCGCTGCTTATTTTCTTTATAGATGAACTAGAAGGATTCCCGCGTGTTGCCGCGGGTATGAAGGTGGAATATAAATAGGTTATGATGTTAATCACTAAGATTTTAAGGTTATGATATATAGATGATAATCTAAAGTTATTTTGGATAATGTATATTTAGAGATCAATGGAGAAAACATATGAACGAGACATTCCTAATGATATATAAAGTCAATCAACAATTTAGTTTGTGAACGATGTGACCAAATCCATCCTAATGGGAATATGTATAATCTAGAGCTTCTGCGCGTTGCCGCGGTATGAAGGAGAAATCTATGAGTTAAAATATTACTATCACCCTCATATTCTTTTTTTTCCCTTTTTTTTTCGTCTCTTATTTTTTTTTTTTTACTTTTGCTCTATATATACCAACTACTATTAGTCTATTACCCACTTATAATTTTATCGAAATATATCCATATGAGATCTTGTTTTGAAGGATTTATTAAAAGGAATTCAATGGTATAATCAGAATTTAATTTGTTTTTTTGGTTTGTGAGTTACAATATTATTTTAGTTAGTTCAAAACAAAGGGGCCGCCATTGGATGATCATGGTGGCATGCTTGCAAGTCGAGAGAACTCCTTAGTGGGGGTTCTCTACATAGGTGTAGTAGATATACATGCTCAAGAACAATGACTGCTCTGTCGAGCACTATTACTATCTTCTCTTATAAAAATGTGCCTATTAAATGAACTGTTACTAAACTACTGTTTGTTTGTATCCCTCTTCTCCTGAAGTACATTTTTTTTTGTTCTCCGCCTTTGGTTTGTGTAGTCCTCATAGACCGCCTATTGCAAAATTGAACTGTATAATTCTATCGTCACATGGATATTTTGAGTTGTACATACTGAAATTGACACCTAACTGCTACTATAATATTGCTATCTTGTCTTACAAAAATGTTCCTACTAAATGAACTGTTACTAAACTACAGTTTGTTTATATCCCTCTATTCCCGAACTACATTTTTTGTGATCTGTGCCTCTGTGGATTGTGTAGTCCTCATAGACCGCCTATTACAGGATTGAACTGTATAAATATTAGGGGCTTGCTAGTTTCCAGGTGACTAAAATTTTCAAATCTGTTCAGGTGACGAAGCTACTTGAGTGAATTCCATTCAACAGCTGGCATCAACACAAATGACCTGAATTTTTCTGTTGCCATGAGGAAAGGTGATAATTGTATCCTCAGATGGATATATAGAGTTGTAGAAACTGAACTTGACACCTGACTGCTACTATAATGTCGTTATCTGTGTGTTTTGTCATAGGAAACTGCAACCAAATTCCGCTACTTATTTTCTTTATAGATGAACTAGAAGGATTCCCGCGTGTTGCCGCGGGTATGAAGGTGGAATATAAATAGGTTATGATGTTAATCACTAAGATTTTAAGGTTATGATATATAGATGATAATCTAAAGTTATTTTGGATAATGTATATTTAGAGATCAATGGAGAAAACATATGAACGAGACATTCCTAATGATATATAAAGTCAATCAACAATTTAGTTTGTGAACGATGTGACCAAATCCATCCTAATGGGAATATGTATAATCTAGAGCTTAGCGTTGAAGGTATGAAGGAGAAATCTATGAGTTAAAATATTACTATCACCCTCATATTCTTTTTTTTTCCTTTTTTTCGATTCTCTTATTTTTTTATTTTTTTACTTTGCTCTATATATACCAACTACTATTACTTTGGAACCCACTTATAATTTTATCGAAATATATCCATATGAGATCTTGTTTTGAAGGATTTACTAAAAACGAATTCAATGGTATAATCGAATTTAATTTGTTTTTTTGGTTTGTGAGTTACAATATTATTTTAGTTAGTTCAAAACGGTGGGGGCGCCATTGGATGATCATGGTGGCATGCTTGCAAGTCGAGAGAACTCCTTAGTGGGGGTTCTTGTTGGCGGTCACTATCATACATCTTATACCGCCAACTTAGCTCTAATTAAGAGATGGAGCACACTTATGCCAAATAAACATTTACTACTCACCTAGTTACACTTGTATTCGAGAATATTTGTTTTAGCTCAAACACTAAACATGTGAGAGTATGCCAAATAAAGAGTAAAATAAAGATGATAAATACGCTTTGACCAAGGGGAACGTGGCGGGCCGAACCGAAGCAAAACGGATAGAAACACCTCCGGAAGGCGACCTAACATATGACCGCCCAACGCTAATGGGCGCTAATTCAAGAACATGACTTTATTGACCGCCGCGATGCGGCGGCCGCCGCACCCGTGCCCGAATGGGAATATTGTCTCCGTGTCCGACTCTCCAGAGCCGTCTTGGTGCATGGCGGTGTTTTTTGATCCTTGCCAAAACTCCCGCCAAAAAACCACTTTCATTCTCCTATAAATAAGAGGCCACACCCCCTTCCAAAACACAACACACACACCCTTGAGCACTTCACTCACTTTCTTTAGTCCTAGTTGTAGTTTTGAGCAAGGTTGAGCTTCAAGGAGGGCTTGTCTCCTTGGAAGGATCTTTTGGTAATATTATTATTATTATGGAGTTCCTTTCAATATTCATATTGCAATGCGTTCAACTAGAGTATAGTTACCCTCATGTTATCTTATTAATGTGTGAACTATGATCTAGTTGACATATTAGTAGATAGGACTTGGCTAATTATAGAATTAACCGTCATGTGTCGACTCGCTAGAGAGTGGTCGGTTTATGTAGATTATGATGGTTTGGTGTACCTTCCGGTTTACCTTTATCCTTGCTTGTCGATCCATAGGGTCGGAGTCCCGGGGATTTAGGTAGTTTTCTATATACGTGGGCGTGGTGTTCAGGTCAATAGTAATCATCGGGTGCCTATCCCACGGTAGTGAGGTAAAGGCGGTGGTGATGCCCAGTTTGTTTCCCCATCGTATTCCTCCACGTTCGGATGTTGAGTTGGAGTTCCGAAAGTGTCCATCGGCTAGAGCTAGCCGCGGGGGCATCTCCCTCATCATATGATCGTAATCCCATCATTATTTAGCCTCCTCACATGTTAAACTAGAGTTCACCCATGTGCAATATTTAGAACCACCTTCTCATTGTAGATTCTCTTTTATCCTTTTCTCTCCCTAGTGGTGTAGTAGCTTATGTGTGTTTGTCACTATCCTGAATATCTATTCTTCTTACCCCGCAATTGACTAATGGTTATTCATAAATGCATTGTGGATCATCATCATCATTATGCTAGCTAACCACACAAAACCGCCTTCCCTTGGGAAAATATAAATCATGATACCCGAATACCACCGGGTGAAATGCTACAATGATAGATCCGTGCGCTTGGATTGACCGTAAACACATGAATCCATCTATCATCCGATATCTCTTAACGTTATCTCCGAGAATATTATTTATTCTTAGAGATTGCACTATGAAGTGCCAACAAGCATTTCTCGTGCCGTTACAGTGAAATGGGTTATTATCTATTTCTAGTAATGTCGTTAAGAAATATCAACAGTTCTCTACATAGGTGTAGTAGATATACATGCTCAAGAACAATGATTGTTCACTGTCGAGCACTATTACTATCTTCTCTTATAAAAATGTGCCTATTAAATGAACTGTTACTAAACTACAGTTTGTTTGTATCCCTCTTCTCACAAGTACATTTTTTTTTTTCTCCGCCTTTGGTTTGTGTAGTCCTCATAAACCGCCTATTGTAAAATTGAACTGTATAATTCTATCGTCACATGGATATTTTGAGTTGTACATACCGAAATTGACACCTAATAATCTATAATGTTGCTATCTTGTCTTACAAAAATGTTCCTACTAAATGAACTGTTACTAAACTACAGTTTGTTTATATCCCTCTATTCTCGAACTACATTTTTTTGTGATCATTGCCTTAGTGGATTGTGTAGTCCTCATAGACCGCCTATTACAGGATTGAACTGTATAAATATTAGGGGCTTGCTAGTTTCCGGTGACTAAAATTTTCGAATCTTTGGTGGCGAAGCTACTTGAGTGAATTCCATCCAACATTATCAACACAATGACCTGAATTTTTAGATATGTGAGGAAAGGTGATAATTGTATCCTCGGATGGATATATAGAGTTGTAGAAACTGAACTTGACACCCGACCGCTACTATAATGTCGTTATATTTTGTGTTTTGTCATAGAAAACTGCAACCAAATTCATTTGCTTATTTTCTTTATAGATGAACTAGAAGGATTCCCGCGTGTTGCCGCGGGTATGAAGGTGGAATATAAATAGGTTATGATGTTAATCACTAAGATTTTAAGGTTATGATATATAGATGATAATCTAAAGTTATTTTGGATAATGTATATTTAGAGATCAATGGAGAAAACATATGAACGAGACATTCCTAATGATATATAAAGTCAATCAACAATTTAGTTTGTGTGATGTGACCAAATCCATCCTAATGGGAATATGTATAATCTAGAGCTTCCATGCTAATGAAGGAGAAATCTATGAGTTAAAATATTACTATCACCCTCATATTCTTTTTTTCCTTTTTTTATGAACTCTTATTTTTTTATTTTTTACTTTGCTCTATATATACCAACTACTATTACTAGGACCCACTTATAATTTTGTAAATATATCCATATGAGATCTTGTTTTGAAGAATTTATTAAAAGAATTCAATGGTATAATCAGAATTTAATTTATTTTTTTGGTTTGTGAGTTACAATATTATTTTAGTTAGTTCAAACAAAAGGGCCGCTATTGGATGATCATGGTGGCATGCTTGCAAGTTGAGAGAACTCCTTAGTGGGGGTTCTCTACATAGGTGTAGTAGATATACATGCTCAAGGATAATGACTCAAAACTATTACTATCTTGTCTTATAAAAATGTGCCTATTAAATGAACTGTTACTAAACTACGGTTTGTTTGTATCCCTCTTCTCCTCAAGTAAATTTTTTTTCTTCTACATTTTGGTTTGTGTAGTCCTCATAGACCTTTCTATTGCAAAATTAAACTGTATAATTCAATCGTCACATAGATATTTTGAGTTGTACATACTGAAATTGACACCTAACGCTACTATAATATTGTTATCTTGTCTTACAAAAATGTTCCTACTAAATGAATTAAATGAACTAAACTACATTTTGTTTATATCCCTCTATTTTCACACTACATTTTTTGTGATCTATACCTCTTTGATTGTGTAGTCCTCATAGACTGCCTATTACAAGATTGAGAAAATTCGATTGTTAGGAAAAAGGATTGTTAAAGGATTGAATTGTTGTAAACTTGTGTAATCTCAAAAAACGAAGAAGAATTGTAATCGCTAAGAAATCTGATCACAATTAGCTATTGAGCGTAAATTACTTTGTGCAGGTTAGAAACAAGAGTTAGTAATGAAGAACTTAAATGTATGAAACAGTACATACTCATTGGCATAAAGATTATTTAATCTTATGTTTAAACTCTAAGCTGAACCAATATCGAATAGAAATATTTAGATATGTGAGGAAAGGTGAATTGTATCCTCGGATGGATATATAGAGTTGTAGAAACTGAACTTGACACCGACCGGGGGTTGGTGGGTTTGGGGAGGAAAGGTGAATATACATGCTCAAGAACAATGATCGCCTGTCGAGCACTACTACTATATTTGTCTTACAAAAATATGCCTATTAAATGAACTGTACTACGATTTTGTTTATAGTCCTATATTCCTGAACTACATTTTATTTGTTCTCTGCCTCAGTGGTTTGTTTAGTCCTCATAAAAAGCCTACTACAGTTGCGTTGGAAAAAAAACAAAGCCTATTACGTAATTGAACTGTATTATTTTATCCTCAGATGGATATATCGAGTTGTAGATCTTGAACTTGACACCGACCGCTACTATAATGTTGTCATCCATGTGTTGTTGTCATAGGAAACGCAACAAATTCTCGCCGCTTATTTTCTTTATAGATGAATATACGCGTGTTCAAGATAGAACAATGACTGCTCTGTCCTTACCCCCTCAGGACTGCCGGTGAAGCTTTGTCGTGTGTGCTGGCAGTTGACGATGCTCGAAAATGGTAAGCTGCGGCTATGTGATATACAAACCTTGTTTATGGTTAGCTTTTTGAGTGCTAGCCGTTGACTTCTCGTGTAACTACAATCTGCTTTTGATATAGGCGTCGATGATGACACATGTGCAACATCATCCGGCAAATAAAACAACTAATTCTCTAGAGGATGGTCGAGAGATACATATGAAGAGACAGGCGCATGAGACGGATGACGCTACTACAGGGCTGAATTCAGGAGTTTGTACTGCAGAGGGGCAGTCATCTGGCCGGTCGGTGTGAAAGGGGAGGGTCAGGACCATCACAAAGTGGCCAGAGAATAAGATAGTTGTGACGGAGCTCACTTCGGACGGGTTTCCCACTACTAAGGAGGGCAAAAGAATGAGGAGACTTGCTTGGTCCGATTGCTAGACAAAGGGTCCCCTTGCTCACAGGTTCAGTCTGTTCCTTAAGTCCTCAAGTCAAGAAAGAATTATTTGAGGAGTGTGTCCGAATTCATTGGAGTTGGAGTGTCCATTGAGCTCAAAGGACAAAGCATTTAAAAGGCTATGCGGTGGTAGGAAAAAGTTTTAGGACCCACAAAAGCGATCTAGTGCGCAATTACGTCAACAAGGGAAGGGATGCCACGGTGAAGCACCCATACATCCCCAAGGAGGATTGGACAGCTTTTGTTCAAGCGAATCGAAGCGAAGAGGCACGGCAAAAAGTCGAGAGATACAAGGAGCTTAGGGCGAAAGAACCCGGATAACCACCACCACGGGGACGGGGAGGTTATGAAGCAATGTCCGAAAGGTGGGCGAAGGAGGACGAGGGACTTAGTCGACAAAGGAATCCGAATCCTTGGGACGAATATCCTAAGGACCACGCTTCACGGCTTTTTTTATGGGACGCGACCACCTGAATTGTTAGGTGACGAGGGCTCAAATTGTTTGGAACGATGAAGCGGCTCGGGCTTTAGGTGAGCAGATTTTAAAGGCAGCCCATGCTTCTTCCGAGGTCACCGGTGTAAGGGAAAGAGATCTGCTCCACGGGGGGTCCTAGGCACCCCGCAACGCAGGGCGTGTGCGTGGGGTGTCTAGTTCGTGTGGTTGGAGGAATTGGCCGGACTGCAGGGACATGTACAGAAAGAGGAAGTCTCCAACTGCGGTGGTCACAGCCCGCTAGAGAAGAGATTTTGCTAGATTGGATGAGCTCTAAGGTCGGGTGGTGGCGTTGCAAGAAGCACAAGCACAAGCACAAGGTTCCCCGCCTGGCAACACCCCTAGCGCTGCAGGTGGACTGAAGAGCATCTGCGCCTCAGCCAATCCGGATAGCCAACTGGATGCTGCACCTGAGGTTTCCATTCCAGAACGATGTACCCTTGTAACGAAGACTGGAGGTTATCGGGTTGAGGTAGCTAGGGGAAAGGTACACCCGAATCACCCCAGAGCTACTTGAGGGTCAACCAATACTTGGCGGGACATACCGTTGTAACGATTGAACATGTAAATCCCGGTTTTGATGCTACACTCTTTGGATCCGCCGACAAAGCGAAAATTAAGACTCTTGGCCGGGCTATTTTTAAGAGGATCCATTGGGAGCGAGACCTTATGATTTAACACCCCCAACAAACCGTCTTGTTCGCACCAAATTGTTCTCAAAGGCAAAACCTCCTCCTCGCCTTCTGTCTCCGGGGTATTAGTCGGTCTAAAGGACCATATGGCACGCACCGGTTATTAAATGGGGATGACAAAGAATGACCGAGTCCCTCTCGGACTCGAGTGCAATGGGTGGGAATGAGATGACTAGCTTGCATGCCAATGGTGATCGAGTGCCTCTCGAGGGGTGCAATGGATCGGAATGCGGCGACTCGCACTCATGCCAATGATGTTCAGATTGCCTTGCAGAGTGCATCGGCTAACAATGCGGAAACTGGCTCTCAAGGCATGAATGATGAGAGTGCCTCGCAGACTGCAAGGGCTGAGAACGCGGGGAGTGGCTCGCATGACAAGAATGTCCAGAGTGCCTCTCAGAGTGCAGCGGCTGAGAAGCGGAAGCAAACAGCAGCTGTTCCAAACAAGCATGTTTCAGGCAAGAGGCATAGAGCATCCAACGGTGATAGCATACGTTCCCAGAAGGGGTCGTCCCTTATGACCAGAAGCAATTCGAGTGCCCTTCGGTACGCACTGGCCAACCCTAAGTACAAGCATGGATCTCCAATGCTCACGCCACGAACGACTTAGTACGGTAGGGCCTTGTTGTGCTGCTCTTCATGGGTGGTGCATGCAAGCAGCCGGTCCAAACATGGTGGCGTTTACTGCATCGCCCGGGAAAGCGGCCTTTTGGCGTGACACAGACGAAGAGGCTAAGATCAATGTGGGTTTCGACGACCTGTTTGACCTCATGACACTGGATGGATTGGATGTGGCCATCCTTCGCTGCATGACACTGTGAGTACAATTTCTTCTATTGTGGACTCATTCGGGATGCCTCTTTCATCTATTGCTTACTAAATTTGCTTTGCATGCTTCTCTATTCCTAGATGCCTGCTCCGAGAAGCGAGGGCCTTGTCTTTGTCAGTTGGCTTTCTTGATCCTGAGCCATTGACCTTCGAAGGGCTGAAGGATGATGGGCCTCTCAGCAAGGGCCGTACATATCTAGAATTTGGCCTACGGAAGCATCATGACAAGGACTTTGTCATGTTTGCGCATAATCCAGGCCAACACTGGATTGCTGTTGTCATAGCTATCAAGTGGAGGAAAGTCTATTTCGTTGACTCTCGCCCAAATAAGAAAGACGTAAACGCTCCCGTTGAAAACTTTAATACAACAAAGAGTGTTTCCTAACCTACATCGACCCATGCATTTTTTTTCTTAATTATGTTACTAAAAATAGAAAAGAATGTGACCTTTTTACATTTTACTCATGTGTAGCCTTGTTGAGCATGTTTTCAATCCGAAGGGGACAAGGACGCAAAAGTTTGTGGTTCACGCCAAGTATACAAAAGTAATTGTTGTGCTTCTCCTGAAGTTGTGCACTTGCCACTTGGGTTTCCATTCAGCGAATAACCACTTTGTGTTTCATATGTTTGCGAAGGCGGGCGCAACCCGATAACAAGACATGTGGGTTCTACACGGCGCACCACTTGATGGTTGCGATGAATCAAGCTCATTTGGATTGTCACGAGGTAACTCGAAGTGCAGCTCCATCTTGTGCCTATCTTTGTTTGGCGATAAAGACCATGTGTACAACAAACACTTATGGCTACCTTTTCTTTGTATTAGGATTTTGACTTGAACAGTGAACCGTTCAATTTGGGTGATATTAGAGAGAAGATCGCCAAGTTTCTTATGGAACATGTCATCCACCGTGACGGCGACTATTTTGATTAAGTAAACCGTGAGTTGCTTCGTTCCCTTTGCTGCATCACGACCGAGGTGGATACATGCATGTGAACTGTGTTATTTGTGTTATGAACAATGCGTGGCGTGCCCCGAACAACGGGGTGCGGTGCGTGTGAAGAACAATCGATACACTTGAATTTTTAATGCTTTGGCCGGCGTCGGCCATTTGTTTGTGCTTGGACCTATGTATATGTATTATATACACGTATTAATTATATCAATGGGTGTCGACGATTCTAAGCGCATGCAGTGTAATGCAGAACGTCATCATTGACACGCGCGCGTCAACTATCTAAGAGGCGTCTCAAGCCTCCTGGATAGTTACTGACTGCCTCGCCCCGATCTTGGCGTCGGTTGTTTTAGCAGATTTTTTCGTCGCGCTCGAAAATTAAGCGTGCAAACGTCAACCTCGTTGCGCGGACACTTGTAGCGGTCGCGAGTCTTTAATTTTCCAAGAGTTACAGTCGATGATGGGTCGTTGTAGCGTCTCGTAGTCTCCGCACGAATACAATCGATTTTAGGTGCTAAGCGTCTCGTAAACATAAGAAAACACACGGGGTACAAGAGCGGTGTGCGTAAATGAATCCACGTTCATAGACGGATAAACGAAGGCGTGTTCGTAAGTAGTACAAACCATAGATGCGCGTGTGGCGGCGCGTCAGTATGGGTGACGAACGATGCGAGGCGGTTGCATTTCGAATGTGTTCGTATTAAGGAAAGCGTCCACGGACACTTTTACTCGCCCGCGTGTTCGTAAGATTCTAACGATTCTAGCGCGCGGTGCGCGGTCGCCGTCGACATGTGGGTTCGACGTACGCCTGGCCACGAGGGTGCGTTACGGTTCCACAACACACATTGGGCCCGTGCTCTTTGGAAGGGATACAGTCGTTTTTATTCATGCTGCGAAATCGTCAAAGCATAGTCGCACAAACATTGGGCCCGTCGTCGGTAACTTTGGAAGGGATATAGTCGCTTTAGACCCTCATGCCGCGTGTCGGACATTTAGAGACCCTAATGTTACCGTAGAAGCCCTCAACGCTGCGTAGAGGCCTTTTTTACATAGTGAAACTCACAAAGATTTGAAATAAAATTCAATTCAACTTGAAAAATAGAGTTTTGATCATGAATCAAAGAATGGACAATCATTTCAAGGTTCGGTTTTGGTAGTAGTCCATGTGTTTGGATCAAGTTGGCACATATGTATAGATAGGAATCTTGGGAAGAGATACTAAAAAAAGAGATGCTAAGGTTCTAGAAATTTGACCTTTGAAAAACCATGTCCTTAGCATCCTTGTAACTAAACAACCATCAAAACTCAACATACCCCATGAGATCAACATTATAGGCTAAAATGCGGTTTGTCTAGGTACATCCTATGCATGCTAGTTGGTCAAACACCAATCAATTTTCAAAAACTAGTCATACACCAAGCGATCATGTATATTGAATTTAAATTGCCAATGCAACATTTTAATATGATCATGCACATACAAATGCACAAATAGTCTATGAGGCCTTTTTGTACATAGTGCAACATCTTTGTGACTTATTTCTCCCCTTTGTCAACCATCACCAAAAAGGTGTAAATGAGAGAAATCAAGTCAATTAAAGTATCACATGTGGTCTCATCTAGATCACTTGCCTTTCCATGTATTCAAGTTTGAACCAAGGACAAGCTTTTTCACACCTCATATACATAAGGGTTATCTTGCACCATGTTAGAATACACATCAATAGCGCATTTTCTAGAGTTGACACTAGGATTGCAAGCACATAAACATGTCATATGCCACCACTAGTTCATAACACCATTCAAAGCAATAGTGGTGCCACACATACATTGAAATCATTTTATTTTTCATGAATGAGCCTATTAGCATGCATGATGTCTAGATGCACTAAACAAGTCCTTAGCAATATATGAATGCCATGACAAACAACTTTTACCTTGGGTTTGTCGAAGGAGAGGCATGTCATATAAGTGGGGTGCATCAACTCAAGTTGGAGAAGTCAATAATGTTCAATTCTCCCTTTAGCATGCAAAATCTCTTCTCATCAAGTGGCTTGGTGAATATGTCGGCTAGTTGATCTTCGTGCCAATGTCCATGATACAAATGTCACCCTTTTGTTGATGATCTCTTATGAAGTGATGCCTTATATCAATGTGCTTTGTTCTTGCATGTTGAACCGATTTTTGGGTCATCTTCCTTGCACTTTCATTGTCATAAAACAATGGAACCTTGTCAAATTTGAATCAAAATCTCTCAATGTTGACCTCATCCAAAGCAATTGAGTGCAACAACTTCCCGCACTAATGTATTCGGCTTCGGTTGAGAGAGCAACACTATTTTGCTTCTTTGAAGACTATGATACTAGTGACCTTCCAAGGAATTGACATGTGCCACTTGTGCTCATTCTATTTATCTTGCACCCTCCATAATCGGAATCCGAATATCCAATCAAATCAAACTTGGATCCCTTTGGATACCATAGTCCAACATCTTGTGTGCCCTTCAAGTACCTCACAATTCTCTTTGTTGCCTTGAGGTGACTTTCTCTTGGATCGGATTGATATCTAGCACACATGCCCACACTAAATACAATGTCCATTCTTGATGCGGTTGCATAGAGCAAACTACCAATCATAGACCTATACTTCTTTTGTTCAACCATATCACCAGTAGGATCGGGGTCTAAGCTTCCATTGGTTGCCATTGGTGTGGACATTGACTTGGCATCTTGAAGATCAAACTTCTTGATCATGTCCTTGATATACTTGCCTTGACTAATGAATGTATCATTCTTCAATTGCTTGATTTGGAGACCAAGAAAGAAGGTGAGCTCTCCAAGCATTGACATTTCAAACTCATTGGCCATCATCATAGCAAACTCCTCACAAAACTCTTGATTGGTTGACCCAAAGATAATGTCATCAACATATATTTGCAACACAAACAAGTCTTTGCCAATCTTCTTGGTGAAGAGAGTGGTGTCCACCTTGCCCATCTTGAACCCTTTAGAGAGGAGAAAATCTCTCAACCTCTCATACCATGCCCTAGGTGCTTGCTTCAAGCCATACAAAGCCTTCTTCAACTTGTAGACATGGTTGGGATACTTCTCATCTTCAAAGCCCGGTGGTTGTTCCACATATACCAACTCATTGATGAAGCCATTCAAAAATGCACTCTTCACATCCATTTGATAGAGCTTGATATCATGAGCACATGCATAGGCAAGCAAGATTCTAATTGCTTCAAGTCTAGCAACCTATGCATAGGTCTCTCCAAAGTCAAGACCCTCTACTTGAGTGTACCCTTGAGCTACTAGCCTTGCCTTGTTTCTAACAACAATTCCATCTTGATCTTGCTTGTTCTTGAAGACCCACTTTGTTCCTATCACATTGTGGTCCTTTGGCCTTTCCACCAATTCCCATACATCATTCCTCTTGAAGTTGTTCAACTCTTCATGCATGGCATTGATCCAATCTTCCTTCTTTAGTGCCTTTTCAATGTTCTCCGGTTCTTCTTGTGCTACAAAAGCATGATGAGCACAAAAGGATGCCAATCTTCTTCTAGTAACCACTCCACTATTGATGTCACCGATAATTTGATCAATTGGATGGTCTCTTGCTATGTTGGATGGTTGCATCACTTGCACTTGATGACTAGGATGAGTGGATGGACTAGCTTGTTGCTCTTGATCTTGATCTTCATCTTGAGTGCCACTAGTGCTAGCTTCATTTGCACCAATCTCAACCGTAGTGGTAGGCAATGGAGTGTCATCATCACCATCAACTTGCCTAGGCCGAATGTCCCCAATATCCATGTTTCTCATTGCATTCTCCAAGTTGGAGCCACTCACATCATCATAATTTTCAACTTCATTTTGAGAGCCTTGGGTTTCATCAAATTCAACATCATGAACCTCTTCAAGTTTGCCACTACCCAAGTTCCAAACTCTATAAGCTTTGCTTGTGGTTGAGTATCCAACTAGGAACCCTTCATCACATTTCTTGTCAAACTTGCCCAATCTTGTGCCTTTCTTGAGAATGTAGCATTTGCATCCAAAGACTCTAAAGTAACCAATGTTAGGCTTCCTTCCATTTAGCAACTCATAGGGTGTCTTGCCAAGCATTCCATGGCAATAGAGTCGGTTGCTACAATAGCAAGTCGTGTTGATTGCTTCTCCCCAAAAGGAATGGCTAATATTGTACTTACTAAGCATTGATCTTGCCATTTCTATCAAGGTTCTATTCTTCCTTTCAACTACACCATTGGATTGAGGAGTGTAGGTTAGTGAAAATTGATGTCCAATTTCAAGCTCATCACACAACTCTTCAATTCTTGTGTTCTTGAATTCACTTTCATTGTCACTCCTAATCTTCTTGATGGATGTCTCAAACTCATTTTGAACCCTCTTGACAAATGTCTTCAAAAGCTCAAACACATCATTCTTGTCATGCAAAAGAACACCCATGTATATCTTGTGTAGTCATCAACTATGACAAAACCATACTTGTTGTTACCAATGCTAGAGTATGATGTTGGCCCAAACAAGTCCATGTGCAATAACTCAAATGCCTTGCTAGTGCTTATTGTGCTCTTGGTTGGATGTGCATTGCCATGTTGCTTGCCGACTTGACATGCTCCACAAGGTTTGTCCTTCTCAAACTTCACATCATTCAAACCTCTAACCAAGTCATGCTTCATCAACTTGTTTAATTGTTTCATTCCAACATGACCAAGCCTTCTATGCCACAACCACCCTTTGCTAGCCTTTGAGAGTAGACATGTTGTCAACTTGGCTTCTTTTGACTTGAAATCAACAAGGTAGAGATCACCATATCTAAATCCCTTGAAGATCATATTTGCACCATCACCACTAACCACTTCAACTTCTTGACTAGTGAATATGCATTTGTAGCCAAGATCACAAAGTTGAGAGACCGACAATAGATTGTAATCAAGATGATCAACTAGCAACACCTTTGATAGACTTTTCTCTTGAGTGATAGCAATCTTACCTAGCCCCAACACATTGCCTTTCTTGTCATTGCCAAATGTGATTGACTCATATTCATCAATGCCCTTGATGCTAATTGACTTGAACATGTGAGAATCCCCGGTCATGTGTTGAGTGCACCCACTATCCATTATCCAATGCTCTCCTCCTCAAGCACAATAATTGACCTACAAAATAAGATCAATTCTTCTTAGGTACCCAATGTTGCTTGGGTCCTTCAAGGTTAGTCACCAAGGCCTTTGGTACCCAAATGACTTTCTTCTTTGAGCCCATCCATGGTGTACCAATGTACCTAGCACGAACACCATTGTCCTTCTTCACAAGCATATATGAATGATCAAGCTTGATGGAAGAAACATTGGTCCTCTTGTTCATGCACTTTTGCTCCACATGACCAACTTGCTTGCAAGCTTTGTAATAGCTACCATTGCTCTTCACAAAACGAGTTTTGTGAGTCACATAGGTGGCCTTGCCTTTCTTTGGGATATAGCCTAAGCCCTCCTTGTATAAGGATGCCCTTTGGCTACCCAAGCACATAAGCAAGCGGTCCTCACCACCATAAGCCTTAGCTAAGGTGTGATTGAGCTCCTTTACTTCCCTCTTTAAACAAGCATTTTCATAAATAAGCATAGGATTATCATTATCTTCACTAGTGATGGATATGCTAGTGATAGAGCTAGTGGAGGTCTCACACTTGGGGGTTGATTCATCAACAAGAATGTCACCCATGATGCTAGCATTGCATGTATCAACCTTATCCTCAACTAAGCACAACTTGTGCTCATTCAAGTAGAGAGGAGTGAGCTTTCTCTAGCTCAGAATGAAATTTCTCAAGCTTCTTATGGTCTACCTTTAGACTCTCATAAGAGGCCCGAAGCTCATCAAGTTCTTGCTTAAGGCTCTTTGTTTCCTTATGCAAGCCCTTGACCTCCTTCCTACTCTCCTTGTACATGTCAATACAATCATCAAGCATGATTTGCAATTCTTTCCTAGTGTGTTTTGGTTCCTCATCATCACTATCACTATCACTATCATCATCATCATTATTAGTGATAGATTGTACCTTTGTGGCCTTAGCCATGAAGCATGAGGAAGGGGTGTCGAAGAGGGAGATCTTGTCATGCATAGCAAGGTGAGCTTGTCCCTTCCTCTTTTTCTTCTTCTCCTCTTCTTCATCACTTGAAGAGGATGAGCCATCACTATCCCATATAGCCACATGAGATTCATTCTTCCTCTTTGGATTCTTCTCCTTCTCATTCTTGGCATCATTTTTCTTCCTTGCTTTCTTGATGCCCTTCTCATCATCACTCTCAAATGGGCATTCGGCAATAAGATGACAATCATCATGACACCGAAAACACTTCATGTTGCCTTCATTCTTGCCATCCTTGGTCTTCCTTGATGATTGCTTCTTCTTGTCTTTCTTGGAGATGTATGTCCTCTTGACATACTTGCCCAATTTCTTGACAAAGAGAGCCAAGTGCTCATCAATGTCACTCCCACTTGTAGAAGCTTCCTCTTCATCATCACTAGATTCTTCTTTCTTCTTCTTGCCCTTTGATGATGAGCTAGCCTTGAGTGTCAAACTCTTCTTGTCCTCTTTCTTCTCTTCTTCCTTGACCTTCTTGTTTGCCTTGTTGATGAGCTCTTGCTTCTTCTTGTCATCTCTATATGAGTCATCGGTCATGACTTCATCAAGCAATTGGTTTGGGGTCAAATCCTTCAAGTTTGTTCTCACGAGCACCGTGATGAACATCCCAAACCTCTCCGACAAACACCTCAAGAACTTCATGTTGAAGGTCTTCTCCTTGATATCTTCTCCTAGAGCATTGAGATCATTCACCAACACTTGCATGCGGTGAAACATCTCCGGCACACTCTCATCATTTTCCATCTTGAAGCTATTGAATTGCTCAAGCTTTATGTATGCCTTTGCTTGCATGACGCCTTCGGTGCCCTCATAGCACTCTTCTAGCTTCTTCCAAATCTCATGAGCAATGGTGAGTGACTTGACTTGCTCAAACACTCTATCATTGAATGCCTCATGAAAAGCACTCATGGCCACATCATTTGCATATAGCTTCTTCTCTTCGGCCGCGGTTGGCTCATTTGGCTTTGCCACTTCAAACTTGTTCTCGGTCACAACCCACACTTCTCTATTGATAGACTTGAGGTGTGCGGTCATCTTCACCTTCCAATAGGAAAAGTTGGTGCCATCGAAAGGTGGTGCCTTCTTGGTGTTGTTGACATGAAAATTCATTGTCATTTTATCACCGTAGGATGTTAAGCCTTCTAAATACGGTGCCTTGGCTCGATACCACTTGAAAGGTCCTAATGGTTAGAGGGGGTGAATAGCCTATTAAAAATTCTTGCAACAACACTAATGAACCGAGTTAGACAATAAGATGGCGAAGCTAAATAAGTAGTGCTACAAGCTATCTATGCAAGCCACAAGCAAGAGATGATATTTCTAATATCTCTATGATCACTCAAGGGCTATGTCACTAGATTACTCCTAGGTGAACAAGCAATACTATCTAGATTACCAACTAGGAGCTAACTAGGCAAAGCAACCTACACAAGCTACTCAAACTAGATAACTAAGCACCCTAACAAGATATGCTACTAGGTAATGCAAAGGGGTGCTAGAATACAATACCACCACGGAGTGTAGAGGATGATGCCAATCACCGTGTACAATGAGAAATCTCCAACGAGCTCAAAACAATAGACACGATGATTTTTCACCGAGGTTCACGTGCTTGCCCAAGACGCTAAGTCCCCGTTGTGGCGACACACTCACTTGACGTATGCTAAGCAATGGCGGTGCCAAATCCCCTATGGGAGCTCAAGCAAACGAACACAAGAGAGGGTCCAACAAGCCCGCGAGCAATCCACTAGTGCTCCTTTTCGCGAATCTCCCGGGGTAAGGAACGACCCCTCACAATCACCACCGGTGTGGCCTCGAACAAGCTCCAATCGAGCTCAACACCGCCTCTTGCTCCAAGCCGCTAGGGAACCAGGGCAAATTCCTAAGAAAACAAGAATCCCGCGGCTTCTCCAAGGATGAAGTGCTTCTAAATGCAACCGATGCAAGCAATGCACTTCTATCACTCTCAATCTCACCAAGAATTCGAGTTGGGGATGAAGAGATGAGTGGAGAGGAGTCTCACAAGCTCACTAGCAAGTTAGAGTGTTCAAATGTGCAAGAGTGAGAGCTTGCAACCGGCCAAACACATATATATAGCCTCCTCCAAAGAAAAGAGCTATTGCCTTCAAATTGTGCTCTCGCACGCCGACCGTATGCACCGAATCCGGACTCATCAGCAGTCCGGTCGCGGTCCGTCCACCACGCTTCCGGCCGCTACCGACAAGGGTCGGGCCCCCGGCCGGGCGCCCTCCTCCGCAAGATCCGGCCGATGCTTCCTGCCGAGCACCGAAGCTTCGATCCCAGGTCCGGTCTCTCTCGTCCCGCCAAAACCGGCTGCGGGGCTCTACGCGACCGACCGAGCCACCGTCGGTCGGCCCGGCCGCTCCTCGTCGTCCGTGCGGCCACGGGACGACAAATTCTTCATCCTTTTCTTTTGCTCTTTGCTTCAAACTTGCTTCGCCTCTTTGCCATAGGTTGCCAACACATCCAAGATGATCACGTTATCATGCATGTTAGCTTGTCGATAAGTTAGGCAAGATCGAAGTTAGTGCTCTCATTGTCCTAAATGCAATATGCAAGTCAATTGGACCTAGAAGCACTTCACCAAAGGATTGTCGCGGCATCCCCTCTTGATAGTCGGCTATCTATCCTATAATGTGATCACACGCTCTATCGTGTCTTGATCACCGAAAGGAAAAACCCTATCAAGTATAACTTTGCCTTGATTTCCCGGGTTCCTCTCAAGCCGATCACCGAGCTTGACGATCCAACAAGTCCAACATCATTGTCCATGTTCATGATCATCATGCTCCTTGTCATCCATCTAATCCTATCTCATAGTCATCACTTTCGAGCAAAGGATTAGTACCACAAGTGTGTCATCAATTTCCAAAACCAAACATGAGATTTCAGCGGCGTCTCTCCTCCCGCCCTCGCGCTCGAACTCGTCGACGTCCCCCGACCTCCTCAAGAAGGGCATCGCGCTCCTGAGCGATTTCCCGCTCGGCCTCCTCGAGCTCCTTGAGGCGCTCATGGACTCGCTTGGGCGGCGCCGCCTATTGATCCGTCGGGCCTGCCCCGAAGCTGCCAGGTGTCTTTGGGAGGACTTCGTCCTCCTCGTGGTAACAGCGTCTGGCGCCGTCTCGGGTCCGGCACATGTAGCACTTCGCGTGTGGGGTCGACCGCGAGGCTCGGGCCGCCCAACGCGGGTCTCAAGACCGGCCGCCCCAAGCTCGGCGCGACGTGCCACAGCGAGGAAGAGCTGTCCCTCGCGGTACATCTCGTCGTAGGCCGCGAGGAACTCATCTGGGAAGAGTGGCTCTGGCCGGCGAATCTGCGGGGCGGCGTTGGTGGTCGAGAAGGTGACGTCGCGGAAGAGCTCCCAGTCGGCTCGGGGCTTAGGATGTGCGGGAGTAGGTCCGCAATGGCGACGACGAAGTGGTCGGCCGCCGATGGGGCTCAACGGGCCGGAGGTCGGGTCCCGCGAGAGCGGACCAAGACGGCTTCGACCGCGTCGCGAACGAGGCGGGCGTCATCTCATCCCCCGTACCATCCGGGAAGGTGGCTCCGACGAGGGAGCCCTCGAGCGGGTGCTAGCGAGCCCGGGATGGTCCCGGCTTCGACGGCGGCCGGACGAGGTGGTGAAAGGAGCCATCGGCGGTGATCGCCACACTAGCGCTGCCTACCGGGCGCCCCACCGCCGTGGTCGTATACCACTCTTACGAATCGACCGCTAATGTGTGCAACGATGGCTTAACCTCGTAGACAATGACACAGGGGTTTATGGGTTCGGGCAATCGAGCACCCTAGTGCGGTGTGTGGCACTATCGGGGAGCTCAAAAGCGCCGCATCGGGCGAATAAAGCAAGCGGCGAGAGAGGGAGATGAGCTCCCGTGTCTCAGATCGTGCGTGGAATCGGATGAGTTGTGTGTGTGTTTTCGAGTGCAAGAGAGCTTACCCTCTCCCGGTGGCCAAGCCCTCCCTTTATAGTCCCAAGGGAGCTCACAGACGCCCATCGGGTCAAGGACCTTGAAGTAGAAGAAATACAAGTGGAGGGGGTGAAGGAGAAGATGTCTTTCGCCATGCTCCGCACGCCGGCTGTCCTGGCTGTCCCCCGCCGCCGCCGCCCCCTTCAGCACGCCGGCCGGTCGCCGTGAGTCCGATAGGGGCGGCTCCATATCCCAACACGGAGCACGTACGGCCGATGAGCTCAAAGCTCCCCCGGTCGCCGTGGGGGGAACAAGGAGCTCGCCCCGCCGCCGCCGTACTCCCCATTCCACGCCATCCGTCGGGCATGCGTTGTCTTTGGTCGACTCACGCGGGAGCCGCCGAGCCTTAAATGCTGGTACGGGGTGTCGCAGAAACGTGTGGCTAGGAGAGCTCGGGGAGCTCGACCTCGACCGTCGAGGTCATTCTTGTCATGTAGCGTTTGTCTTTTTGTGTTCAAGCGTCACTCGGCATGGTCGGACATCCCATACCGCCGCGTGTTATCGCGGATCTCGTCCCGCGGGCGAGATCCCGATCGTAGATTGTGGCGCCAGATCGATAGCCATGATTCCGCACCCCTATCTTCATATCCCGAACCTCCCGATCATTCTCGTGTCCGGTGTCGGGAGCTCGCTCGAGGCGGAGGAGAGCTCGGCTGCCGAGGTCGAGCTCACCATACCCTTACGCTCCGCTGGAGCTCGCTCGAGGCGGAAAGTCACCTCCCCCGAGGCGAGCTCGAGCTTGTCTCCGAACTCCCGCGGTTCGCGGAGTCCGCTCGAGACGGAGGTATTCCCACCGAGCTTGGGTCTTCGCCGAGGGAATCCCGTCTTTACTAATGAGCGCTGTCCCCCCTTTAGTACGTCATTAGGGGTGGGTTTGGTTAGTTGATCCCGTCTGAATATCTGTGTCCCACAGGTTTGAGTTGGTGGAATTACTCCCTCATTCACGCCTTACCAAGTTCTTACCGACGCTAGCGGAGGATGGCAACCGGCGATTGGCCTGTGATACCTATGAGGAGGTGGCCACCGCGATTGCAAGGTCGAATCTGTCTTGTCTGAAGAATATGTGGAGCTTGGGAAGGCCAAAATATATGAGCAAGGATTAGCAAATAACGAGTGCGGTTAGCGGTTGTTCAATCCGAATCAAAGGTACAAGTCACAAGTGCTGGCTAAGACATGCCTAGTCGTAGCGCAACAAGATGAAACAAAAGAACAACGGATAACGAAGACCGATAGAACAAGCTCAAAAGAAACACTATTTAGTCTTTTTCTCTGATTTTTGGCGTCCCCAATGTATCCAATTTTTTTTTTTTTTTCTGATATTTTTTTCCCGGGACGTAGATCACAAAAATAGGAACCACAAGAATTTTCACCTACAACAAAGGTGGGATGTGGCCTACTGAAAATTTAGCACGTTCTCTCGAAAAGCGTGCAAAAACATTGGCATTTTTTCTTTATTTTCCCGAATTTTTGGCAATTTTGACCGGGGCAAACAGGCCGCAGGCGAGTTTGGGTCAGCCCCAAATGGAGTCAAGAATCTCCACAAAAATTTCAGATTTTTCGACAACCGAAAGCGTAAAGTTGTGCCTGTTTTTAGTGAAGGTACCTCAAGTTAGGTTTTTGCTAAAGGCACGACCGGTGGCTGTAGTTCCTAAACTTCGAACAAAATCACGGGATTAATCTTCCCCGTGAAGAATAGCAATAGGTATTCGCCCGGATGATTTAAGGAGGTTGCGATGCAAGCAAAATATGAGCGGTTGGCAACCTATCTAGGGTTTCTTGCCAAGAAAAATTCACACAAAGGCGGCTAAGCGGGGTCAAGTCGCGTATTGTGGTTGCCGCGACTTGTTATGTGGAACGATGGATGGGATAGCGGCGGAAAAACACAAATCACAGCGACGGTGATTGAACTACGACGGCGAACACAAAACTAAACCAAACTAGACTTCGACCACGGACGCAAACTCAACAAAGCAATCCGAAAAACGAAATTGCAAGGCCAAACAAAGTTGTAGGACGATGGGGATTTTTTTGTAGGCTTTTTGTGGATTATGGGACTAAACAAAACACTCAAACTAAAGGATAGATGTAACCTAACGGTATACCTTAGCTCAAATACCACTTGATGGGGAAGTGATGCCCGATCTTCGTCAAGTTATGATAACTATCGTTTTGGTGGAACTCGACACACCGATCCGGCCGATCGAAAAAGACCGAACCCCGCAACCTTAGCACCAACGTTCCAAAGGTTATCAACCGTGTCTCCAACCGGTTGACCTCGCCAAGAAGGCTAATCCTTGCCTCGCGAAACGAAGAACACAAGCAAGAACTTGAAAGAACGCAGCTCAATTTTGGGACAAACTGCAGATGAATGATTAAGCACACGAAGTTGGGGTTTCACAAACCGATGAACGGCGTCATCAATGGACAGAATAATCTAAGCAAAACCCAAACCCTAACGAGAGCGGCGCGCGGCTGTTTATAAAGGTTTAAGGGTCGTCGCTTCCCTCGGGCGCCCCCACTAATGGGCTCAACGACGATACACGGCCCAACGGACCAAAAGCAAAGGACACAAAGACCGAACAAAATCTGGACGCTGCCTTATTTTGACGTTTCCCCGATGACTCAGAAGGAATTTGGACCTCAAACCAACGCCATTGGTTTCCTTATGAAATTATCTTTCCATCGATGGGTGAATCGTCGAAAACGAAGCCCGTATCGTCCTGGGCGTCCGTTTTACTCCCCGCTGGTCCTGGACTCGAAACAAAGCCCGAATCGACTTGGTTTGGGCCTCCAACTTCGACTTGGACGCCCTTGCTGGTCCTCCACGCCTCTAAGCCATCCCTGGTCCTCTTCATGGTTCCTAAGCACAATATAATCATTAGGTAGCAATCTATTCTCAATATCACATAAAGATTTGCTTAGGAACGAGCTCACCTGTAAATTCAAGTCGTGTGCGCGAGCTCTTGTGATTGGACCTTGAATGTCCAATGGAGGATCATCTTGTGCATCCGAAGGATTGATGTCCTCATCAGATATAAAGAAGAGATGGGTGCGGAAGAAAGTGTTGTAAATGAGAGAATCTTGATGACTAGGATGTATTAAGTAGGTCAATAGAGAAACATGAGTGTAGATAGTCTAAGCCACTTCACCCTTCTTGGCATATATTTTGTATGGCCCACATACCTAGGTGTAAGACTGACTGCACCGCTGATACTTTAAACTTCTTCTTTAAAACGAATATTCTGTCAAGATCCCTCCCCGATATACGCCAAAGACTGGTACATACTCTCTCCCGTTCTCTACCGCTGCATGGGTCCCACGAGTTAGGATTTTTTTATCTCTTCGTCCCCCACGCCCATTTGTAGAAAAATGTAGCTTTGTCCGTCCACCGCCGCCTCCCTCGCCGTCCACGCCAAGTGTCCGACAAAGAATGAAGAGGAAGGTGGATGAGGCGACGTAGGGACGGTGGCCACGACCTAACGGAGGAGCAAATGGCCCCGCCAAGCAGCTGGAGCCCAGCCTCGCGGCGGCCACATCGCCATCTCGCGCCGCCACCGGCCGGGGCCGCAAAGACTCGCAGATGTCCGCCGCTAGCCGCACCCCCGCCGCGGGCTCACACATCCATGCAGGTACCACCGCCGGCCGCCGCCCGCCGCCGGTGGCCGCAAGACTTCTCGCGGTTACGCCTCCTTGCGCCGCCAGCCTTGCGGAACCTTCAACCTTTCGCACTCGCCGCCCTCCTTCTCGCCGGAAAGCCACTGCCAGACCGCCATTGCCAAGACCGCCCGCGCCACCGCCGCCAGCTCGCGACCGCCGCCGTCAACAGCCACGCATCGCCGCAAGATGACGGGCCGCGGGCGGAGTTTCTACGGCGTGGACCATGCACGGCGCGACGGCTGAGGATACCTCTCCGTTGGCGGCCCTCTCTTCCTCCGGCCGCCGCCATGCCCACCCCTTCCGGCGGCGCGACGAGCTCCACTTCTCTCTCCCTCTCCGCTCTCTCTCCGTTTGCGCGCCCGGGCGCGGGCCCCATGCCACGCCGGCCTCCTCGAGGACGAACGCACGACGTTAGAATACCGAACCGGCGCCGTCGAGGAGGTCCTGGAGTACAGCTGCAGGCGGGCGTTTTACGTCAAACTGAAACTGGAGTACGCCGTAGTGTATAGCAAAGGCATAGCCTAACTAAGTTTCCCTTTCTCCTAATATGGTTGAGTGCCCTTGAAGGAGGTAACTTTTAATTATATATACTATCTCACTTGGAATTCCACTTTTTCTCTTTGGTCATCACTGATCAGCATAAGCTTTGTATCTTTCTTGCGCGGCGTGACAAGTTTGGGACTTTTTTCCGTTAAAGTTATGTTTAGTTGCTTTCAAAATTTGGCAAGTGGTCAAAAAGTATAATGTAACACTTTTTGTTTGTTTGTGGTAATTGTTGTCCTAGCATGGCCTAACTTCGGTTCAAAAGATTCATCTTGCAAAAGTACATCCAAACTATGCAAATAGTTATTTCGTTTACCTACATTCAATGCTCCATACATGAGATGGAGATCTTTGAGATTTGTCAAAGTTTAGACTCCAAATTTTAGATCTAAACACAACTAAAGATAGATAGCATACTCCCCATACACATAAAACTTGACATTTTGGAAAAAGTTTGAGTGAAACATTGGGAATATAACTTTTAAGTTATTGAGTTTGCAAATGTGAAAACTATATGAATAGATTTTTTTTTGAAAAATACTTTCATAAAAGTATACATATATCATATTTTTTTATAAATATTTTAGAATAACGGAAGTCAAATTTATGCTTTAGAGATCGCGCCATTATCCTAAAAACGTCAAAGTTTTATTAGTACGGAGTACTTGTTTTATAGTATCCCCGAAGTCACTTTTTAAAATTGATTTGACATGAGAAGATATGGAAGAAAAAAAGACAGTGCTGATTGCTGAAAGTGCATCGGTCTGTTTAGATCCGAAAATTGTCACGACTCGAACTAAAAATTATTGTAGACTTTTTATTTGTTTGGGTAAGTAGACTTAAAAGATTCGCCTCTCGCAATGCATATCTAAACTGTATAATTAGTTATTTTTCTTTACCTACATTTTATATTTTATACATGCATTTTTTTTTATACATTTAATAATTTGATGTGATAAAATTTTTGGAATTTAAGTCAAATTATGGAAACGGGGCGGCAGTTGTTTCTGAACAGAGCAGAGGCCAGACAAACTTGACTTGTGAGTCTTGTCTCTGGTCTCTGGGCTGCGACGGACTGACGGTACAGAGGTAATGGAGGCCGCGCCTACCACCATCACCGTGCAGGTCAAGTTCGCCGGGCGGACCATCCCCGTGGAGATCCCGGCCGCGGCCTCTGGCGCGGAGCTGAAGCGCCTCCTCCAGCCGCTCACCAACGTCCTCCCGCGCGGCCAGAGGCTCATCTGCAAAGGCACCGATCCCCATACCCTTTTCACCTCCTGAGTCCGCGGATTCGCTGCCATATCCAATCCTCACTCCCCTCGTGGTCGCAGGCAAAGTGCTACAGGATGCCGCAAGCCTGAGCTCGATGCAAGTAGTGGACGGATCCAAGGTCATGCTCATCGCGTCGCAGGGGCTTCATCAGGGGTAAGGCATCAGTGACCTCGATCTGTCCTAATTCCCCATATCTGTGCTTCTTTCCTGTGGTCTTTCTGTTAGTTCGTTCAGATATTTAGCATTGAATTTGTTGGAGTTGGAGCCCATGAGCGTGTGCGTAAGTTAGAATTTTTACGGGTGAGCTGTGCTGGTACCTGCAAGTGGAGGGAGGAAAACTTCAGTTGTTCCTTGTTACTTACTTGAGAACTGTTTCGTAGACGATAGGGTAACTTGCTTAATTTCACCATTGAATGTGGAGTGTTTACAGAGTCTACTTTTCGTTGTCTACTCTTAAACAGGATGGTCCTATCACAAAGAACAGCAGTAGCTCAGCAACAGCTGTAAGAAGGCCTTCAAATGTTAAGGAGAACCAAACACCAAAACCAGAGGCAATTGTCACCAAAAGTCGATCCGAGCTGGAAGTTAACAGGTGTTGTTGCGCTACATGACTGTGACTTGAAGGTATCTTATTCCGATTTGTTTGAATCACTTTCCTGCAGATGCATGCCAGCATAAGATAGTTGTGATTTGAATTTGCGACAAATCTGCCCGTGGTCAATGGAAGTGCTCTCAGCATATTGGTCATGAAGAAATACCATTATATGCTTTATTACTGCCCTTATTACAATTTGCAAACAGACCCTAGAAGAAAATGTCTAGCACTAATTTCTAGTCATGATTGACACAATGTTCTGTACCCACAAACTATATACTAATTAGTTATGGCATCTCAGTTTGGTGCCCACAGTTTTATCACCAAATGTAGAAACAGATATGCTATTTAATTATTTGTCCACTGATGCCACTGTTGCCTGAACCACTCAATATTTACCGCTTCCTGCCTTATGAGATTCGATGATATTGATTTGCTATCACTTGCTTATTTTCCTATACCAAGCCCCTTTGAACAAAGTTAGACTTAATCTTTGTGAGTGACTTTCTCTATAGGTAGTGCCTGAAGAAGTCTGGGATTGTGGCCCCTCGATACTGAATACTAGACATCAGCAACAACGGCATCAAGGAAATTCCACACAAAATCTCTGCTCTTAAATCTCTAAATGTAATTATTCTTTTTGTATCGAGTGAATTGGGTTATTTTCTCCTTCCATAAGGAACTATAATTGTGCGTACATGACTTAATTTTATATTGTAGAAATTGCTCCTAACTGCCAATGATATAACTGATGATAGCATCTGCTGGGAAGGTCTATCATGTCTTCAAAAGTTACTGAATTTATCTTTAAGTGAAAACCGGTATGTCCGATTCTGAAACTCTTGTCCTGTTACTGTTATTCATAGTAGTACTAGGAATATTTTGTGATGTTGCCAGTGGATGTAAAACAATGTTTATAGCTGTGTTCTCCAAAACTGTTTTTGTCTTTATATTCTCAAACTTTTTATGCTACGAGCTAACAGCTAGGTATTGGCCTATAATCAACCAGAGATGACAGAAAGCTGAAACATGCCATATGTGGATGTATAAGAGAGAATGCATACTGAATCTTGGCTTCAAACTTTTTCTTTAGTGTGTGGTGAATCCTTCAGGCAGGAGGTGCATCTGAGTGATTAATCGGGTGCAGATTATTGTGCTAACCATCTACATTAGTTCTCTGAAGATGTCAGACGTGTTATGATTTTTTCAGTTAAATGGGAAATGTGATAGTTGAATTATCCTATTGAGCAACTAAACCTCATGTCCGCTTTGTTTTTCACCTATATTTCTGTCAACGTGTTGAATAAAAAAATTCGCAGTTGGCTCCTGCCACCAATATATATATAAACTTGTAATGTTTCACATTGGTACAAAAAGGGATATTTCACAGTTCTAATTAGAATACAGTATCTCTTATCTTAGTGTTGTTGGGCATGATGACTGATAAGCATGTTTTTTATACATGACAACAATATAATGTGATCATCCACTTTCTTCTTTATCTTTCAGACTGGTTAGCTTGCCATCAACTTTGGGCTTGCTAGCTTCTCTACGTGAACTACGTGTTGCAAATAACAGGCTTGATAACTTGCCTATAGAAATAGGACAGCTGAAGCACCTCCAGATTCTAATAGCAAGTAACAATAGGTTTGTGCCAGAACTCATCATTTTTGGCTTGCAGTACCTTATTTGTTCTTTCATACTTTTTCATTTTTATTGCTGAATTCCGATTTTGTTTATTCTACATACTTGTAAAAGAGTGCTTGAGATCAAGAGTGATGTGATGTTACTGATGTGTTCCCATTTGAGATTGACTGTTTGTCAATCATGTTGAGGGTTGAAAAGAACCATGTCTGGATAGTTTGATAGACCATGTCTTGCGAGTTGACATTGAGACTGCTGACAGTATAACTATATAGTGCTGATTCTGTTTTCAATACAACTTTTTTATATTTATGTAACCCAAATAGTACATTTACAGCTCAGAAAAAGTCAAAGACCTTAATCAGTTTCTGTTTTCTAGGGCACTTTGTAGTTAGTAATGTGCAAACACTAGTAGGTTGTTACTAGTTCTATTCTATCATAGAAAAAAATTACTGGGAGAAGAAATGCTTTTTTCTGTTACTTATTTTCTCTATGAAAACTGTACTAGTATTGTTTCGTTAAGGAATTAGAACTTAAATGACTTGTTTACACTTGTTGGCAGGATAACTTCATTACCTTCATCAATAGGAGATTGTGAATCTCTTACTGAGGTGTGTTGTCTCTCATATATGCCCTGCTTCTGCCTCATATATTCTTGTAGAGCACTCTGTATTGAACCTGATTTTTGAATTTTTCAGATTGATCTGTCATCAAATCTCTTAACTGAACTGCCAGAGGCCTTTGGGAACCTTTGTAATCTTAAGGTGTGTGTGCCTTTAGATGCATGAAAGGTGCATTTGTAGCAAAAAGATAAATACTAGGATGATATATTGATGTATCATCACTTACAGCAAATGAAGTGCTGAATTAGCATATTTTGTTATCTTAATTTGTTAAAATTCCAAATGTCTCATTGTGAGATAGCAATGATTTCCACAATATGGATGATACCACAAAATATTCATTGTCCAACTGCAAATATGTTCACATAGGTGTATAAATGAGCCCCCAAGTTATTAATCCAGTGCATAGCTGCCGAAATGCAAGATGTATGAGATTTAATGGTATGCAACAAAAAACTTGTGAATGCAGTTTTGTGGTTTAATTAAAACTGACTTTGTTTCTCAGTTTATCATTCATGGAACTTTGGGTTTGTGACCTCGACAGTCAAAAGGGTCAATTGTTCTTGAATACTATTATTTCATTAACACCTATATTAGTAAACCAGTTCAGCTTATCTTGACAAAACTTTTGTACCATGCTGCTTCTAGCTCTTCTACAATATCTGTTGAGGTTAATATTTATTTGTTTCTTTTGTTTGCTACAGTTCTGTTCTCATTTTTCATTTACAGTTGCACATTAGCGACCAGTGTGTAACATTCTTTGTATGAAATAAATTTTTCAACAGATTTTGCATGTGCGACACATATCTACCAGTGTTTAAACATTCTTTATATGAAAAAAATTTATTCAACAGGTTTTGCATATAAGGAACAATGGCCTGACGTCCTTGCCAGCAACGTTATTCAAAAAGTGCTCGCAGCTTATTACACTCGATCTTCATGGCACAGAAATCACAAATGATGTTCTTCGGCAGGTACCATTTCCTTAAGAGTCTGCCTGCCTGCCTCCCCTGCCCGTGCATGTTCATATTTTCCCTTTACACTTTGTTAGTATTGACACTACCTTGTTACCTTATTTCCTGTATTGCGATCTGCTTTGTATGGTTACGCCCTATATTTATGTGTCTAATATCACCATTTGTTAACGGTGGCCTGTTAGCAGTGGCCTAGTAGAGATGCAGTTTTTATATTATTTATTCTTTTCTTTAGACAAGTACAGCACTTGGGGTATAGCTGATTAATTAGCCTGCATCAGTTTTGGCCTTGGGCTCCGATAGAGGCATTTTCCAGTGGCATTCTCAACTTGACCTGTTCTGATTCCCAAACAGGTGGAGGGGTGGGAGGAATTCGACGAGCGGCGGAGGCAGAAACATCAGAAGCAGCTCGACTTCCGTGTTGGCTCATCTGGTGTTTTCGACGAAGGCGCGGATGATGATAACAGGAGGACGTGATTGCCTGCCTGTTGTGAGCATAATCGTTTGCTATGACATTGCTCCCAAACAACCGCAGAATTGGCAACTGAGAACTGAATATCATTTTTATGGAGCATGAGATGAACAACTTTTTACTCGATCAAAAAAAGATGACGTGTTGAGAAGTACATGGCACCGCTGAATATTTGTAACATGATACTAGTACTATGGAACCAGACTAGACAAAAATACCGTGAATGACACATACTGATACTGTTACTGTCAACACATGTATCAACGTGGCAACATCCTTGGAAAAAGTCGTAGCAGATAATAACGAGTTAAACACCGTCCATTTTCACGCGACACCCCCGTTGACCCTGATAACCTGACCGTTCACCCAGGACGAGGCGTCGCTCGCCAAGAACGCTACCACGGGCGCGATGTCTGTCGTCTCGGCTATACCCACGGAGTTTTTCACCCTCTCTAGGAACGCCTCGTCCTTCCCGGCAAGGAAAAGCTCCGTGCGGACAGGGCCAGGCGCCACCACGTTGGCCGTGATCCCCTTCGCCGCCACCTCCTTGGCAAGGACCCTCGTCATCGCCTCCACAGCGGCGTTGGACGCCGTGTACGCCGCGTAACCCGGTTGCAGAATGGCAACCGTCGACGACGAGAACGTCACGATGCGCCCGCCGCTGTTGGGAGGGATGCGCCGGGCGGCCTCCCGGCACACCAGGAACTTGCCGCGCGTGTTCACCGCGAACGTGGCGTCGAAGTCCTCGACGGCGGTATCGGCCAGCGCGGGGTACTTGAGTCCAAGATGCCCGCGCAGGCGACCACTATGTGAGGCGGGGACCCGAACGCCTCCTCGGCGCGGTCGAAGAGCGCGCTCACCGCCGCCGGGTCCGAGACGTCCGCGCGCACGGCCACGGCGCGGAGACCGCGCGACGCGAGCTCCGCGACGAGCTCCTCGGCCTTGGCCGGGTTGGAGGCGTAGTTGACCACGACGCTTGCGCCGAGCGCGGCGAGGTGGGAGGACACCTCGCGACCTATGCCCCGGGAGCCGCCCGTGACGAGCGCCACGCGGCCGTCGAGCGGTGGTGTGGCGGACGCCGCTGCCATGGAGCTGTTCACTGACTTGTTGCCGTCGTCGCGGTCGGTGTGGTGGTGGCGAGTACGTTGTGGAGCTGTGGTTTGCTTGTGTACGGTTTGCCCGTGTCGTGTGTGTGTCTTTTTTTTTTTGCGAAACGTGTGTGTGTCTACTGTACGCAAGTTCTGAGAACTGGCGCGGAGCCCTACTTTATAGAGGTTCTTGCAGGCTCGGACGTCACGGCTCTCGTCAGAGGCGGCTTGCTGGCAACTTGGCAATTGCCGGTTTCGGAGGGCGAGGACTTCTTTTTTATGGAGTGACGACGCACGCGCTGGTGGCACAGTTTTTTTTTTTTTTTTACAACAAGCACCAAGACGCCGAGACATTTGATGACTGTGACACTTGTAAGAGCATATATATAGGCTTAAAATTTAAACCAGTAGGAATCAAGGCAGAGAATGTTTATCCAGCCAGGCATCCATCGTGGCGTTGAGGTTCCTGTTGATCTTTTGTGCTGGGCTGAGTAGTTGGCGAAGATGTAGAACTAGTAGGAACCAAGGCAGAGAAGGCTTGTCCAGCCAGGGCATCATGTAGCAGTGACGCATCAGCGAAACATCGGACTCCTAGAAGTAGGCTCGGCTCTTGGATCGTGTACCCGTCCATCTAGGTGGTTGTACACCTGTGTATGGCCATCAGCCTGAGTCAAAGCTACATCACATAAACTCGATCATACCTGTTGCCATCTGGGTGGAAAGGCGATGGTTGTTGTCCACCATGGTTGTAGGTTGTGAATTGATATGGTCTTGTGTGTCCTGTCTTGCTTCTTGAGTGGCTATGCGTGCTGGCACGGCATGGTGAACCTGCTAAGAGTCTAGGGCTGGTGGCACAGTTAACTCCAACTACAACATCAGGCGGGTGCCCTGCAATGACTTGTGATAATGCACAACCTTAAATTTCAGCAAGTTGATTAGATAGTGATAATAAGACAAAAGCATAATGGTAAATATTAATAACAGGCGCCAGTGGTGACTTCGGAACTTCAAAATTTGCCGGCTCAGTCCTTCGAAGGTGCTCATAGGGTAGGGTTTGCGTACGTGTGTTCATAGGGGTGAATGTGCGTGCGTGTTAAGCGTTTATGTTGTACTGTGTAATCTCAAAAAAAAAATATTAATAAAAAATCACTATTGACATCATTGGTGTACTACGTAATCTCCAATGGTAAACACTACAAAATGTAATGTTAGTTGAAGAAAATTTAATCTTAGTACCATATAATACTATACATATAACTTCTAAACAAAATCAGAAACACCACTAAATTGTGTTCATACGTGTTTCAGTTTTCCAATCTTTCAGTGCTCTAGCTTCTTATTGGACAGTCTTCCACCCTTCTTTTGTGCCTCCTGCTCTACATCGTCATCATCCTAGTCCAACGGCTCTTTTGTGCCAAAAGAATGCATTTTGGAGTTTGCAAAATTTCAGAGGAAATGTAAACATATGTCGAAACCACATGTAATGTAATAAGTCAAGCTAATGATAGACATATGCTATTCTCACCTTTTTTAGAGGTTCGTACATATGGAGGTACCTGGAAGAAGAAGAATTTGCATAACTTGCATTTGAAAGGTGCATAGACTGGACATAAGCATCTTCTTGTCTGTATGACATGTAGAAGATTCAAGGTGGTCTTGGTATAATTAATCTTGACATTCAAAACAAATGCCTATTGAGCAAGTGGTTTTTCAAATTGTTAAATGAAGAAGGTACATGGCAGTAACTTTTGAGAAAGAAAAGAGGATAGGGAGTTGCTCCAAAAGAACAATTGATTCTCATTTTTTTGAAAGGCTTAATGAATGTTAAAGACACCTTTACGAGTTATGGTTCTTTTTTAAGGTTAAAGATGGTTCGTAAACCCGGTGGGTAGACACGTGGTTGGGTAACCAACCACTTAAGGACAAATACCCCGCGTTGTTTAATATCGTGAGAAGGAACAAGATTCTATGGCAAAAGTACTTAATTAGCTCAATCCCATTCGGTCAAAAAACAATTAGCTCAATCCCGCTTAACATTTCTTTACGTAGAAATATAATGGGGAACAACCTAAAGGACTGGCAGTTCAAATGGTAGCCTCCTTATATGACGTGAACTTACAGAGGACAGAGATGCTTTTGTATGGTCTTTACATTCATCAAGACGCTTTTCCGTCAAATCTATGTACACACTGAGTTAGTCAACAATGGGGTTAGAGTGTCACAAGAAATAATGCAAACCAAAATCCCTACAAGAATAAAAATATTCTTGTGGTACCTAAAAAAAAGGTGTGATTTTAACTAAAGACAATCTTGCTCGACGAAAATTGGAATGGTGATATGAGGTGCAACTTCTGCCACTCATAGAAAAATGGATAGAAGAGAGTTTATTGTGTGCGTGTGGTGGTGAGGTGGGGTCGGTGTGGATCAAGGAAAGGCTTCCTGATTGGTGATGTTCCTGCATTTTGAGCATCATCTCGTCTTCAACCGATCGTTTTCTTCCATGATAAGATAGAGAGCAGAGGCGTGAGCACTGAACAATCCATCATTTAGCAGCACCTCTTGCTAGGAAAGGAGAGGACTCAGGAGATGGGAGGGTAGGGGGTGGCCTCTGAGTCAGAGTCCACGACGACACACACAGAACATGGAAACCCCAGACCAGAACGGCTAGCACTCCGAACAAAAAATGATTAGTAGGACTGTAGAAGCACCGGCTGGGGTGGTTTAGCACCTTTTTCTTGGTGGAGAGAGTGAGATGAACAAATCAAATAGATTATAGATAGACGTGTTGAGAAATATGGATTACATAGCACCACTGAATATTTATGACATTGGTATATATATATGTGGTTATTTAGTCCAGGGACTAGAGACAGTCTCCTACTACACATGCCAGCGTACCAACATCCTTGGAAAAGCCTTTGCAAATCGTAATGTGATGATAAACACCGTCAATTTTCAGCAGGCAGCGCACTCACGCGGCGCCCCCATTGACCCTGATAACCTGTCCGTTCACCCAGGACGAGGCCTCGCTTGCCAGGAACGTCACGACGGGCGCGATCTCTGCCGTCTCGGCGATACGGCCCATGTTTTTTTTCACCTTCTCAAGAACGCCTCATCCTTCCCGGCAAAGAAAAGCTCCGTGTTCACAGGGCCCGGCGCCACCACGTTGGCCGTGATCCCCTTGGCCGCCACCTCCTTGGCGAGGATCTTCGTCATCGCCTCCACGGCGGCGTTGGACGCCGCGTACGCCGCGTAGCCCGGCGGCAGCACGGCAACCGTCGAGGACGAGAACGTCACGATGCGCCCGCCGCTGTTGGGAGGGATGCGCCGAGCGGCCTCCCGGCACACAAGGAACTTGCCCCGCGTGTTCACCGCGAACGTGGCATCGAAGTCCTCGACGGCGGTGTCGGCCAGTGCGGGGTACTTGGCGGTCATGATGCCCGCGCAGGCGACCACTATGTGGGGCGGCGAACCGAAGGCCTCCTCGGCGCGGTCGAAGAGCGCGCTCACCGCGGCCGGGTCTGAGACGTCCGCGCGCACGGCCACGGCTCGGAGACCGCGCGAGGCGAGCTCCGCGACGAGCTCCTCGGCCTTGGCCGGGTTGGAGGCGTAGTTGACCACGACGCTTGCGCCGAGCGCGGCGAGGTGGGAGGACACCTCGCGGCCTATGCCCCGGGAGCCGCCCGTGACGAGCGCCACGCGGCCGTCGAGTGGTGGTGTGGAGGACGGCGCTGCCATGGCTAGCTGTTCACTGACTTGTTGCCGCCCGTCGTCGCGGTCGGTGAGATGGCGAGTACGCTGTGGAGCTGTGGTTTGCTTGTGTACGGGTTGCCCGTGTCGTGTGTGTGTGTCTACTGTACGCGAGTTCTGCGAACTGGCGCGGAGCCCTATTTTATAGAGGTTCAAGCCAGAGGCTTGGACGTCACGGCTCTCGTCAGAGGCGGCTTGCTGGCAACTTGGCAAATGCCAGTTTCGGTAGGGCGAGGACTTCTTCTTTATGGAGTGACGACGGGCTGGTGGCACAGTTTTTTTTCTTTTTACAACAAACGATTTTATTTCAGCGCCAAGAAGCCGAGACAAGCGTTAAATATTGGCGCATCCACATGCGGAAATTTGATGACTGACACTTGTAAGAGCATATATATAGGCTTAAAATTTAAACCAGCAGGAATCAAGGCAGAGAAGGTTATCCATCATGGCGTTGAGGTTCCTGTTGATCTTTTGTGCTGGGCTGAGTAGTTGGCGAAGATTTAGAACTAGTAGGAATCAAGGCAGAGAAGGCTTGTCCAGCCAGGGCATCATGTAGCAGTGACGCATCAGCGAAACATCGGACTCCTAGAAGTAGGTGGTTGTACACCTGTGTATGGCCATCAGCCTGAGTCATAGCTACATCACAAAAACTCGATCATATATAGGTGGAGAGGCGATGGCTGTTGTCTTGTCCACCATGGTTGTAGGTTGTGAATTGATATGGTCTTGTGTGTCCTGTCTTGCTTCTTGAGTGGCTATGCGTGCTGGCACGGCATGGTGAACCTGCTAAGAGTCTAGGGCTGGTGGCACAGTTAATTCCAACTAGAACATCATCAAGCGGGTGCCCTGCCATAACTTGTGATAATGCACAACCTTAAATTTCAGAAAGTTGATTAAAGATATTGATAATAAGATAAAGCATAATGGTAAATATTAATAAAAAATCACTATCGACAACATTTGTGTACTACGTAATCTCTAATGGTAAACACTACAAAATTTAATGCTAATTGAAGAAAATTTAATCTTAGTACCATATAATACTATACACATAACTTCTAAACAAAATCACAAACACCACTAAATTGTGTTCATACTACGTGTTTCAATTTTCCAATCTTCAGCGTCTAGCTTCTTATTGGACAGTCTTCTACCCTTCTTTTGTGCCTCTTGCTCGGCATCGTCATCATCCTAATCCAATGGCTCTTTTGTGGCACCAAAAGAATGCATTTTGGAGTTTGCAAAATTTCAGAGGAAAATGTAAACATATGTTGGAACCACATGTAATGTAAGAAGTCAAGTTAATGATAGAGATATGTCATTCCCACCTTTTTTAGAGGTTCGTACACATTCAGGTACCTGGAAGAAGAATAATTTGCATAACCTGCATTTGAAAGGTGCATAGACTGGACATAAGCATCTTCTCGTCTGTATGACATGTAAAAGATTCAAGATGGCCTTGGTATAATTAATCTTGACATTCAAAACAAATGCCTATTGAGCAAGTGGTTTTTCAAATTGTTAAATGAAGAAGGTACATGGCAGTAACTTTTGAGAAACAAAAGAGGATAGGGAGTTGCTCCAAAAGAACAATTGATTCTCATTTTTGAAAGGCTTGATGAATGTTAAAGACACCTTTATGAGTTATGGTTCTTTTAAGGTTAAAGATGGTTCATAAACCCGTTTTTTGGGTAGACACGTGGTTGGGTAACCAACCACTTAAGGACAAATACCCGTGTTGTTTAATATCGTGAGAAGGAACAAGATTCTATGGCAAAAGTACTTAATTAGTTCAATCCCATTCGGTCAAAAAAAAATTAGCTCAATCCCGCTTAACATTTCTTTCCGTAGAAATCTAATGGGGAACAACCTAAAGGACTGGCATAGAATGGTAGCCTCCTTATATGATGTGAACTTACAGAGGACAGAGATGCTTTTGTATGGTATTTACATTCATCAGGACGCTTGAAGGGTCGAGATGGGGACTAGAGGGGGGGGTGAATAGTCCCTTCTAAAAACTAATCGCACCGGCTAACCGAATACAATTGCGGAATTAAACTTATCGGTCTAGCCAAGACTTCACCCCTCTAACTAAGACTCTAAATCACCTCACAAAAGATCCTACACAAGAAAGGTGAGGTGACAAGCCTAGCTTGAGCTCCTAATCAATTCTAATGCAAGGTCACACAAACCTAAGCACTAGTACTTCAAGCACAAGAGAGCTCCTACACAATTCTAGTAAGTGCAAGCACAAAGCCCCTAAGCTCACTAGGTGCACAATGGACAAGGCAACACACGCCTAACCCAAAGGCTCGAATTACCTAGCTACATAAGCTAAGCAAAGTAACTAAACAAGCTACACAAGCTAGATAGTTACAACTACACAACTCAACCACAAGCACAATATATATAAGAATGTAAGAACAAGGCTTGTGATGAAGAGATTGCAAACCACCGTGAAGTGTGGACACAAGATGACACCGGTGATTTTTTACCGAGGTCTTGGGAAGCTTGCCAACTTCCCCCTACTCCTCGTTGTGTCGACCGACACCTTGGTGGTTCCACGGTTTGGCGAATCACCCAGTGATGATCCTCAAGCTTAATGGCCAGTGCCAAATCCCACAGTGGGAGCTCGATCGAGTTCCTCACACAGTGTGAGTCCTCTAGCCAATCCCTCAGAGGGTACCGTGTGAACCCACACACAAGTATGGTAGCTCAATGACACGCTCCACTAGAGTTGCTCTTCACGATCCCCCGCAAGGTGAGCACGAACCTCTCGCAATCTCTTCTTCGGAGCACCGCACAAGCTTCCTTGCGTGCTTCACGAAGTCTCTTGCCACCAAGCCGTCTAGGAGGTGGCAACCTCTAAGAGAAACAAGCACACCGCTTGCAACACGATCACCTAGTGCCACGAATGCGATCTCTCAACGCAACGCACTAGAACTCGATCTCTCACTCAATCGGATGAACGATATCAAGCATATGTGAGTGGGAGGGCTCTCAAGCACTCTCAAGCATGGACACAAAGTCCCCAAGGTGCTAACCAGCCAAAGCCGGCCACCCCATCTATTTATAGCCACAAGCCAAAATAGAGCCGTTGGGGTGTTTTACAGGCGCCGAGACCGACGACGCGTCGACCGGACTCACCGGTCCGGTCAAGCGTCCCGTCCGAGCGACAAGGCCAACGGGCCCACTCCGACAACCCCAAACAGAGTCCGGTCCATGCTTCCGATGAGTGCTTCCGGTCGACCGTCGAGCACAAACCGAATACATAGCTCTCATCGGACTCACCGACCGGACGCCTCCGTGAGCGCGTCCGGTCAAGCCTCCCGCTTCCGGTGAGCGTCCGGTCAACTTTTCTTGCGAAAACTTCACCGATTCACCGACGCCTTCGCTTCGACATGCTACCCATCAAGTATACCAAACTTGAGCACGAGGGCTAGCATGTTTTCACCTCCAACTTGCATCCGGCGCAATAGAAAATATGCATCTCATTTTCTCGAAAGCGCCGAATCCCGCCGAGCTTGCTCGGCGGGAGGATGAGTGGTTCCCAAACCCAACTCAACCCCGCATACAACCGCCGCCTTTGTAAAAGTGCCAACACCACCATGTGTACATCACCATGTGCAAGTGTGTTAGCATTTTCACAATCATTTCAAAGGACGGGTTAGCTCTTACCACGCCACTTTCGATCCTAACACATTGCAAAGTTAGAACGCTCAAGTGGCACTAGATGACCGATATGCAAACAAGTTTGCCCCTCTTAATAGTACGGCCATCTATCCTAAACCCAGTCATAAACTTCTCTAAGCTCCTCATGACCGGCGAAATGAAATGCCCTATAGGTTATACCTTTGCCTTGCGCATTTCCATTCCGCTCCATCTTCAAGTGCCGATGCAACACATGCACCAACACGATCAAGAATGATATGATCCATTTCATATCATCACATGACCTTCTTGGTCCATCGATCTTGACCTCACTTGCTCTTCACCGTTGCGTCGGTCCATCGGCGCCAAGTCCCTCGACTTGCCCTTCACACTTGCAACCGGTCCGTCAAGCCAAGCCTTGTCTTGATCTTCACCACCTTGGTCACATGACTCCATGTCATGTTTCATATGCAATAAGCTCCTTCATTGCATCATCATATCTGAACTAATCTCCCTGTGTATAATCTCAATAACACATATTAGTTCACCTAATGTTGACACTCAATTACCAAAAACACAAGGGACCTTTCAACGCTTTTCCGTCAAATCTTTGTACACTTAGTTAGTCAACAATGGGGTTAGAGTGTCACAAGAAATAATGCAAACCAAAAATCCTACAAGAATAAAAATATTCTTGTGGTTCCTAAAGAAAGGTGCGATTTTAACTAAAGACAATCTTGCTTGATGAAATTGGAATGGTAATATGAGGTACAACTTCTGTCACTCATAGCAAAATATTCAATATCTTTTTTTCCAAGTGTTTTTATGCCAAATTCATGTGACACGCTATAAATTTAATGTTTGGGTTATCCCCTCCACACATTATAGGTGACTTATTTAACACATGGTCTAAAAAGAGGGGGACAGACATGATTTATCATTGTTAATCAGAGCTTCAGCTCCGCATTGGGCAATTTGGATAACGAGAAACGAGGTAGTTTTTGACAAATGTAGACCAAAATCTTTCTTGCGGATCTTTTTCAGAGGAACTCATTGGCTCTATCAATGGGCAAGACTGCAACGGCATGACGATTAAAGGGATCAACTAATCTTTGCGGGGGAAAGTATCTAGAGACATCAGCTTTGTATTTCTTTGACTCTAGAGGCCGACTAGCGAATAGGTTTATTGGTCATGTTTAGTCAAAACTTTTTTGTGTTTATACTACGCCCGATGGTTGTTAGATGGAGTTCTCTTCAACTATCGTGCTGGCCTACGGACCTGAACTTTGTAATAATTGGCTCGATTCTACCCATTGGTAGATGAGGCCGGATTAAAAACTATCCTTTATCCAAAAAAAATGACATGTAAAATGACAAGCCGGTTAGTAACCAGCCTGAAGCAGATTTGCCAAATCAAAGCAAAGTTGAAGCAAAGACAATTGAAACAACTGGAGCTCCACTCCTTTCATCATATTCATCGCCTGGTCACCGGGAACCACCTAAAACATTTTAGGGATTTTTTCTACTTCAACCTAAATTGTAAGTCGTTTGACTTTTTGACATCGAGTTTGACCACTCGTCTTATTCAAGAATATATGCAAAATATCACTTCCTCTTGTCGTGACTTGCTTTATTAATAGACGTTCTTTGAGAATAACTTAAATTTAACTATGTTTGCATAAAAATTTTGAATAAGATGAGTGGTCAAATTTGGGGGTAAAAAAGACAAATGACTTACAATTTGTGATGGATCAAGTTTGACCATCGTGTTCGCTGGATCAAGTCTGATGATCCGAGTGATGCTAATTTGTTGTGAGAAAAATATTGTATCATGGCTGATAAACCGGGCTGATAAGTTCAAGCAAACATGCTAGTTTCGACACGTGAAATGTATTAGTAACCTAAAAAAGAGCAATCTGTGCTATGGAGTAAGTAGCATACAACACATGGTCAAATCATGTTGTTTTCTGAACTGGGAGCAGAGGATAGAAGAGAGTTTATTGTGTGCGTGTGGTGGTGAGGTGGGGTCGGTGTGGATCAAGGAAAGGCTTTCGATTGGTGATGTTCCTGCATTTCGAGCATCGTCTCGTCTTCAACCGATTGTTTTCTTCCATGATAAGATACGCCCGTTCGCTTGGCTTATCAGCCCGGCTAGTCAGCAGTATTTTCTCTCACAAAGATCAGCCCGCCAAATAGCATTTTCTCTCACAAAGATCGGCCAAAGCCAGTATTTCTCTCACAAAGATCGGCCCGGCCGGATAGCCACCGAAACAGGCTCATAGAGAGCAGAGGCGTGAGCAGTTCAACCAACAATCCATCATTTAGCAGCACCTTGCTAGGAAAGGACAGGAGATGGGAGGGTAGGGATACCTGTCTGATGGTGGCCTCTGAGTCAGAGTCCACGACACAGAGAACATGGAAACCCTGCACGAATCGGCTAGTGTTGACACCTGTTATCGTATAAATTTATTAATCAAATAAACATGAGAAAGGGATATAAATAATAATACCAACTTAGAATAGGGTGTCACTAACATATTTCCATCAGTTTTGGTGAAGTTGTGATTTTCAGGGACTAAACAGGAAAACAGCAGAATTGGAGTGACATACGACTCCAAGACGTGTCCCAATCGTACTCCGATCCAACTCCTACAAAAGAGCAACATAGAAGTACTTCAAATGAAGAATCAAAGTACAACATTGCGAAGAGTTCGTCGAGGTGATCGAAACGGATATATCATTTGCCATATTTGGAGTCCAGAATCAGAAGATATCAGTCGCAGAGCGGGGTTCGGTAAAACGGGCATAACTCCCTCATCCGGACTCCGTTTGACGCGAACAAATACAATTCGGAAACGGCACGACGACACGCACGCACCCACAAAAGCTCAGCTCAGGTGGGGCCCATCTTGGGCCGATCGGCCCAATAATGGGGCCGATCGGCCTGCCACCTCCGCCACGTCGGCCCCGCTTCCGGAAGCTTCCTCCACCGCCTCTAAGACGCAATCAAAACCGGTTGTTTAACGTCGGTTTGATCCGAGGGCGTCGGTAGAAGTACGAGATGGATTAAGATCAAACACCGGATTAGTACCGCATCGCCTGCTGAAGCTGAAGGGACAGAAGAAGACCCATATATATAGACCCCTAGACCCCCTATCTCAGAACATCTCATACATCAATTACATATCTCATCAGATGGAGGCACGACGCCTGGAGAATTAGATTAGACAGCTACAATGTAATAGAATAGACCTAGTAGAGAGTTAGGGAGAGCGGAACTGCGTTCCGGTTCTGGAGAAGTCTTCAGCGTTCTGGTATATCTTTGTATCTCAACTCTATTAGACTTTATGCCATAATTATATTTATCTTCTCTAGTTACTTTTATGCCTTTCATTTATTGATTAGAATATAGTTGTTATATAATTGCATGGGATCTTCGCTCGTATTGAGTGCTCTGGTTATTCATGATGATTAGAGTAGTAATTAATAGTGTGGACATGGTGTCTAGACTAGAGGTTACCTTAGATTGCACCCAATCCCACGGATAGTTGTGGTAGCCCTAGGTGGTGACAGCCCTAACGGCCGACGTATTCCACCACGTTCGGATTGGTGTTGTAGGACCGTAGTCGGAGCTTCCTAGCCCCCTTCTCATCCCTTTCCGCGGCTAGTGTTCTGATGTCCCGAAGTGTCTTTTTTGTGATCGCTATACCTTTTCATGCCTTAGTTACTCAAGAACCAAAGTACTAGAGAAGTATTCAGGAACCTAGATCTCTCCCGTTGTCCTCTCGACCTAGCTATCTATTCTATATTATAATATTCTCCTGGTTAAGTGCTATTAATTATCATTCATATCATATACATTATTTACCCCCTCACTTTAGTTTAGTTGGTATAATAAGTTAGTAGATACATGATTTTGATTTATCATAGTCTTTACCCTTGCTTCCCTGTGGAAAATATAAATAACGATACTGAATACTCCCGGTAAAAGCTACAATGGTATATATATTCTCGTGCGCTTGCGAACCCTTTATATTCTTTTTTGCACTTAATAAATACCAACAAGCTTTTTTTTAGGCGTTCTTGGGGAAGCAATTGGCGAAAAGATTCTGATAATGATCTTGATATCTGCTAATTTAGTGTATCAATTAGCTTTAGTAGGATTACCCTTGTTCTGTTGAGTGTGGAATAGACAGGACATTTGATGCCGTCGCGACCTTCCTAAGAAGCTTCCTCAAGGAGAAACCGTGGTGTTTTGAACATCAAGATCCATCAACACCGAGCCCCTGCCATCTCTTAGGTACATTTATTTATATATATTATTCTAACCATATGTAGATTGAAGAAAAGGTCGCCGTCACAAGAATTCAAAGCACATCTCAAGTGACGAAAAGTAGAAGCCGCACAACTCACAAACTCTATTAGTGAGTCATGGTAAGTATGATCAAAGAAAATTATCATATTCAATGCGGGTAAGTCAAGAGATGAACTCACAATAGAGGTGAGGCAAGGCGTATGATGAACTCCAACAACTCTGCGCAAAAGGAAGACCCGGATCATTCCTCATAGAAGAAAGATCTGTAAGTATCACATCATTTATTTTGTCTTTTGCTAAAAGTTACATTTGCCTTGATCCATGCTAGAGTGCAGCTAAGAACATAAATTATTAAAAAAAAATATGATAAACAATATATGTGCTAAAGTAATCAAAGAACCATCTTTTTTGTTAGCATAGATGAGTTTATATCAACCTTTGGACAACAACCCGTTCTTCAATTAGTTGCAATCCTTCGGGTATACGTCCACTAATATCTCGCAGGAAAGAATCATCGGTGTGCACGGTTTAGCATGAACCTACCACACCACCACAGCCTACCTCACGTCTACATCTCTAAAAGACTGTCAAGATCCAAATTGGGGAGTGCAACCCCCATTATCCGTAAGTACTCTTATCCTTTACCTTATTTACTACTAGTTTGGTATGTTTGTTTTGTTAAAAGATATAAAAAGATGCATAACTATAGAAAACTAAATAAAAAGTTTAAGTTATATATATAGTTTGATCTTTATGTTTGCTATAAATAAATAAATAGATAGTGTGCTTAGGTTTGCTAGAATAAAATTAACGCTGAAGATGATCCCTATGTATGGAAATGATGAATAGTTGCTCCGCCTTAATCCCTCTTAAAAGTACTTACACTTTGGACTTAGATTCTCCCAAAGCTTTAAATGCTTAATTTGCTCTAAACCCAAACACTGTGGGAAGCACATGCTTAATCTCGAGTCTTAGCATTAAAAGATAAAGATACATGAAAAGTTGAGTCATTGCTTATCATCTTCCTAGAGATACCTTGATTCCTGGTTTTTATCTTTGAAAATTATAAAATATTACATGATGAGTTCCTTAGCTATGACCCTTAAGAGTTTATCTTTCGCATCAAAATCATCCCACTCCACCAAATACGCCGCTTCTAACCCTAAGTACGCCCCCCATACTCCATCGGCCGCTAGCCATAATTATAAAAATAAACTCTTGCAATCTTTGGATATGTCTCTCTCAGTGTTTTTATGCCAAATAGAGGCTGGGCTACATTCGAAAAAAAAAAGAAAAAAAAAAAAAAAAAAAAAAAGAAAAGAAAGAAAAAATAAATATTTAGAGAGAAAAGTGAGACGAGAGAGGGAGAGTAACGGACAAAAGTCATACTAGGCGAGAAGGGCCTACCTCCCTAAATATATTTAGAGATGAATAATGGACACGTGTCCGAGGGTGAGTAGGGCCCACATCTCTAAGGAGAGAGAAAAATGGACACAAGTCCGGGGCAAAGCCCACCTCTCCAAGAATAAATAGCCCAGACCTTAGCAATTTTTAGAAAGAGAGATATAGTCCAAGATGTTTGAGAAAAAAATACTAGAAAAGGCTAAAGGCTAGTTACTACCTTTCATCCTCATCCACTTCACCACTATCATCCCACTATGTATGTCCTGCCACATGTGTAACTCCACTACCACCATCCACTTAAGAGGGTCATACATAGGATCTCTGAGTTTCTTTTGAAAAATATTGCAAAACCCCGGATGATAGTTGATCAAAGAACTTGAGACATGGTGCTTAACTTGAGTGTTTTATCTTCTTGCTTATGATTCGTGAAAAGGCTACGCCCCATGGTAAACAGGTATGAGAGAGCAATCGGGTTAAGAGGAGAATTTATTTCTAATAAACACAAGACTTCGAGGTATGAAAGTGTAGTAGCAACTCCTGATCCTACTATAGCATATAGCTTTGCTAGGGACTAGCAAAGGGTAAGCTTGGGGGAGTTTGTTGACACCTGTTATCGTATAAATTTATTAATCAAATAAACATGAGAAAGGGATATAAATAATAATACCAACTTAGAATAGGGTGTCACTAACATATTTCCATCAGTTTTGGTGAAGTTGTGATTTTCGGGGACTAAACAGAAAACAGCAGAAATTGGAGTGACATACGACTCCAAGACGTGTCCCAATCGTACTCGATCCAACTCCTACAAAAGAGCAACATAGAAGTACTTCAAATGAAGAATCAAAGTACAACATTGCGAAGAGTTCGTCGAGGTGATCGAAACGGATATATCATTTGCCATATTTGGTCCGTAATCGAAGATATCGGTCCGCAGAGCGGGGGTTCGTAAAACGGGCATAACTCCCTCATCCGGACTCCGTTTGACGCGAACAAATACAATTCGAAACGGCACGACGACACGCACGCACCCACAAAAGCTCAGCTCAGGTGGGGCCCATCTTGGGCCGATCGGCCCAATAATGGGGCCGATCGGCTCGCCACCTCCGCCACGCCGGCCCGCTTCCTAAGCTTCCTCCACCGCCTCTAAGACGCAATCAAAACCGGTTGTTTAACGTCGGTTTGATCCGAGGGCGTCGGTAGAAGTACGAGATGGATTAAGATCAAACACCGGATTAGTACCGCATCGTCTGCTGGCTGAAGGGACGTAAGAAGACCCATATATATAGACCCCTAGACCCCCTATCTCGTAACATCTCATACATCAATTACATATCTCATCAGATGGAGGCACGACGCCTGGAGAATTAGATTAGACAGCTACAATGTAATAGAATAGACCTAGTAGAGAGTTAGGGAGAGCGGAACTGCGTTCCTGCCCGAGAGAAGTCTTCGGCGTTACGGTATATCTTTGTATCTCAACTCTATTAGACTTTATGCCATAATTATATTTATCTTCTCTAGTTACTTTTATGCCTTTCATTTATTGATTAGAATATAGTTGTTATATAATTGCATGGGATCTTCGCTCGTATTGAGTGCTCGGTTATTCATGATGATTAGAGTAGTAATTAATAGTGTGGACATGGTGTCTAGACTAGAGGTTACCTTAGATTGCACCCAATCCCGGGATAGTTGTGGTAGCCCTAGGTGGTGACAACCTAACGGCCGACGTATTCCACCACGTTCGGATTGGTGTTGTAGGACCGTAGTCGGAGCTTCCTAGCCCCCTTCTCATCCCTTTCCGCGGCTAGTGTTCATGTCCCGAAGTGTCTTTTTTTGTGATCGCTATACCTTTTCATGCCTTAGTTACTCAAGAACCAAAGTACTAGAGAAGTATTCAGGAACCTAGATCTCTCCCGTTGTCCTCTCGACCTAGCTATCTATTCTATATTATAATATTCTCCTCGTTAAGTGCTATTAATTATCATTCATATCATATACATTATTTACCCCTCACTTTAGTTTAGTTGGTATAATAAGTTAGTAGATACATGATTTTGATTTATCATAGTCTTTACCCTTGCTTCCCCGTGGAAAATATAAATAACGATACTCGAATACTCCCTAAAAAGCTACAATGGTATATATATTCTCAGTGCGCTTGCGGAACCCTTTATATTCTTTTTGCACTTAATAAATACCAACAGCTAGCACTCCGAACAAAAAATGATTAGTAGGACTGTAGAAGCACCGTCTGGGGTGGTTTAGCACCTTTTTCTATGGTGGAGAGTGAGATGAACAAATCAAATAGATTATAGATAGACGTGTTGAGAAATATGGATTACATGGCACCACTGAATATTTATGACATGGTATATTTGGTTATTTAGTCCAGGGAATAGAGACAGTCTCCTACTATGAATGACGCGTACTGATTTAACCTCTACATTCGGCTGAACCACCCTCCAATTTCACCACATCCACGTCGGATTTGGGACCCACCAGCACCACTACGTACCCTCCCATTGGCCCGCTCCTTCCGTCGTCAAAAAAAAAAAAAAAAAAAAAAAAAAAGAAACTAGAAACTTCCCTCCTCCTCTCGTCTCTCCCGACGCAGAACCAGAACCTTCTCGCTCCCTCCGTCTCCCTCGATGCCTCTCCTCTGCCACCCTCTCTTCCGGCCGACCACGGACAACGGAGGCGGCGTCCCTCCTCCACCTCCTCCTCAATCGGTGGTGCTCACACCTCTTCCTCCCAAACCCTAGATCGACACAGCCTCTTCCCTATTCCCTGTCCGGCTGCTGAACCACCCTCCAATTTCACCACATCCACGTCGGATTTGGGACCCACCAGCACCACTGCGTACCCTCCCATTGGCCCGCTCCTTCCGTCGTCAAAAAAAAAGAAGAAGAACACCAGAAACTTCCCTCCTCCTCTCGTCTCTCCCGACGCAGAACCAGAACCTTCTCGCTCCCTCCGTCTCCCTCGATGCCTCTCCTCTGCCACCCTCTCTTCCGGCCGACCACGGACAACGGAGGCGGCGTCCCTCCTCCACCTCCTCCTCAATCGGTGGTGCTCACACCTCTTCCTCCCAAACCCTAGATCGACACAGCCTCTTCCCTATTCCCCGTCCGGCGGCAGGCACGGGGCGGCTACACGCCGGCCGGCCACGGCGGCCAGCGCGGACGGGGGGTGCGGGCGCTCGGCGCGGCGGCCGGCACGGCCACGGCGGCGCGGCGGTCAGCGGTGGTGGGCGGTACAGCGGTGCGCACCGGCGACGGCGGCGAGGGCGGAACCCTCCCCTGTTTCTCTCCGTCGTCTCTTCTCCGCTCAGCTCCCTCCCAGGTGATGCTCACCATTTTCCCTAGGGTTAGGGTACAATTCGTTAGCTTTCCAGTTAATCTTTCTGTTGTTCGAAAATGTTTGCACCATTGTGTGCAGCTGTCATGTTTCCAAATTCCAATTGATTGCGTGTGACATGACTGCCATCGATGAACATTTAGTGTTTATTTCCCCAGCCTGATCAGTTGTTCCACGCCAAAGTTTAGTTAATTAGTCTTCCAAATAATATTTTCAGCTGTCTCAGACTCTCATGATTATTGTGTACCCAGCTTTATTTTAGACAGTTCATTAGCCTTCCAGTTAATGATTCAGTTATTCTAAAATGTATATACCAATGTGTGCAGCTGTAATAGTTATTGTGTGTTCAGCTTTACTTAAATTAAGTTTGCTTTCCCTTTTTAAAATGCCTCAATTACTACAGTTGTCACAGGCTCTTCGTTCGTTAGCCCTGACTGACTTATCTTGCATAGCTACTTCCTGTTGCTTGGATTACTAGGTACGATACTCCATCTCTTCTATGCTTTGTTTTGATCTATCTTTATGTTCTCCCTAAGTATGATTCCAAATTTGGTTGATTAGTCTTCCAGTTAATGTTTTTGTTATCCCAAACTGTACATACCACACCATTCAGCTGTAATAATTATTTTGTGCCCAACTTTAATTTATTTAGCTACTTAGCCTTCCAATTTGTATTCCTGTGATCCGAAATCATACAAGCTGTACCTTTTAGGTTCAGTGTTTTATTTGCCTTCACCTGTGATTCATCCCTCTGCTGCTGCTGAACAAGAGGATAGGCTCACAAATCGATGTTTCTGTTTGTGCATGCTCAACTTATGCGTAGAGTTTGACATCAGTCATTCAAGAAAGTTGCTGCTGTTCATAGCCTGAATGGCTTTTGGGAGATTTTTATTGGGTGCAAACTGAATTTGTTGCTTCTTTTTAGCATCATGAATTTGCCTCGCCCTGCTTATTCTCCTCTTTTCGAATTCCTACATCGATCATGCTTCCTCTGAGGTTTGTTTGGCAGCCAGTATGTTCAAAAATTATCAATACTTATTCATTGACGGACTAATTGCATGTGTGTGGGTGCTCAGTCATCAACATGCTTTGGTTACCTTGTTCGTGGTGTCAATATTTCTGCACCTGGGCTGACAGAGTTCCAAATTCAGTGAAACAAGCACCTGGACCAAGGTACGAACATCCGCTCTTTGACAAAAGTACTGACCCATAATGGTGAAAAAGATCTGAAATGTATACATGATATGTTGTACATGTAGCATCGTGCTTGGCTTCTACATTGAATAGTTAGCAATTTGTATGCCCCACATTGGCCTTTGTCGAATCTTTGCACCTTTCAAGGCATTTAGGTGGCTAAATATGGCATTGTTGCTTGTGTTTAAGACCTCATCACTTTGCGTTGTCGTGTGTAGGTACCATGTTATTAAGAAACAGTCTATTTGTTAAAAGAAGATCAAAAAACATTACTTTTTAAGAATGCCTTTGACTGAGTTTTGTTATCACCAGATTTAGTGTATATGCCTCGTAGTATTGTAAATCTGATATAATGCTAATGTTGAGAACTTAGGACCAGTGTGTTTACCTATGTCTCTGCCAGTAGGATGGGAAGGCAATAGTCGGTTTCTGGTTTCTATTTTACATGTTCCAAATATTCGCTACACTTTGCTTATCTGTAAGCTAAATTCATTTGCAGGTTCCAAGGCTCAGGGGACCTACAATGACTCACATAAACAAGTTGTGTGTTGCAGACAAGTGGGTTTGATCCTCTCCCCTCCAGCCCCTGCATAGGTATGTAAATATTGTAACCGATCATGTTCGATTACATTTCAGTGATTGCTATATGGATAAGATTTTTTTCTTGAAAGCTTGACAATGAAACATTTTCTGCTTCCATTTAAATTCTGCAAAAGACCCCTTACAGTTAAGCTCAATTGTGTTCATCTCACTTTTTTCTTGGTTAAATCCAAAGATGATCGCAATTTCTCATGAATTTAATTGTCAAACACAATCCACTCAGAATAGTATAGGTATAATTTTTTTCCTCTCAACACGACGAGTGTTTTAAGATTCCTAACACTCGCCGACACTCAAACCTACCTGTTATAAAAAGTTATAAAAAAAAGGTTGCCAAGAACATCTTAGTGTCATCTTGGTAGGTCAAGCTACTTCAGGAATATTCAGATCAAGTGCCAACGCCGTCTATCAGTCCTTGTTGCTTTGCTCGCTCCGGAGATGAACCCAATGCCATGATATACTCCAGGTTCCTACGCCTCTGCTGCAAAGCCACCAATCATACGCCTCCTCGTCGTGTGACCTCCTCCCCCATCCTAGCACCTCTACACCTCCAAGATCAGCTTGCTCTACCTGCTCATATTAACTGTATCTTATCCAATAATGCACTGCCTGCAGGGAATGGGAGTTCAGGAATGTTTCTTGGCAAATTCTCTGTATCGTTCTGCATTTATAAATTATGTGCATAGTGCTAATTTGACTTCTCTTCTCTTTTTGTTCAGACCACAACCAGTCTGAGAAGAGGAGACAAAATTTTGCGGAAGAGATAGATATTGTTATACTTGATTTGGTACAACTTGTGTATATGTGCCGATCTCATATCCTCCAACTTGCTTCATTATGCCGTTGTTTTGTTAGTAATTCTCAATGTATGCCTCTACCTTGTTAGTTCGGAAAAACAATCTGCAGTTCTGCACTGTTATTTCCGTAGACACTGTGAGGTTTGGAACTGTTATCAATGGCTTTGTATTTTGAATTGAGAAGAAGTTGCTGATCAAATTAACTGTGAATTAATGTTTTATTCTGAGAAGGTACTATCACCTTGTTATTATCTTAAATTAGACACTTTGTCATACTGCCTTCATCTTTGTCGTTATTAATTAAATTCCCTGCACGACCGTGCCTCCTTCAAGTAATTAACAAACAACATACCTTTATATTCACCAATAGTAACAACCTTTTAGAGACGGAGGGAATGTTACTGTTATGAAACATGTTGCTAGCGGTTAGGACCTTCCCCTCTCCGTCTCTCCATGATCACGCTAAATAGATAAAAGAAGTAGAACAAGTAGACACAAGATAGGGAGACTATTCTTTATTCATCTAAATATTGTTGATTACTACATAGAGCTCCCACATATATATAGTCCAGCCGGGGCTAAGAGTTTCGATAGAGCCCACATATGAACGGACTAGTATTAGGATTCCTCCTTCTCCTTTCCTTCTAGGATAGAGTCCGTGTGTGTTACAACACTCCCCCTTGGGTGATTACCACGATATGCATATGCCTCGTCAAAAAAACTCCATCCGAAAACCCAAGTGGGAAAAAGCGGTTCTTGGAGAAAAGAGTACATCGCATTCGTTAATTGCATTGCACATGTTGTCTCATTAAAACCTTGTGTGAGAAACCTTCGAGTAAAAAAACTCACATAGGGAAAAGAGTACAACATTTAACCTTCTTGGTCATATATTCTTGGGATACTCTATTCTTCGTGAATAGAAATTGATCTTCATAATCTATGCATAAACTTTAATGTTTTAGCAAATATGATCTTTATAATTCTAATGGTTTCAATTACCTTCAAGGTAAATTCAAGAAAATTGCTCCCCTCACAAAGCCATCATTTGAATTTGACTCAAAAGTATGGCTTATAATTCTTCCATGAATTATATGGGTATAACAAAGAGCAATATGCTTCATGCAAAAAGAACCACTTGTTGTGCAAAACAAATAAATTTTATCCTTCAAGATAATAAATCCTTTCGAGGAGATTACGGGGAAAAATAAGTTCATATTCAACATCTTCTAGATAGTGTATCAAACTTATACAAGCTTGAGTACTTTATAGTTCTTCCTTAGTGGATTTTGAAATGGTATATTCTACAAATCTTCAAGATTTTTATAGTATCACTCAATAATAAATCCAAATCTTACATTTTGGCATTTAGGGGATAATTTAAATACCAAAGTCACCATTATTCTTTCTATTGCATTTAGAGGATGATAGATTCATTGCTAGCATTACACTTTCTCGAGTGTTTATATGACACCTTCATGGTGTTTAAGATTCCTCATTTTCTCTCTCGGGTCTATATTCACTTCAGGGATACATGGTGTTTATTCAAGAATTGACTGGTAAATCCTTCATGGATTAATTTCTTCAGAATATACTTTAATTCTTAGTGAATTAATAATTCTCTTCTATGAGATACATACTCTAATTGCATAAGGGATGAGTGATATACACAATAACGTTGAGTTATTCACTATAAAATCATTCAATGATTATAATCCTTCTAGGACATGCTCTTCTTGAGACTTCAATATTCATTCATGAATATATATACCTTAGACTTTAATACATAGTATGAGATTTCTACAAGTTACGATTTATATTCTTCGGGAATTATATGGATTTTCATAATCCACTTATTAACTGCATATTCGATATTCATTTGTTTCATTTGCGGAGATATAGCGTAACATTCATTTCTTCTTAATAGGAGATTCAACCTCAATTGCTTTCTTCATTGACCCGATATAATCGCTACAAGCGATTTTGCCATGGACTTTATTTTCCTGGATCCGGGTTCTCACAAGAGAAACATTCGCAATTAAAGAGGTAGTGTTGTCGACAACTATTTTCTCTTCTCCCAATACTCTCACAATGTGAGAATATTTTATCTCTGTCATTTCCCAAACAAGAGATGGTATATTGTTCTACATATCCAACACTAATGATGTGCGCGCTTAGTATGTTGGATTTCATCTTCATGATGATCCTCTTCATGAGGTGCTCAACCTTCTTCATGAGGTGTTCTCTTCATGAGAATGGAGGAGTTCCATTTCTTTTCTATTTAACGTGTATACACTAAAACTAGAACCCACAAAGTCCCCCGTAGATTTTAGATTGATAGTATATAACATTTAGTTTACTACTAGTAAACACAACTTCTCGGTTCATAACTTCAAGTTACTCCTCTCATTTTGAAAATATCCGGCATATGCTCGCTTCAAGGCTTCACAAGAGCATTAGTCAAACTATTGTATGACTTAGTATGTGATACTATTCCTGCTTCAAGCTCCAAGGAATATTTTCTCTTAAGATCATTTTCCTTCTATGGAAATAATATTTGGCATTCAAAATATAGGCTCTCTCCCCTAATGCCAATATTAGATCATTAATAGCATACTTCAAAATATATCCCCTATCATGGGCTTAATTCAAATTCATATATCTCCAACTACAAGTGGAGGCCCATTTATGTATGCTATGATTAAATTTTATGGGAAATATTCACACACATATTTCAATATGGGGGTTATTATTCATTATGCAAATGAGCTAGAATACTTAAAGTGCATTTAAGAATGTTCAAAGATTGCTACAAAATCGGGGATGTTTTCCCCTAATATGCACAAATCATAGTTTAGAAAACTATTTCATTCTCTAGCTTCTTTATTAATCAGCCTAAAAATTGATCCAAGTACTCATAAAAAATTGATTAAATATGCAACATTTAAATTCACATGGAATTTTCTTCTAGAATTTTCTAATTGCCATTAATGCAAAAATCCCTTGATGCCTTTTCTTCATATAAATCCCAAATCATCATAATTGTGTTATCCAATATCTTAGTTCCACAACTATTTATCCCATCAAATGGGTTAGTCTCCATTGAGCAAAATTTCATAAACTCACTCCCCCGATCTTAGGCCGTTCGCCCTAGACCAATCTATTGCTTATGCATACGATGCATTGAAAGTAAATCATTCCTTAGTTCAACGAGAACCATATAGACGTAGCATGCTAGCTAGCCATTTTGATTATGAGGGAAGCGTAAAAGATATAGCTAGCTACAACTATAGCCGCTATGCTAATATTCATGCAAGAGTGAAGATAGTTGCAGCTCAATGACATACACATGCGTGTGTAATGTGGAATGTTAGTATTCAGTCCTAACATAATAGATAACAACAAAATGCAGAGCTACGAGCTTACATGCAATTAGTGCAAGAGAAAGTTAACTCGGCCTAAGGGACGCGCGAAACTTCAAGTCTCGATACATGCACTTAAAGATCGACTTAGGGCGGCTATGCCTATATATTATCCACATCTTCTTATGCCTTTACCCAAAATTCCTCCCCCTTTTCATGCCATAACTACTTCAAGTAGCGATTTGCTTCATGCATCATCTATGCGATCACTTCTAATGCTTAACTAAATCCAATCATACTTCTAGTATTCATTAATTATGGCATGAAATTCATATATTTATTGTACTATTTAATGTACAACAATAGACTTAGGGTAGGATATAACTTCTAGTTCTTGGGCTAAAATATTAAATATTTAGGATTATACGATTCTTGGCTAAATCGATTCTTTCAAGATCAATTAATATGCCAATATAGTCCAATTGTTCATGTGCTTTCAAAAATTCAGTTTCCGTCTACCTACATGGTAGTGGTGCACAAAGAACTATAACCTTCACGGTTTAATTGAGGCTTCTTTGTGGATAAATTAATGCAAAAATTTATTCATATAGGCAATAGGCAATTGTTTATATGTGAAACATATAAATCTAATTTTATTCCATGAGAAATTCTCACATATTACTTCAAGTAATAAGAATTGCAACTAAGAATATAAAGTATTTCATAGTAGTCTTCAAGCTAACAAATTAACCATTAACCACTTAATTCAACGGGAATTAAAACTTAATGCACCACCAACACTACTATCAATACTTCGGGATATGAATTTCAAAAACAATAAGTCTATAAGCACATGATTTAAGTTCTTCTTCAAGAGAAACTTTATATGTTTCAAATAATATACATTCTCACATGTCTTAACTTCTATACTTGACAAGCGGTAGCTTCATGCTTTATATTTAAGAGTTGTGATATACCGTCACAAGCCTTCAAGGGATGTAACATATATGCAAGCCATATATTCAAAATTATTGCAATCAATAATATCCTTGTTCATAAAGTTGCTTTGTCTAAAAATTCCAACTCAATTTCTATGAGTAATTTCTATTGGTAAATTCAAACACTTCATGTATTACATTGCTCTTTGATATTCTATATACAAGAGACATTTCTTCGAGAATATAGATTGATAAAATCTATTTACCATCTTGTCTTCTAGACATTTAATACAAAGCTTCAAGCTTATAGAGCAAATATTAGACATACAAGCTTGAAAATTCAACTTTCAATGCAATATGATATTCCGTAATCATAATATTGGGATTTTACTCGTGCAGTGAGTCACACAATGTATTTGTTACTTATCGGCCATATACTCATTTCGTAGAGTAATTAAGAAATATTTATCTTGAGTTTACTACACTTTAATGGTAGCAAAATATCCTACATAGATTAAATAATGACCATAACAAAAATTTACTATTCAGAGTAACTCCAGGATATTTCTTCTTCTTTTATGGCATGCATATTAATACAACTTGGATCATGTGCATATAAGTTTACTACATGTAAACAAGTAGCAAGGTGCAAAAAAGATAGTGGATGATTATTTAAAATATATTCTTAGAAGCATCCTAATGATTTTCGGGACGTGTGATATATAAATTCATGCATTCAAAAAGAGCATAAAAATATTGATGCAGTATACAAAAACATAAAGTGAATATCCGTCCATAGTAGCAAGTGACATCATGCTGGTGTGTCACGTTCAAGGGTACATAGATGTGCACACCTACAGGGCGCTGTGAGATTGTGAGTGTAGCGACACTATTCATACATTAATACTTGGATAGGCGTACAGGCCAAATTCAACATGGTCATGGATACAAGCATATAAAACGTTGGGTTTAAAATCCAAACTTCGGTTTGGGACCCCTAGTAGCTTGGATTCTGTCCGAGTTCGATATAGGATCGATGTTCCCCTTCTGTGTAGCCGACACCTATGCAGGGCTATCGGATCTAAACGATATTGACTGCATGCCAAATGCATTACAGATACTATTGTAGTTACACACAGCTACATGCAACCATAGTTACACGGGGGAGCAGTGATGGACTTATGCACGTTCAGGTTGCCAGGTCAACACTCTCGTAGATATGCTTTGCATGCACAAAATTCATGTACACATACGTATCCATATATGTTGTTTTATTTTTTCTTTCATATTAACATAAGAATAATTAGTGTGACCGCTAGTCTATTTTTCCGCTGGCGTTCGAGACATGCAAGTCGCAGATGGTGGCATGTGCTGCATGCGCAAGTAATACAACGTATAAAACTGTTTCATAGTTTATCATGGTCTCTGATCCGATCAACCACAAGGAGTCCGCTCATGGCGTGCAAGCCACGTAGCTGAGGCGGCGGTGTGTGGCAATGGCTTCGAGCCAAGTATGACCTATGAACCATGCAGGAGGTGGATCCGGATCGTACCATGGAGTTGTGCCTGGCATGCGGGTCCAAAACAATTTTGCTGCAAAGAATTTTATCGTTATGCATAGGCCATGTGCGGTGACATGGACTCCTGGTCCGGTGGCATGCAAGCCAATAATAACTCACGTAGATTCAATTATTGTGCGTATGTACTTCAAGTATATGTACTACATATATAATTCTATCTGCACATAATATACAGACCAGCTCGATGGCCAGCACCAACGATGTGCGAGATGCGATTCTTTCGTACCTTTGGTTTCTTAATTCGAGAAGAAGCGAAGGTCACTGAGGACGATTCGGCTAGGCCGTGAGGACTGGCCTGCGTGGCGATGAGTCGATCGCAGTCTGCAGATTAAAGCGGGTAGAGGTAGCGGATCCGTTCCGCCAACAACGTCGGGGATGTCGGCGTCGTCGAAGCGATCCGCGGCTTCAACGGCGATGTCGGCCGAAGAGCTTGTCGTCGGCCGATAACGTGTTATGAAACATGTTGCCGGCGGTTGGGGCCTTCCCTCTCCGGTCTCTCTCGTGATCACGCGGTAGATAAAAGAAGTAGAACAAGTAGACACAAGAAGATAGGAGAGACTATTCTTTATTCATCTAAATATTGTTGATTCTTACATAGAGCTCCCCACATATATATAGTCGAAATTTAAGAGTTTGATAAGAGCCCACATATGAGCGGATTTAGTATTAGGATTTCTCCTTCTCCTTTCCTTCTAGGATACTTTCCTTTCTGCGATAGAGTCCGTGTGTGTTTTACAACAAGTTACCACGATTGCCCGCGCAGGTGCGCGCCCCTCTACTAGTACTGACACATGCCAGCGTACCAACATCCTTGGAAAAGCCTTTGCAAATCGTAATGTGATATACACCGTCAATTTTCAGCAGGCAGCGCACTCACACTCACGCGGCGCCCCCATTGACCCTGATAACCTGTCCGTTCACCCAGGACGAGGCCTCGCTTGCCAGGAACGTCACGACGGGCGCGATCTCTGCCGTCTCGGCGATACGGCCCATGTTTTTTTCACCTTCTCCAAGAACGCCTCATCCTTCCCGGCAAAGAAAAGCTCCGTGTTCACAGGGCCCGGCGCCACCACGTTGGCCGTGATCCCCTTGGCCGCCACCTCCTTGGCGAGGATCTTCGTCATCGCCTCCACGGCGGCGTTGGACGCCGCGTACGCCGCGTAGCCCGGCGGCAGCACGGCAACCGTCGAGGACGAGAACGTCACGATGCGCCCGCCGCTGTTGGGAGGGATGCGCCGGGCGGCCTCCCGGCACACAAGGAACTTGCCGCGCGTGTTCACCGCGAACGTGGCGTCGAAGTCCTCGACGGCGGTGTCGGCCAGCGCAGGGTACTTGAGTCCAAGATGCCCGCGCAGGCGACCACTATGTGGGGCGGGGACCCAAAGGCCTCCTCGGCGCTGTCGAAGAGCGCGCTCACCGCGGCCGGGTCCGAGACGTCCGCGCGCACGGCCACGGCGCGGAGACCGCGCGAGGCGAGCTCCGCGACGAGCTCCTCGGCCTTGGCTGGGTTGGAGGCGTAGTTGACCACGACGCGTGCGCCGAGCGCGGCGAGGTGGGGAGGACACCTCGCGGCCGATGCCCCGGGAGCCGCCCGTGACGATCGCGACGCGGCCGTCGAGCGGCTGCGTGGTGGACGCTGCTGCCATGGCGAGTTGCTCACTGACTTGTTGCCGTCGGCACAGTAGGTGAGATGCCGAGCACACGCTGTGGACCTGTGGTTTGCTTGTGTGCGGTTTGACGGGATCAGATGCTCTCTAGTTTGTTGTGCGGACTGTCGCGGTGTTCAACTGCGAGATCGATGGCCTACTTTTATACAGGTTGTCGCAGATGCTCGGATGTCATGGCTCTCGTCAGAGGTGGCCTGGCAACTTGGCAAATTGACCAGTTTCGGTAGGTCGAGGCTGTGAGTGTGAGCACCTCTCTTTTTTTTTAGACAAAGACGATGACATGACGAGTGACGGGGCTGGTGGCACCCTTAACTCCGATCCATCCCCGTGATGTCCACCTTGACCGACACTCACCTTCATCAAGAAAATCCCATCATGATAACTTTCCATCTGTGAGTCAGACTTTCAACGTCAAGAAATTAAAATCTTTCTCTAGGAGACACCGAGAGTAGCAAATGCTTCATGAATCATGAATTTGACGAAATCTGGCAAGTTCTCAAGGTTTTACTTTCTCTCTTTTACTCTCTAACTCAAAATCTCTTAACCCAACACTTTGATTTCTCAACTAAAACTCAATCTCACAAAGAGAGGGTTGAGGAGTGTTACACAAAGCTTAATTAGGATAGAGCTCTCATCCACTACAATGTATATAAGCGGCCCACCCAAAAAAACTAGCTATTAGAGCATCTCCATGAGTATCCTATTTTTTTCTCTAAAAAATATGTAGTTTTGTAACTCCCTAAAAAGGTATTGTGAGTAAAAAGAAGGCCATCTCCAAGAGTTATCAATAATTCACTCCTAATATATAGAAGACAATTTTACATATTCTATACTATTTCTAAATTATTGTAACCACTTTTATATATTCTCTCTCGTAAATTTGCATCAAGAGCCCTTTCCTACTCTCTATATTCTCTCCCACACCCTTCCACCTTAAAAAAGACGACATGAGAAAGAGCGATGCACACGAGAAAGGTTGCACGTATTTTTACACATGATGTCGGCATGTTTGCCAATTGCCAAAAGATGGGGAAGAGATACAGGGTACTCTTCGATATGAGTTTCTTTGTTTTACCCCAAAAAAACATGAATAGAGAAGGAATATGGGGTACTCTTGGAGATGCTCTTAGTATAGAACTCTAAAACTAGTCGTTAGGCGTATAGAGTGTAGAACTTTCACTACTACACAATTTATTATCCGTGGCGGTTTTTTTCATTAACCGTGGCTGTTTTTGTAACCACCACCGAGCTAGGGTCATGGTTAATCGACCGACTAACCGTGGGGCGGTTTTAGGACCGCCACCATTAAACTATTATTAACGGTGGCGCTTTTTAAAGAAAACCACCATGGTAAATAAAATAAAATAAAAAAAGAAAAAAAAATACCAAACCTAAACCTAATGGGCTGCCACGGCCCAAACGAGACCCTAACGGGCCCGCTGCGCGTAGCCGGGATACGTGGCCGGTGGAGGTCGTCGCTGCCCCAGAGGGATCCGACGTTCCGCCCCGGATCCGACTAGAGGAGAGGGGAAGGAGGCCGGATTTGGAGGGGCTCGCCGTCCACCGCCGGGATCAGCGGCGCCGCCGCCGCCCGCCGCGCTCGCCCCTCCCGGCCACGCATTCCAAGCGCCGCGTGCTCCACCTCGTCGTGGATCTGCGAGCTGAGGCCGGCTCGTGGCCTCTGCACCGTGCCGCCGAGATCCGCGACGTCAAGGCTGCCGGGATCCACGAGCCCGCGCCACCGGCCGTGGCCTCCTCGCACGGGGATCGGCGCACTAGCGCCCGGCGCCACCGGGATCCGTGAGCCCACGCCCGCGGGCCATGGCCTCCGCGGTGGAGACGGAGCGGGAAGAGAGAGCTCGTGCGAGTGGAGAGAGAGGGGAAGGGAGGAAGCGGCTGTGGGAGGAGAGAGAGTGGGAGTGGGTGAGAAACCCTAGACCGGTGTATATATACTCGGAGTCATCTATCGGGCCAATTTGGGCTTTTCTAGATCAGGATGGGCCTGGCCTTTTAACAGTGGCAGTTTTTTTAATAAAATCCGCCACGATTAATTAATTTTGTGTGGCGGTCTTTATAACCGTCACGGTTAATGAAAGAAAACCACCACGGTTAATATGTGGCGGTTATTTTACAAAAACCGCTACGGTTAATTGATTAACTGTAGCATTGTGATTTATGGCGATGGTTTTTTAAAAAACCGCCACGGGTAATAATAAAACTGAAGTGCCTTGTAAAAGATTTTCTACCAGTGTTTAGTGTTTCGTAATTGCACGTGAAACCTCTGTGTCATTGAATTTCCGTAGCTATCCAAAACAATATAGGTCACCTCACGAAAAACGAGCTAATTTTTAGCTTGGAACTCCTATTTCGTTGACATTGGACTCTTAGAAAGCTTGTTCATCATATTGGTGCCAGCAGAGTAATCATTCAATCAGATTGTTTATTGGTGGTTGAAACCATGGATAACGAAGAATTTTAGAAGATCATCATCATGTAAACGATATTCTAGCTGTGGCGAGTGCAAACAGGGCTATGAAGACATCATCAATTTTAGATTGTTTCAGTGAGCTGATCGCTGTAGGAGGGAAGAAGGAACACACGATGGCAATCTTTTTTTTTTTTTTTTTTTTTTTGAACTTGCCGGACCGGCACGATGGCAATCTTGACGGTATGGAACATTTGGCTCCTACGAAACGCAGTGGTATTCAGAGAAGAGAGGAAGACGGAGCACGCACTGCTGTCAGCAATCATCTACATGGCCAAGGAGTGGTCACTGGCTGGGTGCAAATCCCTTTTACCAGCAAATAATGTTGTCTCTAATTCTAGGGAGTAGTTAGTTATGTATTATCTGACCCTGTCAGAGTCATAGCTTAGGCTTGGCAGGGTGTGCTCCTCGGGCTTGTAAACTGAACTCATTCTACCTTGCTTAAATTAATCAAAGCCGGGCAACCGGATTTTTTTTTAAAAAAAAAAAGCTCGCCCTAGCATTCTTTTTTTTTTTTTTTTTTTTTTAAAAAGTGGCGCAATAGAAAAATTCTTGGATAACCCAGGCCCAGCCCAACGCAGCCCGTCAGACCCCAAAGAACAGACCGAAACCCCTGGGCCGCAATCGGCAACAGTCAACAGGCCGGCTCGACGACCGACAAATGTTGCAACTCCGTTAAGCTACCGCTGCCGGCGCCCGGCGGTCGCGTGCCCAGGAAAAACAACGGAGTGCGGCCCCTCCACGGCCCCTCGCTCGCGTCCTTGTCGGCGTTCGTCCCCATCCAGCCAGATCCCTCCTCCTCCCCGGCCTCACTCCCATTCCCCCACTCCACTCCGAATCCGAGCCCAGATCCGCGCGAATGCTGGGGCGGGCGGCGTCGCTGTCCGCGCCGCGGTGGCGCGGCGGGGTGCCGGACCTGCGCGCCGCGCTGCGGTCGGGGGAAACCTCCTCTTCGCGCTCTTCGTGGCGGCCGTGCTCGCATTCACGCTCCTCGCGGCGGTACACAGCCCCGACGACCCGCTCCTCCACCCGTCCTCGCACCAGCTCACCGATTTCCTCACCTCCTCCACATCCACCTCCACCTTCCTCACCGACGACTCCGTGCTGCGCACTGGCGAGGACTTCAACTCCTCCTCGTCCACCGGCGAGGCCGCCGCCGCTGGGGGTGTCGAAGTCGTTGCCGAGGCCGTCCCGTTCATCAAGCTCTCCGAAGTTGGCGCCGAGGCCGAGAAGACGGAGCCCGAGAAGACGGAGCGGGCCGTCACCGTCGACACTGATGCCGGCGCCGCCACGGGCGAGGGTGAGGCGGTGGCGGAGGAAGCAGCAATCACGGAGGCGGTCTCCTGCGACACGGAGGCGCCCGTGGACTGCACGGGGGGACAGGGAACTCTTCAACCAGCTCATGCGCGCGGCCATCGAGCGGTTCCCCGACCTCCACTTCTACCGCTTCGGCCGTCCCGTGGCGGTGCCGGGGAGTCCCATGGAGTGTGACCTCGCCTGGCGCTTCCGCCCCGCTGCCGACGCCATCGGCACCGGCCGGACCACCTACTACAAGGACTACCGCCGGTTCACGCTCACCCGCGACGTCAACACCTGCACCCTCGTCGTCGACTCCGTGGGTGAGTACCACTCGGGTGTAGGTGCCAAGCGCAACGGAAAGCGCAAGGGGAAGAAAGGGAAGAAGGGGAAGCAGGATGTGCCAGTGACCGATTTCGTGCCGGCTAAGACACAGATTAGGCTGGACGAGAACACTGCCAACAATGAGGCTGCCGGAGCTGCAGCGGAGCCGGTGTTTGTTGTCGGTGAGGCTGTCAATGACAGCTTGCCGGTGGTTGCTTCCGAGTCCGACTTCAGCCGTGGGAAGTACCTCATTTACATCGGTGGTGGCGAGAGGTGCAAGAGCATGAACCATTTCATTTGGGGTTCCTGTGTGCGCCGGAGAGGCACAGTTCTTGAACCGGACTCTTGTCATGGACTTGAATGTCTGCCTCAATGCACGGTATACTTCGAGTGGCAAGGATGAAGATAGAGATTTCAGGCTCTACTTTGATTTTGAGCATTTAAAGCAATCAGCGTCGGTGATCGACCAGAGCCAGTTCTGGCAAGATTGGGGCAGTGGCACAAGAAAGATAGGCTCAAGAACTTCTACACTGAAGATATCAGGATGACCCCAATGAAACTTCGTGACATCAAGGACACACTGATCATGAGGAAGTTTGGGAATGTTGAGCCTGATAACTATTGGTCACGTGTGTGTGAGGGTGAGACTGAGGGAGTAATCAAGCGCCCATGGCATTTCCTGTGGAAATCTCGTCGCTTGATGGAGATTGTGTCTGCCATTGCCTCACGGATGAACTGGGACTTCGACTCGGTCCATGTTGTCAGAGGGGAGAAAGCGCAGAACACACAACTTTGGCCAAACCTTGATAGAGATACCTCGCCAGACAGTCTCCTTGCGTCACTTAATGATAAGGTTGGTGCTGGCCGGTATTTGTACATTGCTACCAATGAGCCTGACAAATCGTTCTTTTGACCCACTTAAGGAAAAGTATAAAACACACTTCCTCGATGATTTCAAGTACCTGTGGGATGAGAATAGTGAGTGGTTCACTGAAACTAAGGAGCTGAGCAATGGTAAGCCAGTAGAATTTGATGGTTACATGAGGGTTGCAGTAGACACTGAGGTATTCTTGAGGGGAAAGAGGCATGTGGAGACGTTCAACGAGCTTACGCGTGATTGCAAGGATGGCGTGAATACATGCCCAGCTTCTTCCTGAACATTTGGTGTGCTAAGGTGAGCTGATACTATGAAATATTTTGCTTCAGAGGATATTTTCGACTGTGTTGTTGGCGTCTCTTATGCCACCCCTAGCCTTGTTATAGCTAAGTAGCCAGTATCACTTTTTGTTATACCCCACGGTTTTTGTGTTTCCAGTTACATTAGTACATTCAGTTCATGCATTGGGCTTGTGCTGAAACAATTAGTTGAACATGCATTATTGCAGCTGTCTTCTGTATCTCTACTATATAGCTCATTGGTTTTGCCACCACGACCCGTGTTACTCTCCATTCTCTGAATTATGTGTTTTCTTCACATTTGTTGTCTTTGACAAACATAAATTCAGTTCAACCAATCTAACATTAACATCAATATTCAGTACTCCTGGTTTGGAAACATTTGGTATTCAATAATCATGTGAGGATTGGTACCGGCATTTTTAGATAATGGGATTCCAGTTAAGTTCATGCGATGGCTTACCTGTTCCTTTTAGGTATGCTAATTTTTTTAATGCTTCTTGTCTTAACTGGAAACCTAGAAACTTATGATGTCCAGTCAGTTGCATTCACAGCTACTTAAGGCTTGAGCTGCAGTGCCATTTCCATGTACAGTTATGGATCGGTCTTCTCCATTTCTACACTTTAACTATGACACATCTGTTCAAAACCAATCTGTCTTGCCACACATTTGGGGCATCTTCCTCTGAAATTGTAGAGTTGTCAGTAGTGTTCGCCATTATGGCGACACTTACCCCTGTCCATGTCAAAACCCTGCATTCTTCCTTTCTGAAATGATCAAGTTACTGCCCCCCTGATTTCTCTGTTAGTGCATTGTGGACCGGGGCCAGTTTGGTTCTTGTGACCTTAATAAGCCAAGCCAAATCTTCACTTTACCCAGCCATTTGGTTCTAATTTAGTTCGAAGAGTTTACATGCATTACTCACCTTCCTGCCTCTGTACCTTGTGCTGTTAAACTTCAGCATCTTCAAAGTCCAAGCCATCACGAAGAACCATCCTTTGTTTAGCTCGTCGGGTACATGTGATTGTCATCTTGATAAGCCTTCCTTCTCATTGACCTTGTTTTGGTCAGTTAGCCTGGTTTCTCAGCTCGCATCAGCAGTGGACTGTGCCGGACTGAGATGGCAGTTGTGCTTTTAGCGTAGAGCTTCTTGACAGCAGCACAGCAGCAGGCATTCTCTTTGTCCTGGGAAGTGCAATTTCTGGCCCTGTTCGCTACTCAGCCGAATTGCAGATATCCGTGTGAAGCGCTCCGCCACAAGCCTACAACATGAGCTGAGCCGATTAGTGTGATTTCCAAATGGTTGGTTCTGATGTACTCAGAGGCAGCTTCCCATGCTCCAAGCCGTTGCTTCGTAGGCCCTTAAATTGGCTTTATCACCCGGCCCGGTCGGCAGATATTTTCTCTCACAAAGATCGGCCACCAGCAGCCACCACCGGCAGTACTTTTGTTTCATAGCATCAGCCAGCCAGTTACGTTGTTCATTGCTGCAGACCGGCGTCCATATGGGTCATGATCTGTAAAATTAATTAATTGATACAAGTTAGAAATCGCCACTGGCGTCACAGCATAAAACTAGCGGGTTGTTCGGCTCATGGTTTCTGCAAACGATAAGCTGGATGATGATGTTTTGTTGTGAGAGCAATGTGTCATGGCTAATAAGTTCCTCATCTGGAATCGTTCCAGCATCTGGAATCAACAGTAATGTTGGGACAGTTTGGGCTGTGGACGCACCTGAACACGAGAAATATGGCTTGTGCTTCGAAACGGCAGTGTTTTCAGACTTCTGTATTGTTAAGTTTAAAGGACTGGGTGCTGATCGTAGTCATTAATTAATTATATAGACTCGTGCCATGAGTGAACAGGTCGTGGCGTCGTCGTGCCTGGGGCGCCTGTCGCAGCTATCCTTGAGCTGGTGAAGACGGGACGAGATGGCCCGGAGAGCTAGCTGATGAGTACTCCTTCATTTTAAATTATAGTTCGTTTGACTTTTTTGACCCTAAATTTGACTACTCGTTTTATTTAAAAAATTTACACAAAAAAATAGTCAAATTTAAGTCATTCTTAAATATCATTTGTTAATAAAGCAATCCACAACAAAAAGATGTGATATTTCACACAAAAATTTTGAATAAGGCGAATGATTAAAGTTTGAGGTAAAAAAAGTCAAAACGAACTATGATTTGAAACGGATTTAGTACGTCCAGGAGGCCAAAACATGTTGCAGTGTTCGTAAAGCTCAAGGCCGGCCGGCCCTGCCTGAACCTGGACTGTGGCGCTGGCGCGCATGCCCGTGCCGCGGGCTCCATCGCTGCCGCTGGCGTGCGATGAGCGGCGGACCAAATTGGCGAGGCGTGCTGCGTGCACCACAGCACCGCACCGCACCAGTGACAAAAAGCGCGGCGTGGCATGCGCTATCCTGTGCTACTGTGCTGGATGGCAGTGGCAGAACCATACGCGCGCCCGCACGCCCCCACATCCTCTGATTCGCGCATGTTTCCGGCCACTCGGCCAGAGCGCCCTGCTCTACGCACCAATCGCGCGCCGCCGTGGCTGTACCAGTGTACCTATAGCTGCTATGCATGACCAATCCTCGCGCGAAATCATGGGTGTGCAACGATCGCCGACGCAGGGCCCGTGGCCGTCGCCAAACCAATGGCTGCACATGTTCACTTGCGTACAGCGTGGCCGTCGCCAAACCAATGGTTGCACATGTTCACTTGCTCTGTTGCTCAGTGAGAGCGTGGCCACGGCGACCTCACTTCACGGCGAGTGCTAGGCAACGCACACGGCACACGCACCATTTCTGCAGTCCGCCTTTCAGGCTGTATCGCATCGTATGGTATGGTATCCGAGAGTGCGATGCGGTGCGGGCGTTAATGGCGCCTATTATTTGTTTGCTTTTGCCCCACCACCACCGGCTTCGATCTTCGGCCGCGGCCGGTCACATGATCACATCGGTGGATCGATTTGTCATCTGGAGTGGAAGTGTTTTTCAGAACAGACGACTATTGGTAGCCAAAGCTGGAAATGATAGTTTCTGATGACGCAGAAAAAAAGCTAGTTTCCGTTGGTCATGTGCTTTCCTGCTAACCAACTGGAAAGAAAAACTGATAGATTTGCATGAGGTCGGTCGACTGGAGGCAGTTGTAGTGCCAGTGCCACTATAATGTGCCATCTGCCATGTCCGGCCGGTCGCTCGTCGCCTTCGACGCCGTTCATCATTCAATCAAACGGTCCACTACACCGGCACCCATCCATCCATCCGGACATTTTGCAGGTGTGGAGAGCGACGCTCGAACAAGCCGCCGCGACTTGCTTGAATGGGGGGACCTGACCGTCCGTGTCAAGAAATCTTGCGTATGGATTTTGCGATCTTGCGTGCCGAGCATGAGCTTCAGAGATTAGACGGCGACAAGCTGCGAGGGAGGATCCACAGGGTCGTCGTGCACGCGCACGTTGGCGTTGGTACACGAGTTTACATGAAAGTTGTGGTTTACACTACATATTTTGCGTGTTTACAGCACGCCCCTTCGAAAGTAATGAGGACGAAATAGCCTTTGATATCCCTCAAATTTCCTCGTAAGCCCGATTTTATTACTTATTTCTCGTTCACTCACAATGAATGAAAGCGGTACCGGTCGATACTGTTTCTCATATTGTTTTTGACCATTTCTATTTATAAGTTTCCATTTTTAAATTTTAGCTGAGTATATTTTTTTCTTTTTTTATTTCATTATATATATATTTTTTCAAAAAAATTGATACAGACGGTTTCATATATAACATTATTGCTATGCCTCATACAATTTGATGCTAGTTTAGAATCACTGGATTTTGACATGTGATTTTTTTTTTGGTGAAGCATCATTTTCGGTGGATGTTGCACAAATAAGCATAATCATATCTTGTTACAAAAATAATACTCTCTCTCCATCTCAAATTATAAGTCATTTCAAGGATCTTGTAGAGTCAACTCATTTTAAGTTTGACCAAATTTGTATGATTTGACTCTCTAAGATTTTTGGAATGACTTATAATTTAGAATGGAGAGAGTAGTTATATTCCTTGATAATTTGAACCACACCAAGGATTAAAATGCACTCTTTTATTGAAAAGTGATGATTCACCAGCACATG
>JADLZK010004146.1:0-18991 GCA_015847255.1 Hyparrhenia diplandra | reverse complement strand
ACATCAGCATAGTTTTTAAAAGGGAGACCGAGGCATGTCTACTAATCAAACGATGATCTGGCCAGGACTGCTAGCATCTGGCCAACACTGATCATCTACAATACATGCAACCAGATATAGATTACAACTGGAATATTGTGGAGCTGAACAAGGTTGCAACCTTGCGAGCGTTTTTACGCTACTAATGGGAATGTCACCGAGGTGCAAGCCAGCGCAGGAGCTAGTTCTGGTGCACAAAATCACTGTCCCAACAGTTCTACAGGCAGCATACCTGAAGGTGGCCAGGTCGATGGTGACCTGAGTTACAAGGCCACATTAGCTAAACTAAGGGCTTCACACAGCCACAGAGAGTTCGATAGGCTACTCAATTAAGTTCTTCCTGCCTACACGCCCATACAGGGGCCAAGAGATCACAGAAGCAGTGAGGCGTTAGTTTCCGATGTAGAGGACACCGCGCCATCAAAAAACAAAGTGGCGAAGTCTTCTCGACCGGCAGATGTTAGCGAGCCATCCACGCAAAAAAAGTCTAGGTATGGTTAATCAGTATCTGCATGTGAATACGAATTCTCAATAAGCGTGCGGAAGGTTGGTTCATTCTAGGAGGTAAATGGCAACTGAAACATCCAGGGAGATATGAATAATGCTAGTATTGTCTATGCAGTAAAGACATATCATTCTTAAAATGTATCCCTGATCTGAACTGTTTTTTCCTCAACTGGAATGGGAACATAATATGTCAGACAGGATGAATTGCTATTGAAGAAGTAAAATAAGATAGATCGTTATAGCGCTAAAGTCCTGTATATATGCAGGCTTCAATTTTTAGAACAATCTGGAAGATGGTTTTAAACCAGCTGAAGTAAAGAACAAAGGTTTAAGATAGTTTGGTTGATATTAGGGAATGAATCTAGGACTGTCCAGGGGTGGTTTTCAATTGCAATGCCAGAAAGTGCAGCTAAAATCTAGAGTTAAGCTGGCCAGGCTTCACGGCACAGGTGGCCGAGGTGTAAAGATGATGGGTAATTAATAAGCATCGGTGTCGCGGGACCCACCTTATCTAGCCAAGCCGACCGCAGCGGAGAGCCTTCGGAGAGGAGCGCCCACCATCGTAAGCCTGGACCGCTGTCGTGCGCGCAGCCACCGCAAGGAGATACAGAGAATATGTAGTGGATTAGCACCTATCCATGTAATAGGTGAAGGTCAAGAAGGCACAAAGACAAATGATTAGAAGGTCGGTAAATGAGACAAATCAATTCAGTGGTGTAAAGCAAAGATGTCACACATCCTACAAGAACGCCACAGTAACGATACCCGGAGCCCGTGCATTCAAAGCAAAGATCAGAAGGCCCTCATCATCCGGCATAGCAAGCTTACGACAGGTCCGCCCACCTTTTTAGGCCGCCACTGCAGGATCAAGAGCAATTAGGTACGTATGGGAAGTAATTTCGCAAAGGCCGGATGGATAGTTAGTGTATTACCCTCTTTTACGCTTGTCTGACACTGGTGTCTGGAGGGAAGGTAGGTTTGATGACGGGGTCTGTATGAAAGAAGGGAGCAGAAATTACATGTGTAAAGTCTGTAAGAGACGTGGTAAGCGGAGGTGGCTTGAAGACATACCGTACGAAAGTTTGGTGAAGACAGCCGCGCTAGGTGGCGTCGAGGGAGTTCCACGCCGAAGCGCCAGCCGACCGCCACTACGCTTGAGGAATCACCGATTGAGGTGTAACAGTCGTTCTTTGGGTTGCATCTGCAGCAGAAGATCATGGTCGATTATTTGGAGCAAGAGCAGATGGCCATGGGTCCGTGACCCGGGTGGCCGCGACAATCGTAGGTCTTCTTGGACTTGTAGAAGCTCTGGCGTGTCATGGTAACTGCAAAAGTAAACCTCAGAGAAACCAATTTGGTTATGTCAGCTGGGTATCCAGCAGCTCCTGTTGGTGCCCTGAGAAGCTGCTGAACAGGTTTGCCAATCATTCGGCGAGCAATGTCACCAAAGCACACCATCTCAGCCTCATCAGTTCCATCTAGAGCAGTGAAACACACTTTGTACCTACCATCAGTGAGTGTTGAGTGCTCAGTTTTGATTCAGTGTACACTTGGTGCAGGAACCAAACCATAGAAGAAACACTTACTTGTATTTGAAAGAAGTGTTGCAGCATGGGATGCATTTGTATCCAGCACCATCTGGGACACAAGATTTACTGCATTTGTTGCAGGATGGGAACCACCATGAGGCACCAGCGACAAGCCGTCCAATAGTTACAGTGCAGCGATACCCATCTTCCTGCATTGGTGGGTACCCAAAAAATATAAGATCAGAAAGATGGAATGATAGGTATAAGATGGTCTAGATAGGTAGGCAGTGTGAAGTGCTGTGGATTGTTCTTACAGAGAAATCATAGGGGTTAATCTGGTTCATCTGGAAAAGACTTTTCTCCTCAAGCTATGCTGATGCGCGGCTCTGGACCCGCTGCTGGACCGGTGATGCAACTGTTCTTATTTCCAGCCTCTGATTTTGATTACTGCATGGAGGTAAGATATGTTAGAGAATGAGAGCTAAACGGCAGATAAAGCGAATCAAAAGCTCTGAATTGGCTCCAAAACATGCCTTTCATAGAGTGGTTGTGCTTCTAGAATGGTTGGATTGAAATACCAACGGCACGCCGCATTACCACTCAGATAGTAGTTGCCTGAAAGAACCGAACATGAAGAGTGAATCTATTAGCTTTTATACACAGCAGTATGTTTTTAATTAGCATGGAGACGAGCATAGATCTGGTAAGAGAGTGGCACTTACCCTGGTAGGATTTCATGAGCCCTCCCACGAACAAGACGATGATAGGCCTAGCCTCATCCCTATTGTAGACGCCCTGAATGTTGAAGGCGGTGGCTCTCTGTCCCCATAGAGTGATCTTTATCTCCGAGTAGCTGCAGTTAATAGCACAATGTGAAAGGTAAATGTCAGGTGTTCGTCGAATGGCATACCAGATCAATGATGTGCTGAATATATGATGTATTACCTTAGGTCTCTAAGCACGATGTACCTAGACGATTGTGGGTGGCTTGTTAGGGAGGTGAACAAAGCCGCACATCGAGAGACCTCGACCGGTGTTCCAATAGTATCTGTAGGAGCAGCAAAGGAAGTTTAGCAATAGTTACCAGGAAGAACCTGAAAGGATTGTTTTTGGCCGCCCAGGACTTACCAAGGAAATTTGTGGTGTCACCAGCATGGGCGGGGAGGCCATCTATAGGAGTGATCCCATGCGCAGCGTATTTTGGGAAATCGAGGCGGTCGGTCCTTGCGGTACCGAGACAAGTGGTGTGCGGGGTGAACTCCACCATGTATGGAGCATCATCAACCACAGAACCCGATTTCGCGTTCGAGACCCTAAACCGGCCAATGACATAGATGCCATCTTCTTGTATGAGTGGGCTTTTGGCTTCAACTTCAAAAAGCGAGGATCTCGGCATAAAGGTTGTTGCCCTACGATTAGCATATGGAGCGATGTCAATAATCGATAACCCCACAAAGGTGACAAAGATTGTTGATTGTGTAGGTAAGTTTGTGAGGTAAGTGTATTAATAATTGGTAGTACACAACATCGGTCTGTTAACATGTGATAAGCCCGGTCCCTTCAAAGAAGAGCTGGCCTTGATCAGTTTTTCCCTAATGCTATTTTTGAAGTGCCTACTATAACATGGTTGCTTTGAATCAATGTATTTTTTTTGCTAGGCTGGCCATCATTTTTTAGAACGGATGTATCGGTCCATACCAAAGTAAATTAGTTATGCGCTTTCGTATTGTGTCTCATTACAGATTGCGACCACCAAAAGAAGAGAGAAGACAAACCTGCTTTCGTCAAGAAGCACCAGTCCCATCTTTGTATCGGTCCATCGTCGGTACCACCACGATATTCCCACTTGGCGGAACCACGAACACGATAACCGCACGCCAATCCACCGGGCGCGCGCCGAGGGCAAAGACCGAGAAAGCCATTGGCTAAAGTCGTATGCAAGTACATAATCGATGATAAATTGGTGAGCAAAGGAAAACACATGGCACCGAACTAATGGTAGGAACAGTTTAAAAAAACCTGCGACAACGTGCTTATGCAACCGAATGTATCAAGCATCCATGGTACAAAGAAGCACGCTCAAGAGCACACGCTAAACAGGGGACAAAAGAGTCGTTTCTATACATTGGCAAAAAAAAAGATGTATATAAAATCACTTTGTTATATTAATTCAAAAGATTGTTAAGCAGGCCGGAGGGAATCGACCTAACGCAATAGCTGACCAAGATGCGCAAAAGGCGGCCACACATGGGCAGAGAATACTACTATGGCTTTGTGCAGTAGTTGGTCCGACCGCAGACAAGATTTCCCTCGATACACAATATTACGTGTTTCATCCGTACGCTTACCATCCGGATCTTCTATGAGCATCTTAAGACCCCGCTTTTGAAGTGACACGCGAGACAACAACGTATAGCTGTCCATGGTCAAAAAACAGGACTTTTTAGGTAGACGCCGACATGCTCAAGTGTTTGCCCTTGACTCTTGTTGATGGTCATGGCATAACGGACTTTCACCGAACTGGCGCCTCTCTAACTCAAACGGCAATCTTTTTAGTTTTTAGGGTTAGACAAATCCTAGGTATGCCCACTACCTCACCAACATGTGTTCCCGTGATTATCCTTGCTTTTTATTAGTGACTCACCTATCTCTGTGAAAATCAATCTTGTTCCATTACATAGGCCACCGCCTGATCAAGGTTCCTAAGCATCATTATTGGCACACCTTTTTAAGCAAAAGACGGTGGTGTGGGAAATTATTTCCATTTGTCTCGTTTAGAAATTCTATAGGATACAAGATGTATCATAGGATTCATGGTTGTCTTTGGATTCAGCGATCTTGTCATAACTTAGATACTCTCTCTCTCCCCGTATTAGTGATACCACATATGAGTTAATAGCATCGGCAAACTTCGTTTGTCGGTGTTAAAATGGCTCGTGCCCGAAGGTAGTCTGCATCATCATAGTTAGCATGAAGATTTGGATAAACAGTTTTAACCATGAACGCGACCTTATCTTGTTGTGGCATCAGCAGTAGCTCGGGGGGTATTTTTATCCGCCTTCCTTGTGCCTCGCTATCAGTATCTACACTCTCGATTTTGCCTTCCCCAACATCCAAAGACCCATTTGCTGAAATCGGCAATTTCTTTACGCTTTTTGGGAATCAAGGTCCGGCCTCACCGAGTCTCATGTTCGTATTGGTGACAAAACTCTAACGTGTCTCCACGGGGGTGAGTTCACTATGGCGGCATTCACAATCTCGGCCCACCACCACCGGAATAACAGGTAGGATCTGCCGTAGGTCACCACCCGAAGACAACAATCTTACCCCCGAAAAGCAAGTTCGCGGCATCTTCGTTGTAGGGGACCATGACATCTCTAAGTGACCTATCTAGAGCTTCAAAAGCATTCCTATGTGTCATTAAAGCCTCGTCCCAAATGATAAGAGACGTAGCCGAAATGAGCTCACCAATTTTGGAACCACGTTTCATGTCACAAAGAGAATTGTCTTGCACATCACATGGCAGCTTGAATCGTGAGTGAGCGGTTCTACCCGCAGGCAACAAAAGTGAAGCCACCCCGGATGAAGCAACCCGATAACACAATCTTTAAATCGTCGGAACGCATCCAAGCAACTATGGACTGCCAGAGGAATGTTTTCCCGGTCCCCCGTAGCCGGATACAAAGAAAAACCCCGAGCGATCATCCGAGGCGGTTTAGTGATTAAGTTAAATGCATTCAGTTGTTACGTGTTTAGCTTGCGCACTAAGGTCTCGGCATCACAGCAGCAGCTGTGCAACATCATATGACAATGCTTCTTCAATAAGCTTGTTGCAAGGGATGTCTTCAGAGTTCTTAGTTTTTTTAGGTAAACTATGGTCACGTATTTTGGCACCGTGTATTCTGAAAAGGTCATGAATATCATCAAGCAAATAATTCCTAAGGTCGTCATCACCGAGAACGAATGCAGCATTGGACATATTGATTCAAGACGGTATTGTATATCATCGACCATAAGCCTCCACACCTTCTCAAAGAACGTACTTTCATCCTTCACCTTACAAAACAAGAGCATGGTAACAAAGAGTTTCCTAAGTCGTGGCGGGCGTTGCCCGTGCAAAGACCTCGTCGAAAAGCTCTATACCATTCTTGATCATCACCGAGTAAACCACGTGCATTACACGCCAATCTAAATGTGGGGTAGGTTGTGCCATCGTAGGTTCTAAGCTCTTCAAAACTTCTAGCACCTTTGACAACGAGGAGCAACATCCTAAGGTAATATCTCTCACCGCCAGGGATGCACATAGTACGACCCTACCTATCTTACGACCCTCGCCGCCTACGTTCCCCCGGGACCTAGATTTAGAATCCCATTTCCATTCTCGCAGGAAACTCACAATAAGTAAGGTGCCTACCAGCCAGTGATTGTGAGCGGTTAGCAACAAACCATTCAACGAGAGTTGTCCTACGCAAGAACTCTAACCTGGCCACATCAGTTATATCAGTTGTTTCATCGTAAACAATGGGATTGTCATTTGGAAGGTGCACAGCCAACCTTTCTACAAATTGGATAGTGTCCGCGGTATATCGAAACCAAAAATTCGCCAGCAAGCGTCCTGCTCGCATATATACCTACAGTCTAAGTATTCCTGGACCTCGTCAACAGTTTTGGTCTGTTCGTTATAGGGTGCTGGTTCCCCATTTCTAATCCTCTGTATATAGACCTTACCGCGGTCAGGCCCCTTTGTGACATATTTGAATAAGTATTTAACAAAAAATCCTTTGTTGCACCACTCTACATTGATGTGCGCCTGGTACTTTTTAAGCAACAACATATTATACGGAACTATGTAGTTGCTATCTAGTCTTTTACCGCTCTTTTCAACATATCTCTTGTTATTAGATCTTTTGTACGCAACAAAACCATTCTCATCTACAACTGTTTCAGTCTGGTATTGTTTTGGAAAACGCTTTGAACACTTATTTTGTTTCATGCATGGACAGTTGGGGTGGCTGGGACCACATGGACCATGAACCATGTGTTCAGCCACCAGCACATAGCCAAGAGGGTCTGTATGTGGGTCAGGAACCTCAGCACTTATGAATCTATCGATGAAAGCAGGTGATGGGTGCAAAGTGTCTTGTTTCAGCCACACAATTATATGGGCATGAGGAAGACCGCGTTTCTGGAACTCCACAGTATGCAACACTAACAAAACACACCAGAAAAGTACAGTCATTCAGTCAGGCTACATAGGTAGCTAAACAGTACCAAAGCGCAAAACTTACCAGCGCTAACGGGCCCAAACGTGCTACCAGACCGTATATCAGCCAAGAGCTCTTCGAGCTTCATATTATACACCCTGACCACCATATCCGCTCTATCGGTTGGTTTACGGCCGTGGTTCGAAGGCGATCTTTGCGGCAATCTCCCCGGCCATTTGGGATTGCGGTGAACGTGACAAAGAAATCGGGGGCGTGCACTCTACAAATAGCAATCGCATCATGGTAGTTTTGGATCATGTAGCGTCGCCACCGTATGGGAGGCCGGTAGAATTGTTTTCTTGCCAATCTCACTTCCATCTACACACCCCTTTTCAACGGCATCGACTATTCCCTGAAGTGACTCTACACGGAGATTTGCCTGATTCCTGATCACGTACCAGAGTCGGGTTTCATCGACACATGCACGTGCATCGATCTTGGCTTGAGTGGACAAGGCACCGTAGCATGTGAATGGATTTGGCCTATCTTTTCTATAATGGAAACCATGGCAGTAGTAGTCTTGCATTGTTATTTTAGTGCGCTTGCTATCGCCTGATGTATCTACACCATGGTAGGGAACACCGATCTGAAAACCACGGTCACCATGGGGAAACAGGAGGGGGTACTGGAGGGCCATGAAAGCAGGATGTAAAGACGAAATGTGCTCTAAACGTCCAGACCTAGGTTGCACGACAATATCACGCTGAAAAGTATCAAGCGTAAAATCTCCAACAACAACCATAGCAAGCTGGTCAACAGTTGGAAGATTATACTGGACTGGATCGCCCTCCCTTGCCCCAACAAGCCTGACCACGAAATCATCATCGCTGCTAGCCGACAACCTGTCCCTAGCCAGCCTAAACTGTTTAACCAACGGGTTGTACTCGTCCAGCATCTTGAGTAAGCGCTCAGCGACACTGGGATCTAGAGTTTCAGATGAGCGCTCATCTGGGTGGATAGCCCGAATTCTATTGTGGACCTCGTTTGTTGTATCATACACGTATAGCTGCGAAACTTTGGTGCCTCACCACTTTGCGGAAGCAAATGGGCCTATACGATGATGTACGACCGGATACTTTGAAAACAGGGAGGACCACGACCATTATTTAGGGACCTATCAATGTTCCCACCCATAGATGTAAAGGCAAATAGACAATTGTATTGACGTATACTCTTTAGGAACCGTCTACATTCTCAACGTCACCATCAAATCTAGCTAGGGATTTTAATGGCTCAGAGCACTCTTATAAGGAGGTATGGCTACTTTACCGCCTCTACAACATGTATTGTAGATGATTCGGCCTTCCCTCAAAATTTGGACTGCCCAAAGAACACACTCACGCGAGCGAGAAAATAGCACCGCAAAGATATCTGGTGTGTATTACGGGCCTCCATAATATGAACGGTCAACATAAGACTCTACCGGCCACCGCGGACGATCCAAGAGCAGGCGAGGAAAAGCATAGGTCATCGAAAGAAATAAAAAGTCGAGCACCACGTAATCAAATATAAACATTGGAAGGCCACACTAAATCTAGGAAGAACAACCCCCAACCTTTGAGTGCATCAATATATTCACGGGTGAAATGGCCCAGCCGACGCGATCTGCGCCATCCACACGGCCTAATGTAGCAAAGGAAAGAAAGCACACGATGGCAATCAGTTACGGTACATCAAAGAAGAATCTCAATTAATCGTTCTAAGGAGTCGACACGACTTAGCAATCTTCTTCTGGTTTAAGTATCTCATGCGTTTACGTCGAGATTCGAGGCTGATAGGGTGCTTGGGCATATGGTGTGCACCCTCCGCTATAGAAAGGCGCCGCAGAAACAATTAGGCCAAGATCAATAGAGCTACAAATGTACCGCTTTACAGGGACAGCAACAACAGGTACGTACGCTTTCTTTTCTGCTGGTTTGAGGGGGCAGGACCAGGCACCCGTGAAGAAGCTAAACAGGTGATCAAAAAAAAAAAAAAAAACAGGAAGAAGATAAGGTACTATGCAGAAGCAGAGCCATGTACAGCACCACATGGACCTATGGAGATGTGCAGAACAGTGACATACATGGCTCTCCTGGAACCAAGGAAGCTGTTGGACGGCCACGGCGACCTCGCATGTTAAGAAGCAACTACAGGAGAGAACAGCAACAACTAATGATGGGAAAAGACACTGATCTTCATAGCAACAACTAATCATGAGCACTGAACTTTTTCACAAGCTTGCAACAGCTTTGTCAGTCACTGATTCATAGTACGTTCTTTGATTTTGAATGTTTATCTGATTTGATATTTTTCCTGTCTGCGCAGTAGACTGCAGGTGTTTATCTGATTTGATATTTCCTATCTGTACAATAGACTGTAGGAGTTAATTTTTAGGTAAGGCTATTTGTGCTCCTCTGAATTAATTAATTGTTTTACCTTACTGTGCTTATAATATGTATAAAAACATTGATTTTATAGAGTTAACAGAAGATGAAAAGTTCAACACTTGCAGGTCCACAAACGAAATTCCATTCAACAATCTTGTTTATTTACAGAGAAATATTACAAGCTCAAAGATGTCCCAGGGCTAAGGTAACAAACCATATAGATACAAAATGAACTCCCACAGCTCCAACCACCATTCTAGAGGATTCGAGATACAAATTATATTCATTTTATAAAGATAATATATTTCAGTTCCTATATTTTTTTTGTGGTATTCCAACTCTTCTAATATTGATTTGCATGTTGTAAGTTTATGTAATTGCATCTCGAGTTGCTTCTGCTAATACTTTGGTCTGATGAATGGTTTGTGTTATGCAGATTAGTCTAATGAGCACACCATTCATCGACAACAATGACCTGTTCGAAACTGGCAGTACAGGAGGCATGTCAAGGGAGTTGATTGACAAGATCCCAAAGATGAGGTTCAGTGCTGCAAGCAACTGTGATCAGGAAACTGATAGCAGCTGCTGCTCAGTCTGCCTTCAGGTTAGTGTGCTTTTGACATGCTGTATTTTGATACATGAGCAATTAGCTCCTTGTCTTGTACTGATGACATGGTAAACTAATGGTACCAGGATTTTGGAGCACAACAATTTGTGAGGGCCCTGCCTTAGTGCCAACACATATTCCACGTGCGGTGCATCGACAATTGGCTCCTTCGCCACGCGTCCTGCCCGCTATGCCGTGCCGGTGTTCATATAGACCATATACATATGTAAATAAATAAACTTGCAGTGTGGCACCCGGTGTATTTTCATAGTGAATACCCATGCTCCTGTTGGATACCATAAGTATAGCTGTATACATAGGTTTTCTCCTTTTTTGTTGCTTCTCCAGTCTTATGTGGGGCTATGTTTTCAGAAGTCAGATCACATTTCAGTTTCAATATTTTCCCCCCCAAATGTTTTAATCACTTTTGTAGGAGTATATATCCTCATTTATCATAGGCTTCAGCAAAGTGGTAGGCTTCAGTTTCCCTTCTAATATTTTCCCCCAAATGTTTTAATCACTTTTGTAGGAGTATATATCCTCATTTATCATAGGCTTCAGCAAAGTGGTAGGCTTCAGTTTCCCTTACTTCTACCAATAGCTTCAGATAATGTAAAAAACCGAGTCCTAAACTGAAGCCTACAAAAGTGATTAAAAGCTACAGATAATGTTTTAATCACTTTTGCTTATTCTACCAATAGCTTCAGCAAAGTGCTAGGCTTCAGTTTTCCTTACTTTGAAATTATCTGAAGCTTAATTTCAAATATTCATATAATTGTGAAGAGTTTAGAGTTAAATGTACTCGTTGTATAAATATGCCAATAAGACTGCTCTTCCAATCTGTCTAACCATTTAAGAAAAATTTTCTAGACCTCGGATGGCAATAGAAAAACACCCTATTCATTATCTAAAAAAAGAAAAAAGAAAAACACCCTATTCCACATTTCATTACTTAATTATACGGAGTTTGGCTAAGCCCAAAGTATATGATAACACCATATTTATACTATATCATTGATCCAGAGTAAGAAAATTATTGTTCTTTTATAATTTTTTTTTTTTTTTTGAGATTACACAAGACAACGCAGACGCTCAACACGCACGCACACTCATCCCTATGAACATACGTCACGCAAAACCCTACCCCTATGAGCACCTTCGAAGGACTGAGCCGGCAAATCTTGAAGTTTCGAAGTCACCACCAGCGCCTCGCTATCGACGGGGGCGCCGCCTACCACTTAATGCATGCACGCCCGAAAATCCCGAAATAAATCCAGGGATAAAGTGTCGCACCCGGATTTGAACCCCGGGTGGGAGCTCCCCAACCAATGACCTTTGCCATTGCACCGTGAGCCCCTTTGACGTTCTTTTTTATAATTTTATTTGTACACAAAACAAGGACATCTATAATACAAGGGCAGGCCATGTCCACTGGCCATAAGCGGCAACGCCGCGATCTTTTCTAGTTGTAATCTAGGACTACAAAACCATAGAGGCTCTGCAAAAAAGAGATGGCCTGGAGGGCAGCTCGCTCATACGCTAGCACAGGAGCTCCATCCATGGAGGCCCAGGAAAAAAACCTACGACAACAGTGGACCGGACCAGGACATGGCACATCTATTTCGACCCCATACAATGGCGTTCCATCCCCAGCGACTTCGAGAGATTATCGACGATATGGCAGGCCACAGCGGCTGACCACGGCCTGCAGCAGCGACAAATACGACAACGACTCGAACAATCAAAACGCCAAAAGCCGGATTAGGTAGGCATACCAGGCGGCAGGACCAGCGGCCCTGCTTGTCCCAACACCACGGCGCCCTCTCCGGTGCCCTCCCCTTCTCTCCGACGACGGGTGCGACGGCCCCGCGAAAGCAGCTAACACCGACGCGCACTGGACAGGAAGGACTCGGCAAAACGCCGCGAGCGACGCGACACGGGAGCGGACCCGAGCAGCCGAAGGCGCGGGCACGCATAACCGTCGGGATCCGGTAAGGAGGCAGCGGAACGGCGGGCGGCAGCAGAATAAAACGGCGAAAATAGCGGGCGGAGGAAGGAGAAGGGACTCACCAAACAGGTGTGGACGGCAGCGGCCGAGAACGGAGGGGAGGCGGCCGATTTTATCAAGCTGTAATCTGAAATCGCCGCGGACCGAAAGTGCGCCACAACCCAGCAGACGATGACGCGCTGGCTCCACCAAACACCTAAAGCCGACGGACCCACCAGCAAGAGCCATTGTGCAGAAGCGGGCGGCGGCCCGACCGCCGCCGCTGCGACCGCCCGCGGCCTCGCCCCACGCTTCGGGCCCCGTGTGGAGCCGGCCCCCAGCCGAACGAGGGAGCGACAGCGGCATAAAAGCGGGAGGGAAGGCCACGCCGTGGACCCCACGGCATGCCCCCAGCATCCACGGTGACCGGCGCAACGGCCTGAAGCCCGAGTGCGACCGGCGGCGCCCCCGCACTGAGCCAATGAGCGCGCAACAGCGCGCTGAGGACGCCACCACCTACGGAGCGGACCGGCCAGTAATCGAACGACAGCGACGCTGGAAAAGCTGAATCACGTACGGCGACAACGACTCGCCTCGCCACGGTTCTGCGACACCCCCAACGCACGGCACAGCAAGAAAGTCAATGCCGCTGAACCATTGACGCGCAATCGGACGGGCAGGGCGCAAAATAGACGACGTGGACGCCCTGACCGCGCGGATGCTCCACAGCCAATCTTCTCTACCATTGACGCGCAATCGGACGGGCAGGGCGCAAAATAGACGACGTGGACGCCCTGACCGCGCGGATGCTCCACAGCCAATCTTCTCTCTAAATCACGTGGCCCAAAAAGGCCCACGGCATGATCTTGGTATGGAATGCATTGGGCTGTCAGCTGTCTTACAGGCCTAATCCAGATGGAATCAAGGCGCTACCAGCACAATGATTCATGCTGTCATCTATTACGTGAGCGTGCCGGACGCCCCCTCTGGGCCATTAATCAAACGAACCCATTTGAAATGTAGGCCCCGTTGCTTGCGTCTCAAAGCTAGCTCCTGCACTCGTTTGCTGCATCCAGCTCCTGCCCCATGCGGGGCCCGTGCAGCCTGGACCCCACCCACAGCCTGGACCCCACCCACACCGCTCTCAAGTCTCAATTGCACTTGAGAGTCCCTACTCACACTCAGTCTTCGCAGCCAACATCTAGAAAAAAGAGGGGGAAGTGAGGCAGATGTCCGACTGGTGCTATGAGGAGGAAGAAACACCGAGGCGATGGTGGGATAGCTGAAAAAAGCAAAGATAAAGATGAAACCCCGATCTATTTTTTAAAACATCCAAAAGTAACTGTTGTGACATACCACTAATCGTATTTGAAACACCAGAAACAAGCTAAACATGCTTGAAAAACATTGCAACATACTCCTAATCGTAGTTGAAACACTTGAAAACAGGCTTTTAAAACACTTGGAAAATACCCCGACCTACTTTTAAAACATCGAGATGCAACAATTGCACCATTCGTTTGAAGCAAGATGAAACACTTGAAAAATAGACTTAAAACACGCTTGAAAACCGTTGCAACAATATGCAAACATATGAATCAAACACATGCAACATATGTGTTAACACATATGCAACATCCAAATAAACACTGCAATATGCGCCGGAAAACACAGATGAAACATATCTCTAAAACTTGTGAGACACTCGAAGAATGTTGTTGCAACATTCCGCTGAAACACAATTGCAACATATACAACATACATAACATCCATCGATCTACTTTTGCAACATCATTCAACTGCAACATACCTTTGAACCCACTAAAACAATTGAAAAATACAATTACAACATAGGGTGGGGATAGAGATCTCCTAGTATAGGAAGCACCATGGCCGCCAGATATGTAGCCAATGGGTGCTCTTAGTGGGGGAGGACACCCATAGGACAGAGAGCCAAGATGAGGAGCGCTGCCAGATTTGTGGGCATTGGGAGCTCCCAATAGCGAAGGAAGACGGTGTGGAGGAGGACGACGGTGTGGGGAGAGGGGCGCCACCAGGGTGGGGGAATGAGCCATTGGGGTGGGAGGAGGATGATGAGGTGGGCGAAGAAGCCACCGGGTGGAAGAGAACACCGGGATTGGTGAGGGCGCCACTGCCACGCGCGACAACAGGGGCAAAAGGCTCAAGCCGTGGAGTGTGGGGAGCAACGGCATGGGATGGCGAGGTGAACAACCAAAAGCACGCGGTTCTTCGTGAGGTAGCCAGGCGCATACGGGCGGAGACTGTGCGGCCTACGACAGCCAACAGAGTGTACGAGCAGGAATGAGTGATGGAGTGGATAACCACAAGATGTTAATACTTTTCTTTTTTAGAAAAGTGTGGTGAGGACAACAGTCTTATAGGCCAGGTCTGCAGGCCCACGCTCGCACACGTCCGGAAGCCGGACGTCCGTATCAAACGATTACCGCATCTACTACAACCAATCGTTACCTAAAAAAACTATCACAACCAATCCATCCAAACACAACAGCTATTCGTGAACTAATAGTAAATCAGCTGATTTGGTTACTTGTGGTGGAATCTGTCCATCTGGATCAAAGTCCTCGACTCAACTTGGCATATGTTCTCGCTTTTTATTGGATTTAATGGTGTTATGCTTTCAGTGGTAAGAGACGCTCCCCTTGACAACGAACATTTGTGAATTTTAAATTTTGTCGTCTCAATCTTCAAAAGGATTGTACTATGTAATTCTAAGAAAATAGATCTATTCATTCACATCGGGAATATCGGCAACCTGAACAGGTTGTCCAAGCAGTGGTGGAGGACAGATAAAAACTAAGGTATGGCATAGAGTTGATAAAGCTTGATTAATGGCACAAAAATTAAGGAAAGCACATGATGCAGCCAGGATATAGAAGAGTAAAGCAAATTTGAGGTAGGGCAGCTGCCACACCTAGCCCTACCGAGTGCTCCAACACTGTGTCCAAGCAAACATTTTACCTTGCATTTTTTTAGCTTTCAACGCAGATGAAAAGTGAGAGTTATTCATGCAGTGAAGAAGGCATTTGTGTAGCTATGTTTTTGCCTTGCACTTTTTATCAACCTTTGTTTTTATCCCACCTTTCAACATTTTGCATTTACCTTCTCTTCTCTCTTTTTTTTCCACTTAAGTAATATGCTATGTTTATGTGCTGCGTGCAAGCTAAAACATGAATGTGTGTAGCATCAAATTCTTGATCTGTGTTTTTGTACTTGCAACTTGTTTACTCCTAAATTAATAAAAACCACATTGTCTTGAGTCTTGACCATGCGTATCCATCCAATTGCGGCACATATATTTTTTTGATATACGTAGACTAATTGTTCCTAAGCACAAGAACAAAATATTGTACGTATCGAGCACCGAGCAATTCATCATAGGAAGTAGTGTAGATATTATTGCTTAGACATTTGGAGGGTAAATGCTACCTACTCTTTGAAAGCAATGTCCAATTACACAATTTCGTCTGTATAAGAAATGACATTTAAATTTGTATCTGCTCTTGGTTGACCTGAATAACATAGACATCAGTGGCACATCTGCTCAAAGAATACAATTTCTGATACGCAAGTCATCATATGGAGCTGCAGTCGGCCGGCTGGAAGGAGAGCACTCCGGCGTCGAGGTCGTAGAGAACGTGCATGTTCTGCTGCATGTAGTTGCCGATGACGGTCGTTTCGTTCATCGGCAATGAATCGCGGGAGGCCGAGCTGACCACCACCATGCACGCCGTCGCCGTGTCCACGGGCGCCCAGTAGTTCGCCGGCGGCACCACCAAGTCCGAGCCGCCGCTGCCGAAGTGCAGCACCAGCGGCGGCACCAACCTGTCCGCGTCTTGCAGCGGCACGCACAGATCGAACGACCCTGTCATCTCGGCCGGCGGCTGCACGACGCTGGTGGCCAGCTGCCGCGCCAGCTCCGCCCGAAGCGCCTGGTAAGCCACGTCGACGAGGCTCGTCAACGGGGCGCCGGAGTCGATGAACGTGCCCGCCCACGTCCCCGACGCGACCTGCCGGAGGTCGAACGCCGCCGAAGGGATAACGAGCTTGGCTTTTCCAACCGTGATCCCGGTGAGGGGTAGGTAGTAGAACGTGTTGAAGGGGTCGTCGCTAGGGCTCTTGACGAACGGCACGGTTGTTACCGTCGACGATGCGCTGCCGTTGATGAGGACGTCCGCCGAGGCGCCGACGATCATGTGGCTCGGCTCTATGGTGTCGTTGAAGTAGGGCGTGAGGCAGTAGGGAGAACCTTGTGTCGCCGAGCTGGGACGGCAGCGACAGCTTGCCCCTGCCGAGCCCGATGATGCCAGACGCGCCGTTGAGGGACCCCGGCGAGAGCTTGGTCTGGACGATGCACCCGAAGACGAGGCGCGCCGTCTCCGACTGGAACGTGAAGTTCTCGGTGCCTAGGACCCCAGCGATGTTCCCGGCTCCATAGCCGGTGATAACGGCGCACGTGTTGTTATTCAAGCACTGGGTCTCGGAGCCGAGAGCGCACGCGGCGTCGCTGCAGCCCACGGCAGTGTCGGTGCCCGACAGGGAAGGCTCGTAGTAAGAGAGGTTTTGGCGAAAGCAGGTCGGGCGGCATGCCGAGCACTGCGTCCAGATGAGGTTGCTGCCGGTGTCGATGATGGCCTCGGCACGCTGCGGCGGGTCGCCGATGAGGTACTCTGCGATGTACTGAGTCTGGCCTCCCCAGTGGATGGGCGCGGTCACCCCGCCCATGGACGCCAGACGGCGGTGGGTGCGCTCGGTGGCACGGCGCATCCGCTCCTCCACGGTGCAGTTCTCCTTGGCATCAACGTGGATGAGCTCCAGGCGGATGCCGGCGCAGGTGGTGAACGCCATGGAAGCGCACAAGACCGCGAGGCAGAGCAAGGGTCTTGCCATTCTGTGTTCTATTACGTGAATAAATTCTCCTTGCAGATGGTCTGTGGGTGCATGAGGAGGTGCAGAGGGAGGGTGTATATAGCTTGTAAATGAGTGAAAATATTGGATGAAAAGTCAAATTTGATTTCTCATTTCGACATTTCAATGTGCAAGTGGGTTTATATTTGAGTTCAACGTTCTTGTAAATTAATTCAAAAAAAAATTGTGTGGATCGGATATATAGGATTTTATGCGATTGGATGAAGTATATCCAGTTGCGTTATTGACTGACTTGATCTTAGCACGCGGATTTGGATTTAGTCATCATGCATAAATTAAATGGAACTATTCGAATTTTGTATTCTTTTAGAGCAGATGTCGATCGTATATGACACTGATAGTGATGTCTATATGTTATTGAACTGGAACTCAGGTCTACCAAGGCAAATACTAAAAATAAATGTCATTTCTTATATGAACTGTAACTGGACAGTGCTTTCAAAGAGTAGGTTTTAGCAGTAGTGCCTCCGTCGTCCAAACTCACCTATCAAATTCTTCAACAACTGTATGGCAATTCCACTTTCCACATTTAAATTCCACTTTCCACATTTACCCTGCAAAGGTCAAAGCAATAATATCTTGTATATTTCCTTTGACCAGTAGTATGCTCGTGTTAATGCTATGATAAATTACAAAGCAAACTAAAATTTGTAAAAAAAAAATGAAATTCAACACCATAATAATCGCGTACCTCTGCTTGTGGCATTAGAAAATTAATTTATTTTTATATGTTGTCAAATGAAGACATTTCTTATACCAAAATTGTAGCACTAAAAGAGATCTACATGTTTGCGGTTTTGAGTTTTTACATTTAATATTGTAATGATGTTTGAAAAAATAACATAATGTATCGGCAACTTATGATGTAGTTGAGGTTTTATACTAGTTTTTCGACATCTTAACAACTTCAAATGTAAAAACTTAAAACTATATGCATCTAGATATTTTTGAGTGCTACAATTTTGGTATAAAAAAAGTATCTTCATTTGTCAACACAAAAATATATTAATTTTCTAAGAAGAGGTAAGTTATTATTATGGTGCTGAACTTTTATATAATTTTCTTAGCACCTTAGCTTCGTCAACTGAAAAAAACTCAAAACAAGAAAATTGTAAATATCACCGAGGGCTACAATTTTCATAAATCTTCATCCGAGGTCGTGTCAAATAGTTATGATTTCTTAAAGTTTCAATCTTGTCACGCCACTGCTGGTAGCGCGACAAAACAATACAGTCACACCAAAGTAAGTGGCGCGACAAGCTTTTCAACGTCGAAAACACCGTCGAATATATGTCGTATCTTGCCGTGCCAACACATGTGGCACGACTATTTTAATTGGTCTCACTAACGGGGGGCTGGCGACAAAAAAAGGCTATCTGATGTAAAAAAACAATTCTGATACAATTAATATTGAAATATTTATTAAAAATAATTAAAATATAAAAATTCTCCCTCTTCCTCTAGCATGAGGAGGCTCGGCAGCTACCGGGAAGGAAAGGGCGAGGCCACGACGGAGTCCACCAAGAGCAGAACTAAATTAAATGCCATTTCTAACATATATGGAGTCCACCAAGAGCAGAACTAAATTAAATGCAAAATCGTGTATGGAGTCATTGGACATTGCTTTCAAAGAGTAGGTAGCATTTTAGCTATTACGGGCTCCGTTGCCCAAACTCATGTATCAAATTCTTCAACAACTGGATAGCAATTCAACATTTACC
>JADLZK010004144.1:0-102587 GCA_015847255.1 Hyparrhenia diplandra | reverse complement strand
GAGTACTTGTCTTCCATTAGACACTAAGTACCCAAGTGAGCACAATAAATCACCCAGTTCCGTTGAGCACACCCAAAGGGAGAACTCAAAATCCACATTTTTCCATCGGGATCATAAATGAGAGAGTAAAGCTTACAACATTATTAACCATTTCATACATCACTTTAATACATCGAGTTTTCAAATGAAATAAAATTTATTTTTAATGACAAGATACAAAAGTTCCTTGAAAACATTTTTGGTGAGACTTTTAAAAATAAACCCTAAGTCCAAGAACGCCGAAATTCTCGCCGAGCCCACCAGGAGATTTCCACACATAAAAGTCGGTTCATCAGACTGCCACACCGTAAGGGGTAGAACAAACCCCGAGTACTCAATTGTACTCCGCAAGACTTACCCGTCGGGGAGGAAATAAAAGACTCCAAGGGCATGCAAGGCTATATGGCTTGTGGGTTTATTGCATCCGGCAAGAAGCATTACTAAATGTACATCCTTATATTTATTTTTAAGCAAATATGATTAGTTCAATTACCTAACCATTCTAGGTAAGCACCTTTGCTACTTTCAAGCAAGAGTTGAGCAATCGGAACCATCTTAATTCCATCTTCCATATCTTACTACGATGCCGATACCAGGTCAAGTCGTACCGACACGGGCGGCGATTCGCGAATCAATGTCCCCAAATTGGGTACCCCGAAAAACACACGCCCACGCTTGCGCTACCAAAATACGCCGCAAGCAAAGACCAACCCCTCTCGGTTCCCGCCGAGGCTCCAGTCCCCGCCCCAAACTTGGACTCGAGCCACCACTACCCGAGTCCCGGACTCAGTATGGTCCTTGGACCTCCAACCTTTCCCCTTCTCCATTCGATCGGCACGGAAAGAGCCGAAACCTCGACATGAAAAGAACAGTCTTCCCCGCTCCCATAAGCAAGTATGTGCTCGATAATAAAAATGCGGACTTGACCACCATCCATAGCAACGGACGGTCCTCAATCGACACAAGGGACAAGCCCAATCAAAGCCTCGCTTAGATTGCCCAACCAAGTCCAATCCAAATCCAAATATAGTCCCGCCCGGTCTCAATTATTATCCATGTATAAGTATCATAATAAATATTTCCTATCTCTCGCGAGTGACCTGAAATCACTCGCCTTCTACACAAGATCTATAGCATAGCATTCTACACGAACCCGTCATACTAGTAGGACTCATAGGATAAAAGATATATTTATGCGGTGGATTTCCATTCAATTCCTTAAAACGTAAATGCACAAACATATTATTTATATAAAGTGCGTAAATAGTAGGGGTTATGAACCGGGCTTGCTCGGGTGCGATTTAACCAAAGTTAGCATTCCATCGCAGTGATACGATCGGCAAGGCACCATCTTTCAGCAACTCCAGATGACTTCACGATCCATCGTTGTTCCTATTACGATATACGCGGATGCAATGCAGAGACGTAAATAAACAACGATAATCGCATCACGCACGCTTCTCGCATGCTACGCGTTAGCTCTAGCGTGCTAGGCTACGTACCTACATCGCCAGAGAACACATCTCTTCCGAACTTAGTATTTTATTTGTATGAACCAAACACGTTGCTTTATTCATTCATCGGTTTAATATGTATTTTAAACTAGTGCTCTAGTTATACAAAAACCCAACACGTTTCTTTACTTTGTTTTATACATATTCCAATTAATTAAAGAACTCCTAGAAATATTACAGAACTATGTGAGATAAAGATATATTAACAGGTACGTAGATCATGATTTTAGGAAGCTAACAAAATTGTTCCATGATTTTAGAACGCTATTACGAATTTATACAAAATCTACAAACCAGAGAAGATTTAATGACTTTTAGGAGGAAAAGGCTAACAGCATGTACGCACTCTAACCAAACTCACGTATGAGCAAAGAAAGTGCTCGCGGACGTGATGCGCGGCGGCCGCGGCATCTCGGCAAGCTAAGGCAGCTAATAAAAAAGGCTAATGAACCGAGTGGTGCAGCAGCTTACAGAGGTTCGTATGAAGGTGATAGCCGAGCTAGAGACAGCCCAACCGTGATGGCCACACGAGTGGCGCTTGGCAGCGAGTACGGCGCCGGCGAGACGTCCGAACTTGGTCGAGTGCGAACGACTGAGGCTCGACGTGGTTGGCTATCTAGACAACTTTCATGGTTACCTTTGGTGCGAGAACTTGGACTGTTCCAAATGGGAGGCCCAAACCCCTTAAAAATGTCGCAGGAACGATCTTTGCTCCAAAACGTCCCTCCAACAGATTACTCATACGCCCAATGCATTTTGCGCGCCAGCCCAACGGAGACGCACAACTGCATCTCCTCTCCCTCGCAACGCATCGTCCGGGGTGGTGGCCCACTCAACTCCCGCTCGCGCAGACCTCCGCGGCAGGGCGGTGCTCGCGCGCCCCCCGGAGCATGTGCCCGGCCGAGAGAGCACGCACGCGGACCCGGGGGTGCCGGAGTGCTCTGGCGGCTTCATCGGTGGTGCGGCAGGGCGGCGGCGGTGGGGAGGCGCAGGCGGCGGCGGAGTGCTCTGGCGGCGGTCGGAGGCACAGGGCAGCGGCGCTGTGCTCCGGCGGCGATGGGGAGGCGCAGGGGCGGCGGTGGGGAGGTGCACGGCCTAGCTTGCTTCACCCGCTGGATCCGGGAGGGCCGCAGTGGTGGGCTAGAAAGCGGCGACGCGGTGGCCAGGCGGGTCCGCAGCGGGGCGACGCAGGAGCGGCGCGGCGAACCCGACCTCATGGCCATCGATTCGGACGAGCTCGCGGTTGAACGTCCAGGCGAGCACGAGTACACCACCATGGGGCCTTTGAGGAGTGCGCCGCCGGTGGGCTAGGAGCGATGGTGCCACGGGTCTCGTCGGATCTCGCGTCGGACCTCGCAGCTCGGTGGCCGGCTGCGTGGAAGATGGCCGCGCTCCGCGCCGCCGCCGCGGCGAAGACGAAGACGGAGGAGCTCCATGTGCCACCGCCGCCGCGAGAGCTGCGCCCGTGCGCATCGAGGTGGATCCACGGTGGGTCGCAGCCGGGACCGTCGCCGGAGATTGGGATGGGGCTCGCCGGAGATTGGGATAGGGCTGGCGATGGAGTAGTATTGGTTCCGTCTGTTGGAGACGGGGACTTTTGCATTCTCTCGTGCTTCTCCTGTTTGTGACTCAATGCCTCATATGGGTGTTTCTTTTTAGGTCTATTGTTGGAGACAGCCTTTAGGCCAGGAAGCGCAGGCTGCGCGGGCTGCGTGCATTTGTAGGAGAAGGGAAACTCCATTTCTACGTGGAGGTGCCAGGCGCAAGCGGCAACAATGGTGCAGCGTAGGGACATGGCCACGCGGGTATTACAGTTCAAGTCTCCGGCCGCTAGCGCTCAGACAGCTATAATAACTTCGGCCGTACACACGCTGGCTCAGTGCTCCGCTCGGCCAATATTGGAGCAGTAGGTCTGCAATGGCTTCAGAGTAGAGGCACATCAACATTGAAGAGCAAACGCTAGTGCAGGGACACGATCGCGACGAGGATCATGGCCTTGTGGTGCAGCAGGGCTCATGCTTGCCTTGGCGGGAAGTGGCTTGGTTGCTAGCAAACCTGCACACGTCCTTGTTCATGATCGACTAAGCATGTGCCGCCGCAGCTTCATTTAAGAAGACGAGGACAAGGGCAGGCAGAGAAACGTCTCGTCGTCACTGTATCGAGATCAGGGGCATCCAAAGTGAAGTGACAACGCTGGCAGGGTGCAGCAACAAGCAGCCGCGAGTAGACATGCATAGTTTAGCTATGTCGATCCCAAACGTGCGGTGCAGTGCATGGTGCATGGCAGCAGCAGTGGCCATCGGTAGTGGAGATAAGCCAATATTGGCTTTGATTAATTACTCGGCAATCATAACAGCATCGCCTCCTTCCCTGAGCTCAAAGCAAGGCCACGCACTGCATGCGTGTGTATATCGTGTGTGTATATATAGTATATGCGCGTGTGTATACATACATACATTTAGAAACTGAGTGCTAGCGTGAGTCACACACACACGTATATATATCCATATATTTCTACATATATATCTATATATGCCCATGTACATTTTTATATTTAACTATTCGTTTGTTTTTAATGCCAAAGGTTAACACTAGTTGCTTTTATTCTTTTATAGAAACTCGTAACTTCGCACACCGAGTAAATTAACTTAGATATTTGTTTATTAGTGCAAACAGAACAGCTAGTCACACAAGGTTTGTTTATCATTTGTGAGTGTTAAGAAATTTTGGAACCTGTGAAACTCATTTCGCTAATTTCTTTTAAGCATTAATGTTAGTGCTAAGCAAGCTCAGAACACCAGGGGTGTTACAATCAACCCCTTAAAAGAATCTCGTCCCGAGATTCGAGCGAGAACGAGAAGGGAAGAGAAACGATTAGCATACACAGATCCGAAAGCACACTCAGAAAGGTTACACGATTTTGAAAAACTAAACCACTCAAATCTAGAACAACACAGCTAAGAGCACGGACGAACAACTAAACGCCTAATCTAATGTTCCTAGATAAGCGAGGGCAATGCAGAACAACAGATAATGATTATCCGTAACATGGCAAAAGACCAACGGATCCGTAAACAGGAGTGTGAAAACTCGATCATTGCAAGCGCTAAGATGAAAAGCATCCCGAGAACAAATACTTCAACGAACGCCATATCCGGTATCTCTATGTCCATCCGCTCCTTCCTTCCGGCTTGGTGGCTTTTCCAATCCTTCTCCACGACGAGAACCGGTGGAGAGAAACAACTCAGAGCTCCACTCCGATCCGGAGATGGGAAAGGAAAAAGGGGGTGTAAGGGGATTTTATAGCTAGGTGGGCGCAGGTGGGGCACAACACGCCGGAAGTAGGGCGGGTGGAGGAGCACGCCGGGCGGGTGCCGGACAAGATTGGCCATGGCACGCTTCTACGGCGAACCAAGGTGGGGAGAGGGAGAGGATGAGATGGATGGGTTTGCCGGGCAAGGAGGCGTCGCGAAAGGTCTGTTCTAAAAGGCGAAGAAGGGGGGTCCGCACGACGGGGACGAGGGCGAGTGTTGAGAGCCGACACGAGTGCAGAAAAGGAGGGGCGATCAAGCGAGGCGGCGAAAGCACGGCACAACATCGTAGCCATGCGCGAGGCGGGCACTAGTGGGCCCCATGACACAGTTGACGTCCATCGGTACGCGGCGACGAGCCAACGTACACTGTAACCAGGCCAAAAATAGGTGCTTCAACTACTCCGTCCATTAAGGCTATTCCTTTCCGGATCATCCTCCTTTCTTCTCCAAAAACCATATTATCTTGGTCACTTGAAAGAGCACTACTCCATCGACTCATTGTGGATTTCCGCTTGAACACTAGAATATTTTTACCAAGGTGGATATTTTATTGCAAGAGTAGTATGGTGGTGTAACTTGGTAAAAGACAACCCGACCAACAACCTCGATACCGGGCAGCGTGCCAAGCGCGTCATCCCGTGGCGGCAAATGTTCCATTGGGCCCTCGGTTTCGCCGCGGCACCGTAAGCTATTAACCGACGACTATTACCAATTTACACATAGTAAAAGCAAGTGGGGGTCGAGACCACGTAAGTAGAAGAGGATTGCAAGGGAAGATTCAGCGGAAGGACGCCTTCAAAGAACAAGGTGTTCAAATCCGCAATGGATTTAATTTAAAACATTCGAAAGTGTTCTATTGGGACATCCACAATAAGTCAACACAGTATCCTCTATCATGCAAACACGATGGATTATGCAAAAGCAACTTCCAAACCTCCACTTACAGAACCAACACTCAAGCACATGCTCTCACACTTCTCCTCACAACACCGCCTCCATGGCAAGGCACCCATCAAGCTACAAATGGGGTACAAATGAAAGACTAGAACATGGGAAGACAACAACGGAAAACAAACTAAGGGTACACCTCCACTAGGACAACTAGTTCGCTTCATTGGAACCACCGACTTCCTTCTCTGCTCCATCCTAGCGTCCCCCCTCTTCTTTGGTGGTTGAGTGAGGGGCAACACGGGCTCTTCTTCCGATATCTCCTGGTGGCGATGCTTTGGTGGCATTGTGGAACTAACCCTCTTCCTTCCGCTGGGTGGACAGGGGACTCCCTCCAAGATTGGGCGCCCAACCCTTCCATGACAAGTGCCCTATGCTTGTCCCCGGTGACAAGATAGGCATCCTTCAACTCTTGGACATGCCGGTCTTTAGCCTTCAGAAGTCCTCTCAAGGCAAAGAACAAGACGCGCCTTTTCTGGTCGGCCCGTATCGGCATGAGCTTCAGCAAGTTGCACCTCTAGCATCCTCGAGAAGATCTCGGCCTCCCCGGGCTCGACGAAGACACTTGTTTAGCTCGAGGGCCTCCGGGTCATACCGCTCATCCGCAGCTAGCAAGTATGTAGTCGTGCACCACAACCGACCACCCCGGTTGCAAGGCCGCCGACGAGCTTCCCAAACCAGCCCGATTCTTGTCCCGAGGAGGGAAGAACCGCATGGGAGAATGGGCAATGGGCTCTTCATAGACTTGGCAAAGGTGCCGCAGGGCCTTGCGAGCCACAACCCGATAGGTGTCGATGAAGCGAAACCCGCTTGCGGCCATGCTCCGTGCCGGTGGCTTTCGAACTTCTCACTTTTCCCAATGTAGACGGTGACCTCACATCGCTCGCTGCCAAGCTCCACATACTCACGGCCTTGATACACACGGTCTTTCACCCAAGCTCTTGTAGGGTGGCGCATGTAACCTTGGGAAAACCCTCGGTGTTCAGCAAAAGAGTCGCTAACCAAGTCTTCTCGCCATCTTTGGTGGGTGGTGGTTGCAAAGGCAAAAAGAGAGGGAAGCTTGGACTAGGGCTAGGCAAGCGGGGATGCACCGAAAGTGAGATTGGCAAGCAATGATGGCCCTATTTATAGGCAAAAAGGGGTTGTGGGCATAGCAAGGTCTCATAGAGAACCCGAGGTGAGAACCAAATGACAAGAATGCCTCGATTCTTTATGTGCTTGGACATAAGCGGTATCCCGTGACATAAAGGAACCGATATGAATGCAAGGCAGCGGTCCGACAAGAACGCCGAAAGAGTGTATGAAAAGTGTGAGACACGATAAACGTGACACGGCGAGCACGACGCTCAAAGCCACCGCACAACCTTATTCACTAACGGGGTTGCGTCGCTTAAAGAACAAAGAAACCTATCGGCGACATCGACATTACGACGCGTACCGCAACAACGCGCATCTACTCGACGGAGGAAAGCCTATTTAAACCTATTCTAAACACTAGTATAACAATAGGGCTATTTATATACTTCGGATGCAAACGCCCTAACTTTTTGTAGTAAAATGTTGTCAAATTTTAATTTAGAAAGGTTTTGAAGCTTTATTTTCTCATTTATGCTCGATACCACTGCGGGCGTAACCGCCGACTTAATGCGCCTCCTCGAGTACTTGTCTTCCATTAGACACTAAGTACCCAAGTGAGCACAATAAATCACCCGGGGCCGTTGAGCACACCCAAAGGGAGAACTCAAAAATCCACATTTTTCCATCGATCATAAATGAGAGAGTAAAGCTTACAATATTATTAACCATTTCATACATCACTTTAATACATCGAGTTTTCAGCGGAAATAAAATTTATTTTTAATGACAAGATACAAAAGTTCCTTGGAAAACATTTTTGGTGAGACTTTTAAAATAAACCCTAAGTCCGCAACGCGAAGGAAATTCTCGCTGAGCCCACCAGGAGATTTCCACACATAAAGTCGGGTTCATCGGCACCTCACACCGCAATGGGGTAGAACAAACCCCGAGTACTCAATTGTACTCCGCAAGACTTACCCGTCAGAGGAAATAAAAGACTCCAAGGGCATGCAAGGCTATATGGCTTGTGGGTTTATTGCATCCGCAAGAAGCATTACTAAATGTACATCCTTATATTTATTTTTAAGCGCATGATTAGTTCAATTACCTAACCATTCTAGGTAAGCACCTTTGCTACTTTCAAGCAAGAGTTGAGCAATCGTAACCATCTTAATTCCATCTTCCATATCTTACTACGATGCCGATACCGGTCAAGTCGCATCGACACGGCGGCGATTCGCGAATCAATGTCCCCACCGGGTACCCCGAAAAAACACGCCGCTTGCGCTACAAAAATACGCGCAAGCAAAGACCAACCCCTTCGGTTCCTCGCCGAGGCTCCGTGTCCCCGCCCCAAACTTGGACTCCGAGCCACCACTACCCGAGTCCCGGACTCAAGTATGGTCCTTGGACCTCCAACCTTTCCCCGCCTCCATTCAATCGGCACGGAAAGAGCCGAAACCTCGACATGAAAAAGAACAGTCTTCCCGCTCCCATAAGCAAGTATGTGCTCGGGATAATAAAATCGTGACTTGACCACCATCCATAGCAACGGACGGTCCTCAATCGACACAAAGCGGACAAGCCCAATCAAAGCCTCGCTTAGATTGCCCAACCAAGTCCAATCCAAATCCAAATATAGTCCCGCCCGGTCTCCAATTATTATCCATGTATAAGTATCATAATAAATATTTCCTATCTCTCGCGAGTGACCGAAATCACTCGCCTTCTACCGAAGATCTATAGCATAGCATTCTACACGAACCTGTCATACTAGTAGGACTCATAGGATAAAGATATATTTATGCGGGTGGATTTCCATTCAATTCCTTAAAACGTAAATGCACAAAACATATTATTTATATAAAGTGCAGAAATAGTAGGGGTTATGAACCGGGGCTTGCACGGGGTGCGATTTAACCAAAGTTAGCATTCCATCGCAGTGATACGATCGGCAAGGCACCATCTTTCAGCAACTCCAGATGACTTCACGATCCATCGTTGTTCCTATTACGATATACGCGGATGCAATGCAGAGACGTAAATAAACAACGATAATCGCATCACGCACGCTTCTCGCATGCTACGCGTTAGCTCTAGCGTGCTAGGCTACGTACCTACATCGCCAGAGAACACATCTCTTCCGAACTTAGTATTTTATTTGAACCAAACACGTTGCTTTATTCATTCATCGGTTTAATATGTATTTTAAACTAGTGCTCTAGTTATACAAAAACCCAACACGTTTCTTTACTTTGTTTTATACATATTCCAATTAATTAAAGAACTCCTAGAAATATTACAGAACTATGTGAGATAAAGATATATTAACAGGTACGTAGATCATGATTTTAGGAAGCTAACAAAATTGTTCCATGATTTTAGAACGCTATTACGAATTTATACAAAATCTACAAACCAGAGAAGATTTAATGACTTTTAGGAGGAAAAGGCTAACAGCATGTACGCACTCTAACCAAACTCACGTATGAGCAAAGAAAGTGCTCGCGGACGTGATGCGCGGCGGCCGCGGCATCTCGGCAAGCTAAGGCAGCTAATAAAAGGCTAATGAACCGAGTGGTGCAGCAGCTTACAGAGGTTCGTATGAAGGTGATAGCCGAGCTAGAGACAGCCCAACCGTGATGGCCACACGAGTGGCGCTTGGCAGCGAGTACGGCGCCGGCGAGACGTCCGAACTTGGTCGAGTGCGAACGACTGAGGCTCGACGTGGTTGGCTATCTAGACAACTTTCATGGTTACCTTTGGTGCGAGAACTTAGGCCAGGAAGCGCGGGCTGCGCGGGCTGCGTGCATTTGTAGGAGAAGGGAAACTCCATTTCTACGTGGAGGTGCCAGGCGCAAGCGGCAACAATGGTGCAGCGTAGGGACATGGCCACGCGGGTATTACAGTTCAAGTCTCCGGCCGCTAGCGCTCAGACAGCTATAATAACTTCGGCCGTACACACGCTGGCTCAGTGCTCCGCTCGGCCAATATTGGAGCAGTAGGTCTGCAATGGCTTCAGAGTAGAGGCACATCAACATTGAAGAGCAAACGCTAGTGCAGGGACACGATCGCGACGAGGATCATGGCCTTGTGGTGCAGCAGGGCTCATGCTTGCCTTGGCGGAAGTGGCTTGGTTGCTAGCAAACCTGCACACGTCCTTGTTCATGATCGACTAAGCATGTGCCGCCGCAGCTTCATTTAAGAAGACGAGGACAAGGGCAGGCAGAGAAACGTCTCGTCGTCACTGTATCGAGATCAGGGGCATCCAAAGTGAAGTGACAACGCTGGCAGGGTGCAGCAACAAGCAGCCGCGAGTAGACATGCATAGTTTAGCTATGTCGATCCCAAACGTGCGGTGCAGTGCATGGTGCATGGCAGCAGCAGTGGCCATCGGTAGTGGAGATAAGCCAATATTGGCTTTGATTAATTACTCGGCAATCATAACAGCATCGCCTCCTTCCCTGAGCTCAAAGCAAGGCCACGCACTGCATGCGTGTGTATATCGTGTGTGTATATATAGTATATGCGCGTGTGTATACATACATACATTTAGAAACTGAGTGCTAGCGTGAGTCACACACACACGTATATATATCCATATATTTCTACATATATATCTATATATGCCCATGTACATTTTTATATTTAACTATTCGTTTGTTTTTAATGCCAAAGGTTAACACTAGTTGCTTTTATTCTTTTATAGAAACTCGTAACTTCGCACACCGAGTAAATTAACTTAGATATTTGTCTATTAGTGCAAACAGAACAGCTAGTCACACAAGGTTTGTTTATCATTTGTGAGTGTTAAGAAATTTTGGAACCTGTGAAACTCATTTCGCTAATTTCTTTTAAGCATTAATGTTAGTGCTAAGCAAGCTCAGAACACCAGGGGTGTTACAATCAACCCCTTTTAAAAGAATCTCGTCCCGAGATTCAGAGCGAGAACGAGAAGGGAAGAGAAACGATTAGCATACACAGATCCGAAAGCACACTTTCGAGAAAGGTTACACGATTTTGAAAACTAAACCACTCAAATCTAGAACAACACAGCTAAGAGCACGGACGAACAACTAAACGCCTAATCTAACAGCCTAGATAAGCGAGGGCAATGCAGAACAACAGGATAATGATTATCCGTGGACATGGCAAAAGACCAACAGATCCAGAAACAGGAGTGTGAAAACTCGATCATTGCAAGCGCTAAGATGAAAAGCATCCCGAGAACAAATACTTCAACGAACGCCATATCTGGTATCTCTATGTCCATCCGCTCCTTCCTTCCGGCTTGGTGGCTTTTCCAATCCTTCTCCACGACGAGAACCGGTGGAGAGAAACAACTCAGAGCTCCACTCCGATCTGGAGATGGGAAAGGAAAAAGGGGGTAAGGGGATTTTATAGCTAGGTGGGCAGAGGTGGGGCACAACACGCCGGGAAGTAGGGCGGGTGGAGGAGCATCGCCGGCGGGTGCCGGACAAGATTGGCCATGGCACGCTTCCGCTGCGCGAACCAAGGTGGGGAGAGGGAGAGGATGAGATGGATGGGTTTGCTGGCAAGGAGGCGTGCGAAAGGCTGTTCTAAAAGGCGAGAAGAAGGGGGGGTCCGGTACGGGGACGAGGGCGAGTGTTGAGAGCCGACACGAGTGCAGGAAAAAGGAGGGGCGCACTGCGCGAGGCGGCGAGTGCGGCACAACACTGTAGCCATGCGCGAGGCGGGCACTAGTGCAGGAGATATAGTGGGGACACGCAAAAAGATATAGTTTTTGTATTTACAGCTGAACAACAGAAAAAAACGTAACTTAAATTAATAACTAATGTTAAAATAGCAGGAAAATACAAATAGATATTGGTTATTTGGTATTTCATACCTTTTTTTTACTCCTTACACTTTACTTCTTTGCGATCAATTCTTCTTGATTTGTTGATTCCTGAAAATACATGGAAATTTTTTTGTTAGAATAAGTACTATTGAAATCGAAGTAATGGAAACACAATATAAATGTAATGTGCAGTAAAGAAGCTCTGTCCATTTTCATGGCTATTCTGTAAAAGCAGACGCATGTCCCCAGCCATGTGGTGTCCTTGCTTTGTCACGCTGTAGCTTGAAGCAAATGTCAGCAAATGTTCTTGCATCTCTATAAGTGGAAGATGGAGTGTTGAGTTCAGGTGATAAGGAAGATGGTGGTAGGGGAGCGACGCTGCGGGCTGGCGCCGTGGCTGGGGCGGACGCGGCAGGAAGGTCAGTGGACGGTGGCCCTGATGTTGGTCGCGATGGAGATTTTTTCAGCGACTGCGACGGCGGCGACGGGGACGGGCAGCGGATTGGTTGCTGGTGTGTGGGGCGTCCGCGCTATGCCGTCATATCCGGGACCGGGTTAGTTGGTGGTGTCACAGCCGAGGAGCTCGCTCCCGTGGCGGCAGCGGCGGGTGACCCGCGAGGCTCCAGCAGCGTAGCGCCGTGGCTGCAGGTTGGATGCGGAGGTCGATTTCCATGGCCTGGATGGACTCTGGAGGATTCAGGATGGTTCTTGAGGAGCGTACTTGGCCCTGTTTCTCACTGTTCGATTACAGCAGGAACGATCGTATGGCTTACAAATTGTTGGTGACGTGGCCCAATCTATGGCCGAGAAATGGACCCAGTTTTCGTTTTTAGAGATACGCGACGAAACTCCGGGAGCATTATTCGTGATGCCGTGCAGCGCCTGTGTGTGTTCTTTGGTGATTTGTTGAAATAATGCAAATTGACTTGGGTCGTTCGGTTGGCTCGTTCCAGATTCCCCGGCCCAGAACAGTTTTAGGGCTTCTTTTCCATTTTTCGTAATATCCCACACTAAGTTTAGAGATCCCGACAAGTGTTCGAGCAAGAGTTTGCCTTAGTTATTCTAAGAGCAAGGCCAAGTTTCCACCCTCTTATAGATCAATGGATAGAAAAACTTTTGTAATCTTGTTGATTTTCTTTGTTTCTTTCTATGTATCCTGATTGTACTCTGTAACAACTTTATTTTAATAGAATTCCAGTAGGGGTGCAAACACCTCCTATTTCATAACAAAAACAAAAACAGTTCTAGTGCTATTTGAATCCACAATCTCTTACAACATAAAAAGAACAAAGAGGAGACATTATTTTGGTGCGACATTCGCTTTGAGTCTGCCCAACCGCCACCCCATGCGAACCCAAAGGGAGAAAAGGAAATGAATCGTCCATGCGACCTAATAAAGGAAGGAATTAACCACGTAATAAAGGAAAGAATTAACCATGCAATAAAGGAAGAAAAAGGAAACGAATCGTCCATGCTACCTGATAAAGGAAGAAATTAACCACACAGTAAAGGAAAGAATTAACCACACAATAAAGGAAGGAATTAACCACCCACGTTGGTTGTTGCGATAAAAAATAGGAATAGGAAGGAAACCGCACCCCTCCCCATGCCCAAGCGAATTTAGAAGGTGCGATCAATCACGCCCTCCCCACGCGCACACAAATTTGGACGGTGCGATCCTCTCCACCCATGCGAATTTGGAAGGTGTGATCAATCACACCCTCCCCACCCGCACGCAAATTTGGACGGTGCGATCCTCTCCACCAGTGCAAATTTGGAAGGTGCGATCAATCACGCCCTCCCCACCCGCACGTAAATTTGGAAGGTGCGATCCTCTCCACCCATGCGAATTTGGAAGGTGCGATCAATCACGCCCTCCTCACCCGCATGCAAATTTGGACGGTGCGATCCTCTCCACCCATGCGAATTTGGAAGGTGCGATCAATCATGCCCTCCCCACACACACGTAAATTTGGAAGGTGCGATCCTCTCCACCCATGCGAATTTGGAAGGCGCAATCAATCACGCCCTCCCGACGCCCATGCGAATTTGGAAGGTGCGATCAATTACGCCCTCCTCACCTGCACGCAAATTTGAAAGGTGCGACCCTCTCCACCCATGTGAACTTGGAAGGTGTGATCAATCACGCCCTCCCTACGCCCATGCAAATTTGGAAGGTGCGATCAATCACGGAAAAAACTTGGGTGGCCGCGTGGCGCATCGGATGCCCGGGTGAGCTCCCTCCCCGGATGCACGACCGCGGCCGCGGCCCGCGCATCGATGGCTGCCGAAGTCGAGCGTTTGCTATGGTAGAAACGAGTGCGTCCGCATATTAGGCTTGGCTCCCTCGGCTCCACTTCCCATCGGCTCGGAAGTCCGATCGTCAAGATTTGTTCGCTTCGTCTTCATATGCCAATAGCAGAGGAGAACTATCCTGTCCACCATCCTAAATCTTCTGGTTGCCTGGCTGTTTTGGTTGGGAGGTTTTCGTTCCCCTTTGCACAAAGATACAATGAATGATAGTGCCTGTTCTTTTTGACCGAACCGGTCGGGTAGCCTCCGACCTCTCTTTTTTTAATTAAATGAATGGAATGGTACAAGAAAGATTACAAGGCTGCTAGGCCCAAAACAGGAAAAAAAGCAAAATCTATACATAACTATCTCTCCAAGATTGTAATGCAAGACGCCTGGAAGGTTTGGCCTTAAGACAAACCATACTAAATTCTTATATGAACACTCTTTTCCATTCATCGAAGTCCTGCTGTCCATTTTGAAAGATGATAGCATTTCTCGTTTTCTATAGGGACCAGCAAGCACAGATCACTATTTCTCTGAAAATGATGCTGTTGAAGGTCTCTTTAGCCTTAATAAACATGTCAAAGGGCCTCAAATTGCTGTCCCAGATGATGTTCAGAGAATCCCTGAATGGACAATTGAAGAATAGGTGGAAATATGTTTCTTCACTGTCAAGATTGCAAAGCACACAACTATAGCTCGGCAAGAACATGTTTTTCCTTTTTAGCATGTTACGAGTATTCAGTCTGCCTCTCTTACCAAAGAACCAAAAGAAGAATTTTTTATTTCCCAAATTGCTGCCGGACCAGATCCATTTGAAGATGGGGGACGTTGGGACCGAGCCAGTTAACACTTTGTAGGCCTTCTTACTGATGGTGCCTGTTCTTCAATGACTACATTCGATCACTTGCAAACTGCAGCGGCGGCGGCATCATGCAAACTGCAACAAGTCAAAATAAAGCTTCAGCTAGCAGGACGACGATGCAGCAGCGGCGGTGCCAAAGTAGGCTTGCTTCTCATGACTGCGTTCAACGGCCATGGACCTGCTGCCCTCCCCGTTGCCGACCTGCGTGCCGGCGCGAGGTTACGATGGTCGGCGGGGATCGGCCCCTACAGGTCGAGCTTCAGTCATGGGCGAAGCGCCGTCCATTCCAGGCATCTCCAGATGCCCTTGCTTTTGTCAATGGCGGCTCTCCGCGTTGAGGGGGTCGTCGACGGTCCTTCCGGAGTTCATCCGCGGCGGCCAGGGCGTCGAGGCGCGGCGGCGTGGGGAAAAGTGAAGCAGAGCCGAGCCGTCTGTCCGTTGCGGAGCCGATTACGACGTGAGGCAAACGAGCTGGGGAGGCAGAACTTTGCATCGCGCGTGCATCCGTCCGATGGCAAGCTAGCCCACGTGGCCGAAATCTAGAGGGGGAGCTCACCAAGGCGCACGTGAGCCCTAGGCGCACCCAAGTTTTTTTTCCATCAATCACGCCCTCCCCACCCGTACGCAAATTTGGAAGGTGCGGTCTCTCTGGCCTCCTCACCCGCACGTAAATTTGGAAGGTGCGGTCTCTCTGGCCTCACCACCCGCACCAACGGTCAAGTATGCGTACACAGACCCTTGATAATATTATCTTAGGAGAATTACGAAGAAGCCCATAAAATAGAGTTTAAAAACCGCGATATACATGATTGATTATGTTACTTTCACAAAAATTATATAGATTAAATGTCGCTTTAATATCATTGTTTAATTTCATAGTATTGTTATCTTATCATGCGATCTATGTGTTTTTATATAAAATTTAGTTATCCCGTAACAACGCACGGAGCGTTTAACTAGTAAAGAATAAGGTCTAGTTGGATTCTTTCCGTTGGGTCATTCCTTGGTAACCAAACAAGCTCGGTAGAGCCACGGCAGACCCTCTGCCTCATCATCAAATACCAATAATAAAATAATGCATGCAGGTGCCGTCTTATGCGTTCGTCGCATTGCAAATTGCAAATTCATCAATGTTGCTAGTAGTTACCAGATCGTCAGAAAAAAAAAAGTTACTTTGTTTGTGTTAAGAATTCCTCAATCAGAGGAAATGATGGGCTCATACCATATGGGCCTTGGAGGCTACCATATATGCCCTGATGGCTACATCTATATAAAGAGACTATACGTGTACCTATAATGACTAATGAAAAGATGACCTCCCTCATATACATCTGTGTCTCCGGTGTTTTTCTCTTGGGATCGGGTAAGGTAAACGGGATCTATCTACAACTTCTACACGCCTCATTCTTGGATCAGGAACGGGAAAACGGATCTGGTAATCCGTGAATAGGCCGATTCTCAACACGTTATCAGCAGCTCTACCGTTGGGTGAGTCGTTCTTGATCATGGTTTTTAGATCAATTTGTATTTGCCATGGATAATGACGAATTGATCTATTTTATTTCCGATCTGCCATGGTTCATGGATGCGTCGACTGAGGCATGCGCGGCGGCGCAAAAATCAGCCACCGCGTGCACCGCGTGGACTGCGCTTGGACTGCAGGAGGCCAGGTCACATCACACATGGATGCATGCAACGCATCTGGCTCTTGGTAGGCGCATGCGCCATCATCGGTAACATGCATACATGGATATGATCTGCATCTTGATCTAGAAGAAGAGGCCACGATGAAATCATCATATAATTTGCCTTTGAATCAAAGTAATCTCTATTTAGATTTTGCTAATCATAGATTGAATTTTCCCCTTGACATGACTTGCGTCATCTTGATCCGGCAACACGTGAGCGTTGGAGCCATACATCCTTGCGCTCAAGGCTGTGCCGCCAGGAGCCGCTCGAGCAGCCGTGGTCCGTGTGGATCCGATCTGCACATCCCGCTGGCTACATGGAGTTTGATCTCCAGTGCCGGCCACCGCCCGTCGTCGTGGATGCTGTGAACATACTATACATGCACATGAGATAGATTACGAGCATGTCATATCGTCGAGGTTCTGATCCTGCAGCTGGAGGTCTCCAAAATTGCGTAAGCCGTCTTGATCTATAAGTATTATATTAGATCAGTATTTTTCCCCATTAATCAAGATTTGGTCTTGATTTGCACGTTGACATTTGTTTTTTTCCTGATCTCGTCTGTGGCATGTCCGTACGTGATCTATTTGCCAATGAGCCATGAACATGCTTAACCCATCATGAGGGCGTTAACTCCCGCGAGACGAGATGGATGGCCGATTGCCATGCCCCGTGCAATGCGCCAGCAAGCATTATCCTTCCTGTGGCCAAGTCGACGAGTAGGCAGGTCATCGCCTAGCCTATATGCCCTATGCGGCATGAATGCATCAGAGATCACAAAACAGACTACGGTATGTATGGTTGAAATTTATTTGATAAATTTCTCTACTAGATTAAATCCAGCAGATATAATAGTTTCTAGTAGATTACATAGTTGCTCGGTGCATAATCTATCAAACAGTTTTGCTACTTAGTCATGGTCGAAACTTGAACTGCACCGATGTGGTGGACATGGCAGCCAGCTATCTTGCCACTGCGGCTGGCACAACGCTCACAGCGAGCTTGGCACCGCATCCAGGACCTGCATGGCCTCAATCTCCAAACCACCGGTCAACATTGCTCACTGAATCGTGCATGTTAGACGTAGCGCTGAGCAAGGCAACAAGTTGCCACACGGAAGCTTGCAGATGCAGTAGCCCCCTCGGGCGCCATCGCCGCCATGATGGAACCTTAGCCTGTCGCTAAATACATGCGTGCCCTCAATATTTTTTTCAGCCATACAGATCTTTAATTAATCCAGCAGAATAATTTGCTTTGTTTACCGTATATGTATATATATCGGCATCGCTTACTGGCATGAACGGTGCGTCTGAGCCGGTGCTCATTATTGCTTTTCGTCGTAACCACGTGAGTGGGCTGGATGCCAAATGCTGCTATATATCTCCCATGTGGATGCCGCTGAATGGCAATTGTGGCTTGATGCCTCACCATGACACTGCCTTGTGGAGCATTGTGTGACCGATTACTCTTTGTTCTTGCCATCAAACCGGCCTAAGTCAAGGATATTAGCATTCTTTTAAGGCGGCAACATTCTTTGCGTGTAATCCTGAAGATTTTATGTGGTGGATTTATCCTTTGTGGATGAGCATAATGCATGGCTCGCGGATGTGACACAAACTGGTTGCACTCTTATTGTTGGGTCGTGCACATTTGTGCCCATGATAACTCGATCCTGTCACAGCCTGCAATTGCATGGCATCGTCGTGTCTATACCAACTAGTGCAAGCACTTGCTGAATATTTTCATGCTAGCCTATATTATTCTAGAGAGATGGAATCTCGTTTGTGAGGCTTGAAGCCACTAGCATGTATAATAGCAGTACAGTCTCATGGATTTTTTGTTGTCACACGCTCGCCTGTTGTTGAGCCATCATTTTTTCATATAAGCACAACACATACATCCATGTTGACACGTGCCATCGATGCCACGGAAATCATGCAGTGTGATATTACATCATTTTTTCAGTGTTTTTTAAGCTTCCATAAATTTGTGTTAAATTGTTAGACCCCCTTGGAAGTTTAATAGGGTTTATGTTTTCCATGCAATGTTTATATATTTGATTGTATTTTATGGGGTATATAATCCCGAAGTATTATTCTAAGACCACTATAAATACCATAGAAAAGCACATATGCTTGGAAAATTCTGGGAAATTTAAAAAAACATATATGGCTATATGTACGACCACTTTTTCTCTCCATCTAGCACTGTCTATAATGCTTTGGTTTATTACTTGAAGTAACCTGAAGAAAAACCATTGCATAAGACTTGTTGGTATAATACACACTTGAATTTGGATTTGGGATTCATTTGTAACTTCATTGAAGGGAGATATTACCTTGCATAGGTATGATTTTTAAACATGGTAATATTGGCTTACAACATTATATTAGTCGGGATAACAAATCTCGTACCAATATTGTCCTTTATGTGAAGTAACCTCTCCATAAAGACAACAACTCCCCTGAAGGATTTTTTTTCCCTGAAGGAATATGGTTATAAGTCCAAATGCACCAAAATATGTGAATTCCTTGAACGGGATAAAGACACATATATGACCCAATAGAGATAATAAAAAAGAGGAACCAAAAGCAATAAAAAAAGTATATCTTATAAGCACATGTGCATTCCATGAGCTTTTGCTATGCATGTGTATACTTGACGATAGCATTATCCACCTGAAGATTTGGAATTGAAATATCCTCTGAAAAGTTATATGACATATTTGGTGCTACTAGCAATACGCCCCATTCGCTAGTTTTGTGGACAGTGATGTCTTATTGTGTATTAAAGATTCTTGAAGAATCTGTAGTCAATCCCTAAAGGAGTCACGACTATTATGAATAGAGAAAATTATCATATAGGGAATAATGATTATTAATCACATCTCGAAGATGTGTCTTTGCAACTTTGTGTTGCACAAATATGCACTCTAATATATGCATGACAATGCTCTTAGCATTATTCTTTATTCATATTGTTCTTGAAGAGCAAAGTGAAACAAATGTCATGAAGACTAACTATTGTGAAATCACATCTTGTAATCTCCCTTGGACTATTCATGCCTATGTTTATTTGCAAATAACGACTAAGGTCGTGGCAATGGATGACCTCAATGAATGTTGTCATCGGGGGAGTATTTACATGATATTGATCAACTCATGAGACTTTGAAGATCTCAAATAATACCCGAAGGTGTTGTTCTACAGAGTGAGTTTGAAAGCTCTATTGAATTGAAACCTCTATCATGACACCATTTAAGTAAGTGGGTTTATTGTTTATGTATAGTTTTATTCATGTGTTCTAGAAGTAGCATGACATGAAGGTTATATATGAAACGATCTTGACTATGCATGCAGTATTCTTGCTAAGTCTCTATGTGCATATGCTTCGTGTTGAAGGTGTTTTTGGCATAGTGAGATATTTCTGTAAGGTTCAGGGGGAGAATTCACCTAAAGTATTAGCCCTTGAACGGGATTATAGAGAATTCAAAATAATATGATCCGTATAAGGTCACAACTTGTCCGTAAGACATGTGTTGTACTCTTTTTTTTTTTGATGAGTTTTCCTGAAGTTTCTCATGTAAGGTTTTTAATGAGGCAACAATGTGCAAATGCATTTAATGACAATAATGTATTCTTTCTCCATATTTTTTTTCCCATTGGGTTTTTGGAGTTTTAACGAGGCATGTATTTGTCATGGTATTCGCCCAAGGGGAGTGTTAAGAATTCCTCAATCTCACCCCTAGGAATGATGGGCTCATACCATATGGGCCTTGGAATGGCTACCATATATATGCCCCGATGGCTACATCTATATAAAGAGACTATACGTGTACCTATAATGACTAATGAAAAGATGACCTCCCTCATATACATCCGTGTCTCCGGTGTTTTCTCTTGGGATCGGGTAAGGTAAACGGGATCTATCTACAACTTCTACACGCCTCATTCTTGGATCGGGAACGGAAAACGGATCCGGTAATCCGTGAATAGGCCGATTCTCAACAGTTTGCTTCTTTCTCCAGCTCCACGTACGACGGAGAGAGAGCGATCAAATCCAGGGGACGGCACGACGGACAATAATAGGTAGCCGCCGTAATTAATCGTATTTGTGCCGTGCACGAACACGCACACGCCAGCAACTTTATATTTAGCCTTTTCTTAGTGGAAGTTACAAGTTTCCTTTTGGATGGGAAATTCAGAATTTTGGGTTGGTGAAATATTTTGGGTTGGCCTACTGTAGTACTTTTCGTTTGTATTTGATAATTATTGTTCCATCGTGGACTAACTAGGTTTAAAAGATTCGTCTCGTACTTTCCAACCAAACTGTGCAATTTATTTTTTTATTTAACTATATTTAATATCTCATGCATGCGATAAAAGATTCGATGTGACGGGTACTGTAGCACTTTTCACCAACTGAACACATCATTTGTCACGCTGCAATGCACCAGTGACCAGTAATAACTACCACCACCACGGAGCCCCGATCGAACGACCCCACCACTCCCTCGTGCTGACTGTGCTTGCGAGTTTGCCACGAAGCTCACTGCAAGAGAAAGAGCTTCGTGTGTGAGTGTGTGTCCGTGTGTGTGAGGCAGAGTAGATGGCGAGGCACTTCGTGCTCAACACCGGCGCCGAGATCCCCTCGGTGGGGTACGGCACCTGGCAGACCAAGCCGGACGTGGTCGGGGACTCCGTCTACGCCGCCGTCAAGGTTCCGCACAGCCGCGCCGTCCACTCGCCCATACCTCCTCTCTATACCTCACGCGCTTTGATTTCTTCTGATCATCATCCCCCTGCTCTAGTTCCTTTTTCTGAGATTTTTTGGACCTCCCGGCTTGCAGGCAGGGTACCGACACATCGATTGCGCCAGGGCGTACGGCAACGAAAAGGAGGTAGTAATAATCACTTCTGCATTCCAAGCATCATCACTCACGACTACTACTGTACTTTATATGCTTGTCTCGATTCAAATTGATTGATTACGTAGTAACCATTATTGCAGTAAGGAAAGAGTAACATCCACTTCCCGTTCGGATTATCCAGATTGGTTTGGCGCTGCAGAAGCTATTCCAAGAAGGTGTGGTGAAGCGTGAAGAATTGTTCATCACATCTAAGCTATGGTATATACGCTCAAAGCTTCAGGGCTGATTATCCAGATGTTTATCAATTCATCACTTTCTTGTAGGAATTTCTTTGCAATTCAAGTTTAGTGTGTATCCAGATGCTCGTTTAGGAGGTTTATATTTTCCCTCATGTCTAATTGATCTGTGATTGGCTATATGTTTTAGGCATGATCATCATGCTCCAGAAGATGTGCCGGAGTCACTTGACAAAAGCCTGAGCGACTTGCAACTTGACTACTTGGATCTTTACCTCGTATGCATCTTCCATTTCAGACTCATGTTTCTTTTTCCTTTTTGAAAAATTGCCAGGAGCTCTGCTCTGCCTTTCTATTAAGAGGGGAAAAAGAGTTTATCATGTACAATCAAAACCAGGGTAAAACATCCTGGGGAGCAGAGTCATGTTTCACTACCTATTTGCTCTAATCTTACCTATGCCTTTTTACTATCTCACTTTATTATGTACTTATATGCTCTTTTTTTTCCTTCTTTATTACCGAGGCATTTGAACATTTCCTTTTAGTATAAGCAGAGTAAACTCTTAAAAAAAATAAGGCACCCCAGCAAGCAAGGGGTATTGATCTGGATCGCAATATAATAAACCTAAAATTTTAAGAGGTTTATTGGACATATATGTGCTATCCATGCCAATCCATTGGTCAGTAAATCTATATTTATAATCCGGAATCAAGATCCTCTATTGTCCATGGATATGTGGGTTCCTATTCTGTAATGTAGTCATTCACACCCACATCCAACTCAATGAATGTCCAAGCGCCCACCATTTAACACACATACATGTTTCTCTATATGGTTTGCTACAGATTTATATTATATATTTTGTGTGAATTGGTTTATTATATCAATGTTACTGTGGGTATCATGTTTGGCATCCTGAATACATTATAGAAAAGATATTATATGTTTGGTGAATTTGACCGGTTTTTTAATTGAATTATGTTTTTTCTTTGACATAGAGTAAGATGATTACCTATATTGGAGCTATTTAACATTATTTTAATGATTTTTCATGAATGATTTTGTAGATCCACTGGCCATTTAGACTCAAGAAGGGGACCAATGCGAGTAGCCCTGATAACTTTCTTCCACCTGACATCCCAGCTACTTGGGGAGCAATGGAAAAATTATATGATACTGGCAAAGCTCGCGCAATCGGTGTGAGTAACTTCTCAACAAAAAATTGGGTGACCTGCTTGCCGTAGCTCGTGTACGTCCAGCTGTTAATCAGGTGGAATGTCATCCGGGTTGGCAGCAAACTAAGCTCCATAGCTTTTGTCAGTCAACTGGTATTCATCTCACTGTAAGTCTGCAGCACACTTAAGGGGCTGACTTGCTTAAGTTAAACATTGAAGGGCTACTTTTGTTCTTATTCTTACTTACTTTGTACCTGCATTTTGTAGGCGTACTCGCCGCTAGGTTCACCTGGTTCGGCTTGGTTGAAGAGTAACGTGCTGAATGAACCAGTCGTCACCTCGATTGCAGAAAAACTTGGGAAATCTCCTGCACAGGTGGCCCTGCGCTGGAATATTCAGATGGGTCACAGTGTACTACCAAAGAGCCTGAATGAAGGAAGGATAAAGCAAAATCTTGATGTTTATGATTGGTCTATTCCAGATGACTTGCTTGCAAAGTTCTCTGAGATTAAACAGGTCTGTGTTGCTCTTTTTTTAATACTCATTAAATGACGAGAATGTTGCATTTTGATATTTTTTTTATTATGAATTAGACATCTTTATAGGAGGAGATTATATTTTGAAATTTTACCATGTGAAAATTCATAGGATTACCCTGACAACTGATAATTTGCTAGAATCTAGTCTTTGCATAGATCTTTTTTTTTTTTTTTTTTGTTGCCTGAACATGATAAGAAAAAGCATCATGACTCCTTGTGATACCAATTGCTTCGTCGAAGAAATAGCCGTAACACAATTTCCAAATGTTTGATGCAGCCTTGTTTAGTGCCGTATAGTTCTTTCTCCAATCAATTTTGTTCAGGCATAGGCATAATATTATCATTTTTTCCCTCTTTTTTTGTTTGTATTTTCAGTGGGAAAAAACAGTTCAGAGGACCATTTTGAATTCCTCTAGACTTTTTTCAAATCAATTTATCTCGTTATTATTTACTTTCTCATAGAGTTTTGTTTTCATAGTGCAGACTCTGCAGAGTGCATCTGACTACTACCTTATTTTGTGATCTTCAGGTTCGGCTGCTCACAGGCAACTTCACGGTTCATCCACGGAGCGTTTACAAGACCCTTGAGGAGCTCTGGGACGGGGAACTTTAGCATCGATCTTGGAGTTAAAAAAAAAACTTGTCACGAGTCACGAGCTAATAAGCGATCTCATCCCTAGTGTCACCTTGGATGTTGGTTTTATGTTTTGAGTGAACCAGCTAATCACCCTGGCTGCACCAGTGCTACCAGTACGTATCTGCATCGGACAATTGGCATCGCCTATACTCTGCTTAATGAAAAACACGCAACGGCGTGGTCTTCAAAAAAAAAAAAAAATTGGCATCGCCTATATGTATGTACACAGTGTTATAGTATATTTACTTATACATGAGGATAATAACTTATCTGTGCCTGTGAATATGATTAGCACATTAACACTATTGTGCCTGTGCTGTGCGTAGCCTCTAGCACTGCACATTGCACAAAACAAATGCCCGTTTTGAACAATGCGCGTTGGCGATGCTCCAACAAAAAAGGAAATGCGCGTTGGCGTGGCGGGTCTGTGATGGGCTCTGTTTCGTGACAGGCCACCGTCAAGCCCAATCCGAAGCCACGCGCACAATCGGAGAATCGGCCCAGCTGATGGGAACGTTGCGATGAGCCCCCAAGCGGGAGCACAGCAAAAATCCTTCCTTTCATTTCGGCTTCCGTTCCACGTGGAAAAAATTCAGACGAAACGCGAAGCTCCGGTGGTGTCCTGGAGGCCTTTTCTACTCAAAAGTGAAAGGCTCGCCGAGCAAATTCCCGAAGAGAAAACGAGGCGCCGAGACAAGACAGCGGTGCCAAGTTTTTTTTTTTTTTTTTTTTTTTTGATAAACGTATCTGTATTTCGGATAAGGAAACCAAAGTACAAATACGAGACACGTACAAAGATACGGAGAAAACTGTATCAACCATACATCACAAAGACCCCTAGAAAATAAAGAAAAAACATCCATGCCCCTTGGATCTTCGTGATCTTCCTGATGCTTTGTCTTCCTCGCCGCCAGCCGTCACCACCGTCGAAGAAGAAGAACAGGACCATGAGCTGGGAGTGTCCCATCGCGTAGAAGCTTTGAACGGAGCCGAAATTGACACTCGTCGTGAAGGACGAGATGAAGCCGTCGGCGATACAAGGCGTCGGCAGGAACGCCCCAACACTCCCAACTCCCGGATCCGGACTCGCCAAATGGCGAACACCGTCGGAGGAAGAGAACCGAGCCGGATCCGCCCGCCCGGCAACCATACGACCCGCAAAATCTCCGAATCCAAAGAAAAGAGGCCGTAGACACCATCACCGGCAAAGACGGAGAAGCACCGGCCTCGGACTCTCTGAGAAACCTCGCCGACCTCTCTCAAGACACCGGAGGAGAGCACCGTCGATGAAGGAGAGGTCGCGACAGATTATTCGTTGACGCCGCCGACACCTTCATCTCGCCGACGACGCCCGAACACACACGCCGCAGAAGAAGCACTTCCCAAGAAACCCTAGCTACTCCATCCATCGATGGAAAGCGTAACCTAGACCTAGGTAAACTCCTACCTAATCTATTCACAGCCGCACGGCGATTCGCCGTCCCATCCCCTTCACCGACGGCGCTCCGGCCGCCGAGAAGGAGAAGCGCCAGCGAAATCGCCGCCGGAGACGCGGATCGCCTTTCTTTCGCCCTAGGCAACTGTAGCAAGGGGAAAGAAAACGAGAGAGTCTGTTCCAGCGGTGCCAAGTTAGGCGACGATGACATTTTTCAAAAAAAGCAGGCGGCGAACGGCGGTTTAGTCCACTGCTCGACGACGGCGGTGGGTGATCGTCGACGTCGACATGTGGCAGTAGCTGGCCTACGTGGCCGCTTCCGGGCCCAACGTAACCGTGACTCCGGTGCGCACAGACCACGGAGACACAAGGCCTGAAGCCGCTGATACGTTGGCATCAGTGATGCGTTTCAAGGGAAAAAAAAAAGGAAAGGGCGAACTTGTGATCCCGTCACTGCTTACGCTCGTGAGTCGTGGACGATCGACTCGCTCTTTGTCTTTGGCCCTCCATGAATTGCTGATGCCACTCGTCGTAGTGCGTGCGGATGATGTTACATGGTCTTCGATTGCGGACAAAAAGGTTCTCCACTTCGCGCTCCTTGTGTAGATGCCAGAAGAATAAGACAATACGATTTTAGACCATGTTTGATAAATCAGTAGCTGCTCTTGCTAGCTGACCAACAAATTTCATCATATATATATATATATATAAATAAAAATAGCTAGCTAACTCCTCGTGTTAGTTGAGTGCTATTATATATTATAGTGCTATTCAATTTCTATTTATTGTTGGAAGAGCACATACACAAAAACATACCTATAATAAGGACAATCACTGAATCAGCCTACCAAAAGAGAACACGTCCTCTACTGTGAGGCTAAAAGAAAGGTTGCACGTGGAGCAATTATTGGTTGGGTGCAGAGTCGAAATATTGATTAGATGAATTGCAATGTGAGCAATACAACCTACAAAGGCAATGATGTGTGTCCTTGTAGTCGGAAAGTCCATGAAAATGTTACCGAGCTCGTGAAAGAGTGTTTGTGCTACGATTCAAATCACAATAACTGAATCACCCTACAAAAAAGGAAATCACAGCACTGGAATGTTCAGGAGAGGCCAAAAGCAGAGTGCCCTTTCAAAGATCCGATCCCATGCCCATGCTCACACGCATGCTGTGTCAACAGTAATCAGCAGTGTGGCCCGTGACCGGTCGTTTTCACGGCCGGGAAACCAGAAACCCCGGTAAGCCACTTGGCGCATCCGCACCAGCCTAGTCGGAACCAAGGCCCGAACGAGCGAGGCCACCGGGTTCCCGACGCCCCGCGGCCAGCCGCCTCGCCGCCCTATATAGGAACCACTGACACCGACCCCTCTCTCACCCTCTCCTCGCGACCACCGCTGCTTCCCGTGCCCCGCCCGCCTTCCCCATTTCCGGTGTTGGTGCCGCGTGACAGAGCGCCCAGTGGCAGAGAGACGCAGCGAGAGGCGGCGATGGCGAGGCACTTCGTGCTCAACACCGGCGCCAAGATCCCCTCCGTGGGGCTCGGCACCTGGCAGTCTGACCCCGGCGTCGTCGGCGACGCCGTCTACGCCGCTGTCAAGGTCCGCATAAACCCACGCCCGCCTCCTGTTTTCTCCCCACTCCCTTTACTGTCTAGATTACATTTTTTGCAATCCTGTTTCCTGGGTCGTGGGAGAAGATTCTTCTTCTCCGAGAAATTTCACGTGATTGCTTTTGGATCGCGCAGGCGGGTTACCGACACATCGATTGTGCCAGATGTTATGGCAACGAAAAGGAGGTAACAATTAATAGTTTTGTACTCCCACTTCCAAATTGTGGCTTTTTTACTTTTTTTATTTAGGTATACTGGTATACATAGCTTTTGGTTGGTCACTCACTCGTTCAAAGCGTGTCGGCCAATAGTTTCACTTCCTTATGGTTCTCTTTTTTTTTGTATGTATATGACTTGTTATTTATTCTCCTGAACATGCATCCAGAAAAAACAATGATACAAATTCTGCAAACCATAGAAGAAATTCCTCCATGTGAGAATCATATCGTTATACTGGGAAATTTCTTGTCTCCATTTATTTTAACATTTACATGTGCAAAATATCTGTTCAGTATGGGCTTATAGTGAACCTGACTTGGGGTATAAGTAAAGGCCTGATTAAGGACTACTCTAAAGCTCAGTAGCTAAGTTGGGCTCACAAGCATAGCTCACAAGCAGCATTTACCCCTCTTAGGATAAGACATTTGTTGCCTGCGATATTGTCTTGATTCATATTGCCTAACAATTGGAGCAATGAAAGCCTCATATCCATTTTTGGATTGTCCAGATTGGTTTGGCTCTGAAGAAGCTATTTGATGAGGGTGTAGTGAAGAGAGAAGATCTGTTTATCACCTCTAAGCTATGGTATGCTCAAATCTCTGGTGATATTCCAAGATATATGTCTCATGCATCTCAAGTTGAATATATTGATGCCTATTTGAAGTTTTCAATCATTTATGTCGGCCTGATTTGGGGATGCTTATGTTTCCAGGAATGATCATCATGCTCCTGAAGATGTGCCTGAGGCACTAAATGAAAGTCTGAATGATTTGCAGCTTGACTACTTGGATCTTTATCTTGTACACATCTCCTATTTACAATTACATTTCAATACCTGATTTCTTCTATTCTGTGACCATTTACATCTCCCTTTGTGTGTGCTGAACTGCTGATACTCCTGTATTTTTATTATCAAGAGAAGTCTCCTTAGCAAGCTGAACTAATTTGTGCTTAAATGTTATCATAGTTACTGACAAAATTATATATCTATGCCAGTCTATTGCGTGCTGTTTCTTTGTATGGTTTCAAATGTGGAAAGCGGAAACATGGTTTTTTATGCCATCTATTAATATCTCCTATGCCCCAAATTCTGTCTGTTCATTTAGCCATATTACCATATTTCTTTACAACAACAACAACAACAACATAGCCTTTAGTCCCAAGCTAGTTGGGGTAGGCTAGAGATGAAACCCATATGAAACAAAGATAAAAAGAACGTAGAAAGGCACAAGACAAAAGGATAAAGATTAGGGTAGATAGAAAAGGAAACAAAGTCATGGTTCAGCACGTTAATAGCTAGCCTCCAAGCGCTCCTATCCAAAGCTAAATCCTTGGAGATATTCCACTCCTTAAGGTCTCGCTTAACCGCCTCGTCCCAAGTCAGTTTAGGTCGGCCTCTACCTCTCTTTACATTATCTACCCGCTCTAGAACTCCACTACGCACCGGCGCCTCGGGAGGCCTCCGTTGAACATGTCCAAACCATCTCAACCGATGTTGAATCAATTTCTCCTCGATAGGGGCCACCCCAACCCTATCCCGAATATCTTCATTCGAACTCTATCCCTTCTAGTATGCCCGCAAAACCAACGCAACATACGCATCTCGGTCACACTTAGTCGTTGGACATGTCGCCTTTTGTAGGCCAACATTTAGCACCATACAAAGATCGCCGGCGAATCGCTGTCCTATAGAACTTTCCTTTTAGCTTCGTGGTACCCTCTTGTCACATAGGATGCCGAAGCTTGACGCCACTTTAGCCAACCTCGCTGCGATTCTATGTCTAACATCTTCATCAATGTCGCCATCCTTCTGTAGCATAGATCCTAAATACCGAAAAGTCCCTTCTTGGCCACCACTTGTCCATCCAGGGGTGACATCCCCATCCTCGTGCCTAGTCGGGCTAAAGTCGCACATCATATACTCGGTCTTGGTCCTACTCAATCTGAACCCTTTCGACTCTAGCGTGTGCCTCCACAGCTCCAACTTCCTATTTACCCCCGCTCTACTCTCATCCACTAGCACCACATCATCGCCAAAAGAGCATACACCAAGGGATATCACCCTCGTATATCCCTTGTCACCTCATCCATCACCGAGTAAATAAATAAGGGCTCGATCTTGACCTTTGATGTAGTCCTATGTTAATTGAAAGTCACCGGTATCGCCATCACATGTCCGAACACATGTCGTCGCATCTTTGTACATATCCTTGATGAGGGTAATGTACTTAGTTGGGACTTTGTGTTTTTTTCTAAGGCCCACCACATGACGTTTCTCGGTACTTTGTCATACGCCTTCTCGAGGTCAATAAAGACCATGTGCAAGTCCTTCTTTTGCTCCCTAAATCTCTCCATCAACTGTCGTACTAAGAAAATCGCCTCCATGGTCGACCTCCCGGGCATGAACCCAAATTGGTTTTGGGTCACACTTGTCGACCTTCATAGGCGATGCTCGATAACCCTCTCCCACGGCTTCATCGTATGGCTCATCGGCTTAATCCCCCTGTAGTTAGTACAACTTTGAACATCTCCCTTATTCTTGAAGATTGGTACTAATATACTTCGCCTCCATTCTTTAGGCATCTTGTTTGACCGAAAAATGAGGTTAAAAAGCTTAGTCGACCATACTACCGCTCTCGCTCCCGGACATCTCCACACCTCAATGGGGATGCCATCGGGGCCCATCGCTTTACCTCCCTTCATCCTCTTCAAAGCCTCTCGATCTCTCGCCTCCCGAATTCTCCCTCACAAAGCGTCTACAAGTATCGTCAAATGAGTCGTCCAACTCAAAGGTAGGACTATCATTCTCCCCATTGAACAAACTTATCGAAATACTCTTGCCATCCGTCCTTGATCTCCTCGTCCTTCGCCAGCTAGCGATCTGTCCCATCCTTGATGCATTTGATTTGGTTTATGTCCTTTGTCTTCCTCTCACGTATCCTAGCGATCCTATAAATGTCCTTCTCCCCTTCCTTCGTGCCTAGCCGTTGGTAAAGGTCATCAAAAGCCCGACCCTTTGCTACACTCACGGCTAAACTGCAGCCCTCTTCGCTATCCTATAGCCCTCGATGTTGGCTGCACTTTTGTCGAGATGGAGGCGCTTGAAGCACTCCTTCTTCTCCTTAATAGCCTTTTGTACCTCGTCGTTCCACCACCGTGTGTCCTTCGCTTCCTTCTTGCCTCCCCTACTCACACCCAACACTTCGAGGCCACCTTCCGTACACATGTTGCCATCTCGCATCTTCTCCTTCTTCCCAAGGCCCCTCGCCTAGCATCCTCTCCTTAAACGATTGTGCCGCTTCCCCTCTAAGCTTCCACCACTTCGTCCTCGTAATCTTGACACGTTTGTCGGTGGGCACGCACCCAAAAACGAAAGTCCGCCACTACAAGCTTGTGTTGAGGGACCGCACACTCCCCGTGTATCACCTTACAATCTAGGCAAGCAGTCCTATCCTCCCTTCTTGCAAGGATAAAGTCGATCCGGCTCGAGTGTTGTCCACTACTACGGAAGGTCACTAAATGGGATTCCCTCTTTCTAAAGAGAGTATTCGCTAACAACAAGTCATAGGCCAAAGCAAAATTCAAAACATCCTCCCCTCTTTCGTTCCTACTACCGCACCCGAAACCCCCGTGTACTCGCTCAAACCCTACATTTGTTGCACCCACATGGCCATTGAGGTCTCCTCCTATGAAGAGTTTCTCACCGATAGGCACAATTACTAACCATGCTATCTAGGTCCTCCCAAAATCCGACTCTTGGCGCTCTCACTAAGACCTACCCGAGGGGCATAGGCACCGATCACATTCAAGACCGAAGTCTCCAACGACCAATCGGACTAGGATAATCCGATCACCTTGCCTCCTAACGTCCACTACTTCATCCTTAAGGCTCCTATCTATCGGGATACCTACACCATTCCTACCCGATGTTGTCCCCGTGTACCAAAGCTTGAAGCCGGTGCCCTCCACCTCTTTCGCCTTCCGGCCCTTCCATTTGGTCTCCCGAACGCATAGAATATTTACACGCCTCCTAGTTGCCGCATCAACTAGCTCTCTTAACTTACCTAGGGACCCTACGTTCCGCTACCTAGACGAATCCTAGTTGGCTCGGCTAGCTTCCTTACCCTTCGCACCCGTCGAGAAAAGTGCAAAGACCCTTGCTCATTTTTCACTACACCCGGCGCGCCGAGATGTAGCGCCCACTAAGGTTGCGACGACCCGACCCTTGCTCCTTTGCTCATCGTCCGGATCACGATACGACGCGCCACTAAGGGGATGGCGACCCGGCCCTTGCCCATTTGACACCACACCCGGGTTCTGATGTAGCGCGTCGCTAAGAGGGTTACGCCCCAACGAATTTTTTATGGGTTTCATATCCATTAGAGTGGCTGGTTTTTACGCTGGTTCGCCAAACCTAACGCAACCCTCCTCCTTTACCCGGGCTTGGGACCGGCTATGTTGAGACGACTCAAGAAAGTCTTCCAATCAACATAGGCTGGAGTTATATTACCATATTTCTTTCAAAAAAAAAAAAAAAAAAAAAAAAAGTTCTCCATATTACATCCATGGGGGTTCCTCCATCTTATTTGATGGATTGATATGGTGTTCTTGATTTCTGGTGTAACATTGTTTATCGTTTCAAGGTCTGTTTGTTTTTGGCATCCTCAATACATTGCAGAGAATATTATATATGTTTGATGAGTTTTGTCTTTTATGCTGTGCTTGTGCAACATTTTTTTTCTGTGGTATCTTCGGATTATTGTTTGATGATTATTTTTTTAAAAGTTGAAACTGTTTTGTAAAGCATGATGTTTACGGATGATTCAATTAAAATCTCTGACCATCTGTGTATTTTGTAGATCCATTGGCCATTTAGAGTCAAGAAGGGAACAAACCACAGTCCTGAAAATTTTGTTACACCTGACATCCCTGCTACTTGGGGGGCAATGGAAAAGTTATATGATGCTGGCAAAGCTCGTGCTATTGGTGTGAGTAACTTCTCCTCGAAGAAATTGGGTGACTTGCTTGCTGTAGCTCGTGTACCTCCAGCTGTGGATCAGGTGGAATGTCATCCTGTTTGGCAGCAAACTAAACTCCATAGCTTTTGTCAGTCAACTGGTGTTCATCTTAGTGTAAGTCTGATTACCACACATATTTCTTTATCGCTAAACAAGCTAGATTGCTTTTGCTGAACAAACTTATTTTTTCTATTGTTTTTTAATCTGCATGTACGTTGCAGGCTTACTCACCACTAGGTTCACCCGGTACAACTTGGATGAATAGTAATGTCCTTAAAGAACCAGTAATCATCTCAATAGCTGTGAAACTTGGGAAAACTCCAGCACAAGTGGCTCTGCGCTGGAACATTCAGATGGGTCACAGTGTACTTCCAAAAGAGCACAAACGAAGAAAGGATAAAGCAAAACCTTGATGTTTATGATTGGTCAATTCCAGATGACTTACTTGCAAAGTTCTCTGAGATTAAGCAGGTATATGTGTACTGAGTACCCTTCACAATAATTTAATGAGGATAAAATTGCATTGATATTTGTTGATGATAATTAAACATCTTTATAGGATAATGTATTTTCAAAACGTTACCTTGTGTCCTTGTTATGCTCCTTGGAAGTTCTTATGATTTGGATTTATTCTGATAAACAAATCACTTGGCGGATTCTAAATTGCTAGGGTTAAGTAGCACCTGTAGTTTTTTTAGCTTTCTTGGAGCTTGAAGCGCCAGTGGTGCTGTGACAGGAATATAGTAAGGGCGCCTTCTTATTTTTCCCTTGATCTTGTACGTGCAAAGAAATAACCACAGCTGCAATAATTATTATAAACATATCATTATGCATTTAATTTGAATTATGTTTCAGCGAGATGCTGTCCCCTGCCTGGTGCTGTAGTCACAATTCTCTGGCAGCCTAGGATGTTTTTGAATAATAAGATCGTCAAACCCATGTCTGGATCGCTCCTTATATTCTTTTCATAGCCATGCTCAACTTTGTATATGGTGCTATATGTACAAACTCATGAGAACAACAAATATTGCATGGCATCTTATATCTGTACCCCCCCCCAGCCCCCTTGTTTGTGGCTCGCTATTTCTTTCTCGAAATGCTGCCACTAGATTTACTTATCTTCATGCCTTGATTATTATAAGGTAGGAACCTTTCCCTCTGTGATTCTAATAGAAAAGGAAAAAAACATAGAAGATGTGCGAGTTCAAGAATACTTGATATAAGATTAACAAACACATTTTTATAACTTTGGATTTTGAATATTGTGATGCTTACCTGGCATAAAAATACTTGTAGATTTCCAACTTTGTGCTATTTGCTGCTGACACATGACCAGTCTGGATAGAGTGTTGTTTCATGCTTTATATATTCAGCTTGGGTAGAATTGAAGCCAATCCACGCTATCATTGTCCAATGCTCATTTTTGCATAGGGTAAAGCTGTATGTCCCTTGTCTATTTTGTTCAATGTAAACTACTTAATGTCTGTATACACAAAAAAGTTGTCTCAACCTCTGCCATCAATTGGTTTTCTAGAAGAATATCAGTAAAAAGTTCTGAATGTTTTTTCATTAATCAATAATATTGAACTATTTGAATCCATCTTTTCTTCCGTTAAGACCCTTACATAATGACTGAATACATCTAACAATTTTATTATGTGATCATCAGGCTAGGCAACTCAGGGGCAACTTCATTGTTAATCCACAGAGCGTCTACAAGACCCATGAGGACCTCTGGGATGGCGAACTTTAGGAAGGATACCATTGTTCATCCTGAGCAGGGAGCAGCGTTCCATTATGGCCTTTTTTTCCTTTTTCTTTTTCTTTTTTATAATGAAGGTTCAGTGCTCGGAAGCTCTGACGCCATCCTGTATCACGAACTGTTTCGGAAATTTGTCAGCGGTTTATTGTACTACGAGATATGCTGCAGCAGTCCATCCTAGTTTCACTTGATTTTCTGGTAAACTGTGACCAAAGAAGTCAATTCGCCATGGAATGGAATTTCATCGTTTGCCTCCTCACATTATGTTTTGTGCTCCATTTATTCTCTCTCTGAATTTGGTGAACGTGCTAACTTGCGTACTCCTATGTCCTATCTTATAAACAAATGTGCATTCAACGTATGAAATCGTCGTATAAATTTAGTATGAGTAGGTTGAAGAAAAATCGTTATATCACTTTTGAATGCTTTCGCATAAATATACATGTCGCCTTCGTCGATTGTGCACGGAATCTTCGCCGTTTCGGAAATAAAATAAAATGAAATAAATAAAACGTGCACAATCGACAAAGGCGTGTACAATCGACATCTTTAGCTCGCTTTTTCTACTAGATTCCGTGCACAATCGACAATAAAGTCTGCCGTATTCTTTCGAAAAAAAGGCGTGTATTCAGGCTTGGCGCGACGGAAATGGGCCCGGCATCTTTAGCTCGCTTTTCTTGGCACGCGCGCTCGACTGGCCGGCCGGGACACCGGACATGTGTGTCCGTGGCAGTTGCCGTCGTGTTGCGCCGGTTGCCCAAACCGTATCGTTTGCTCGGCATCTCCCACCACCATACCGCTCTCGACGAGACCGAGACAGCGACGGAACGGAAGACGAGAGCGGCGGGCAGGCGGAGAGAAGAGGAGGAAGAAGATGGCCACCTATTTCACGCTCAACACCGGGGCTCGCATCCCCTCGGTAGGGCTCGGCACCTACAAGGCCGGCCCCGGCGTCGTCGGCGACGCGATCACCGCCGCCGTCAAGGTCCCTCCCTCGAGCAGCTTTTGTTCTGAGCTTTACTTACATCCGTATATGTTCTGTGCCCGTACCTGTACATGCGTGCTGCTTGACCCTTGCTTGCTTGCTTTGCCATGGCAGGCCGGGTACCGGCACATCGACTGCGCGCCGCTATACAAGAACGAGAAGGAGGTAGCCTTAATCCACCCAGCAATTAGTATCTAAAATTCACATTTGCGATGACAGTTTGGTTTTAGTTGCCCTTGCCGCGTGTCTCAGATTGGCGTTGCTCTCAACAAGCTCTTTGTTGATGGCGTCGTCAAGCGACAAGACCTGTTCATCACCTCCAAGATATGGTACTAATACTAGCTTGGATACTGTTTCTGCTTTAGCCATTTGCTCGTGTCCATCAATCTCGTAACAACCGGAGAGTCAAGCTATGCAGGTGCAGTGATCTCGCACCTGAAGACGTCCCGTTGGCAATCGACAGCACTCTGAATGATCTGCAGCTGGAGTATCTTGACCTGTACCTGGTAACCTGAATGTGTACACTGCAAGAGTGGACAGATTTGCCATTTATTTGCTACTAACAAGCTAAGTGATGACTTCTGGGATCTTCGTAGATACATTGGCCCTTTCAGATCAAGAAAGGCAGCGAAGTCAGTCCAGAAAACTTTGTCCAGCTTGACATACCCAAGACCTGGCAGGCAATGGAGAAGCTGTACGGTTCAGGCAAAGCTCGCGCAGTAGGTGTCAGCAATTTTACGACCAAGAAGCTGGCTGATTTGCTTGCTGTAGCCCGTGTCCCTCCAGCTGTTGATCAGGTGGAGTGCCACCCCGGCTGGCAACAGGCGAAGCTCAGAGCGTTCTGCCGCTCCAATGGAGTTCATTTCTCTGTAAGTCGCCATGGTTTCAACTTTCAAGGTTGGCGACTTGGCGTACATGATTCTTTCCGGGCAATTTGCTCATGTTCTTTCTGCAGGCATACAGACCGCTAAGCAGTATGAAAGTCGTTGCGAGTAACCCGGTGATTGCATCCATAGCCGAGAGCTTGGGGAAAACTCCAGCACAGATTGCTCTGCGATGGGGTATCCAGCAGGGTCAGAGTGTGCTTCCCAAAAGCTCCAATGAGTCAAGGTTGAAGGAGAACATTGATCTGTTTGGTTGGTCCATTCCTGAAAAGCTGTGTGCCAAGTTTTCTGAAATTGAACAGGTACAGATTCCCTTCTTCAGTAATCCATGGGTGCAGGAAATGATGTTTTTACCTCTCTTTTTTTTTTCTTGATACGTATGGATACATCATACATCAAGTTTGCATATACAGTTTTCGCAGCATAGGTTGGCTAGTATCATTTATCTTTGTAATAATGTCTCTACCCATATGAACTCGTTTCTTATAGACTTGATTGATGACTCATTGGCACTTCTGTATTTGGTGGGTGAACAGGTTAAGATAGTCAGAAATGATGCATTTGTGCACCCTCACAGTATTTACAAAACAATTGACGAACTCTGGGATGGTGAGATCTAAACCAAGAACATTTTCGGTATGAAAAAACAATCTCCAACCATAGCTGAAATGTACACCAAAACGTACGACACTTGATTTTGAAGGGGGAAAGCAACGGGCATGTGTTGTTGGCAGGGAGAGTGACGTCAGCATATTGTTGCATCGCTGAAGAGACCCCTTTAATAATAAAGCATAGAACAAACAAAATTTCAGAAATGCATTCTTTTTGTTCTGCTGTTGTATGCACGTTTTGTCAATGCCTCCGTAGTAGTATTAAGGTCAGCCCAGTTTCGCGTGGAGCTTTCTTGTTGAAGCTGACCTCTGTGCGTTTTGTCGTCGTTTTTCTTTTGACGTGACTATGTGACTCGGCATAGTCTGTGAACGAAATGCTTTGTGCATAGCATAGCTTTTTATTCGATATAAAAAAAAACAGCAAAGACACGCTGAGAACACGCGCGCAGGCATCGAAAGACAACGCTTATTATTTCTTTTCTCTGAGAAGCGGTCTGCGAAGAAAAGCTGGCTAATCACTCGTTGCCGGCCGGTTGCATCCGATCAGATGGCCAGCCAGCCGGCCACCCCCAACCCAAGTTAAACAACATCAGGCTCAGGCGTGCAGCGGCGGTCGCAGTAGCTGTAGAGGAAGTCGGCGCACCGGTAAACCGGCGGTTCTTGGACGCTGCCGCTGGTGGTGAACATGAGGCAGTTCATGCACGCCGGGTGGCACCCGTCCTGCGAAAAATCTAGGCAAGTGCACTGGGGCGGGTACGACAGGAGGCACAGGCCGCATTTGTCGCAGCACGGCCACCCCTGCTGCTGGTTCGCATCCTTCTTGCCGAGTGTCCCTCTCCCTCCTCCTTCCTCCTTCCCTGCTTTCCCTGCTGCGCCTGCGGCGAAGAAGAAACATGAGTCGTCGTCGTCGTCCCATCTAGTTGTTTGGGGCAAACTGCATGTGTGTTCAAACAAGTTTGGAAGACTTTAACGAAGCAGAAGAGGATTCACCTTTGCTGAGTGGCAGAGCAGCGAGGACGCCGAGAACAGCGAGTGTGACGAAGAACACCTGAGCTGGTCTCATGTTTGTTTAATTTCTAGATCTTCTCAAGAACCGGCCGGAGGCACGTCTATGTCTATCCGTTGCTTTAGATTTCCCTGCTAACGTCGAAGGCTTTCTTATAGACGAAGGGTTGCCCGTCACAGCTGCGTGAGAGAGCAAAATGACAAGTAGAAAGGGGTTATCTTAGATCGATGAGGACGCACCACACGTCGACAGTACGTAGACACGAGCAACAGCAAGCAAGCAATATATATGCAACGGTCCACTGCATCGTCATTCCTTATCCACCTAGCCGTGTGTCACTTTGGCCTTTTTACCTAGTTGAAGACTAAGAAGAGGTGATCAGAGGCGCCACACTAAATTATCACTACACGTAGGCCCCGTTTAACACAACTCAGCTGCACTATTGAAGTTGTTTTTTTTTAGAAAACAGCTTTAAGAGCAACTCTCTAGACGAAGCTATGATGTTTGTTTTTATCAATCATGTAAAAGGATTGTGCGTTTCTGTATTAAGAGAGAAGTTCGTGGTACAATGATGCATAGCGGCGCGCTTACATAGTATGCTTGAGGCTCACGCGCGCCAAAAGAAAAAAAAAACATCAGCTTACGACTCGCTGAAGAAGACACCCGAGGTGCTTGGCCCCTGCCTGCACCCAAAGCTCCAGCAGGTGCTCGATGGAGGCCTTCATCGCAGCTAAGTCGGAGTTTGCGCCGCGGAAGAGGCGCACATTCCTATCTTTCCAGACTTACCAAGTAATAAGGGCGAGAAGGGAATCCGAAACCCTTCTTGAGGTTGCCACTGATCCAACCGGCGTCGAGAAGGCGGGCGATATGCTGTTTTGAAAAAAAATGTTTGCCAAAATAGTTTCACTAACAGCTTCACACATGGATATTAGAGAGAGTTAGGATAAGCTACTTTTTCGAAGTTCACTACAACTCATGTCTTTGTGGGAGAGAAAGAAAAACAACTTCACCCTTGAAACTGTTTTGAAAAATGAGTGTTTGGTAAGAAAGAACAACTCACAAAGTCACAACAGCTCATAAAGCTCGTGTGTCGTGCCAAGCAGGCTCGTAATATAAGGAAGTATCAAAATCAGTTCGCATACATGCATCAAAGTTTGGTACCTCAAATTTGACCAGTACTCCACCAAGGGTACGACATCAGAATGTTTCTCATAAACAACCTATGCTTTGATTCCCTACCGCTCACCGCCACTGACGTGTTTTCGGCGCTGCAAGTTGAAGCCTTTGGCTATGCCCTCACTCATGAAACAAAATTGGTACGGATGTTCCTCACCCAAATATGGTGCGGATGTGCAATAAACTTAGAGTAATATTATTACTATAAACTTAATGTTACTACAAACTTAGTCGAACTTGAGCTAGATTGGCCAACATGGATACGATACCATAGTTACATTTTTTTTTGATGGATAGAGTATAACATTTCAACAAAGCCTACCTAACAAATACTTTAGCTGCTCTGCTTTAGCTTAGACGGCACAGACACTATGATTTGTTGGAGACGAGCACATTCATGTGTGTAGGTTCTCATCAATACCGATTGTATAAACAATTACTATGTCTAATACATCTCCCTATTTGCTCGCAAAAGACTTGTTTGTTAAGAAGGCATACCAACCCGAAAGGGATATTGTTGTTATGCCTTATGCAATTTATATTGTCCAGAGATGTACCCAACGTACTGTTTAACAAGTTCTTCCATAATTTGCTTTCTAAACTGATATTAGGGCACCTCAAACCATACCGACAAAATTATCGGGTATTAACAAGTTCTTTGGTGGGCTTTGTATTTGCTTTCTAAACTGCATGGCTTGCATTTCCTCCTTTCATTTTTTATTCAGCAGAGTTCGAACCGAAAGATTCCCTATGGTTCGATTTCTCTAGTGTGCGGTTCGAACCATACTCTTCCCATGGTTCGGTTTGACCAACACTGGAGGTGCTCTTACTAGAAAGTGGTAGCGATAGGTTGGTGCAGCGTCCAGAACTCAACCGGCCAGTGCTGGGACGGAATTATTTTTTCTACCTACTATAATTTGTTCTTCAAACGTGAGTTCTTCTCATGGGCGTATACTTACATTCAGTTTAAGGGAGGGAAAAAGAAATGAAAACAAAGTACTAATTCAGTTTCAGGGGAGGTAAAAGGAAATAAAAAAATCACTTTATTCACACAGTTATACACACACACGCATTCAGTTTCATGGAGATAAAAAAAAAACTAATTCAGTTTTATGAGAATGAAAAAAAAATCAGTTTCACGGAAATTAAAAATAAAACGAGTTGTCTGAGCCCAGGTTCGAACTGGGGACCTTTAGTGTGTGAGACTAACGTGATAACCAACTACACCACCCAGACATTTGTGTTTAGAATCTTTCTCTAGTGTTTTTAAATGTTAAAAACTACTCAGAGCAAAAATTATTCTCCTGTTCCTAGTTCCTACTCCGTACCATCAAAATATCAGAGCGCAGATCACGGATGAGGTGAATGCGTCGGTCAGTGTGAAAAGGTCTCCGCTACCTCCCAAATTCCACTTGTCCTCACCAGGTACGCGAGGAACCTTTCCCGGTTTCCCGCATAACCAGGCGGCGTTTGCTCCTTCCAAGTCCTGCGCAAAGGCAAGGCAACGTGGTTGGCGCAGCGGGCATGTGCACGCTACACAACGGCTCTGGTTCTGTTGACGTCCTGATTCCACGGTACAAGAAGACAACAGAAGATGCCTGATCGCCCCCATGTTGGTTTAGGAGGCCACCTTAATTTATCTTGGTTGGTGACGATGTTCTCTCATGATTAGTAGTGAACTGCAAAGTAGCTTATCCTGGTACTAAATAAATGAGTGATGCCGTCAGAGTTTACGTGACCTCCAAAACCATAGTTTTGGCTACTTTTTTGTTAGTTTAAGAGGCCGCCTTTTTTTTTATCTTGGTTGGTGACAATTTTCTCTCCATGATTAGTAGTAAAGTAGCTTATCCTGAAGATACTAATAAATGAGTGATGCCTTCAAAGTTTACGTGAACTCCAAACTCTTAGTTTTGGCTACTTTTTGATATAGAATATTTATATAATTACACAAAGGTAGTTTATTAAAAAATATATTCACACTACCTTCTAATATCCAAACTCAACGTATAAAAAAATACTACATTCATTTTAAATTATTTAACATTTTGGCTTTTGTAAATATAGTTTTTGTCATGTACTTAGATGTACACTAAGTCTTGATACATAGAGATACATTATCTAGAAAAGACAAAATGTATATAAAAAAAAAAAAGTGATATCTAGTATCCTCATATGTAACGGATGGCATCTACTCCCTTGGTCCCTCTATACTGGACGTTTTAGATGTTGAGCAGGTACACTAGAGACTCACTGAATGTGAGCACAATGGTTATCCCTGTATGCAAGTGAGAGGCAGTGAATGCAGACATAAAATTCAAGTGCTTCAATGTCTAGCTTTTTGGGATAGAGGGAGTAGACACCTCTACATCCTCCTCCTAGCTAGAAAGAGTGTCGTTTTTTGAATCTGAACAATTTCATGCTAAAAGAAATGTTTGTTTGAACCAGTGTTTTTGTTTAACCTGTAAGGAATGCCATTTTAGCTATGAATATGGACACGTGTTTGTCCATATGCTCGTGGACCACTCAAATATAGGGCCCATCTTACAAATGCCACAGGCTCCTCCCAAATGCATACCAACTATATGCATGCATGCAGTGATGCAACAATTAATCTTACCAATTACCTGCTCCATCCATATCAAAATTATTGCATAGGAGTCAAACTTTGACTAATTTCATAGAAAACTGGTATCAATATTTATGTCCACAAATAAATTTAATATAGAAATATATGTCATGATTAATCTACTTATATTTGTTATGTATTATGAATATTAGTATTTTTGTTATATATTTGATTATAAACTTAAAAACCTCTTGAGATCTACCAAAATGAGATATGAAATTATGTTTGGATGAAAGGATTAGGAACCAAGGTCCTTAGAAATGACACTGCAGTTAACAAATAGGGGTATTCATGGCCATTTCGTCTCTTACCTATTGTATGTGATCTTTTTTCTAAATTGTAGATATTTAGTTACGGAGTGTGTGTGTGTGTGTGGGGGGGGTTCCTTTTGTTAACTGATCTATAAAATGGTGGAGTTGAGAAAAAAAAAAGGCACTACTTATTTGTCATTGGCGAATGCTGCTCTCCTTACATATGTTAGCTTGTCTTTCTTTTGTTTATTTTTCTCTCCATATTTGTTTGTATAGGTTATCATGGCATCTTTAATCCTTGGTAAATATCCTCTCGTTCATGGATACATAGATTTCTAGGAAGTTTAAGAGGATTAGTATGATAGAGAAGTGACAATACTAACCTGAAGTAGTTGCACACTAATTGCTGAAGTAATTTAGCGAGTGTTGCTCTGATTACATATGTTAGCTTGTCTTTCTTTTGTTTCTTTTTCTCCGTATACATTTGCTTATGTTACTATGACATCTCTTATCCTTGGCAAATACTCTTATCCCATCCCTAAATAAATACTCCCTCCATACTCATAAAACTTGATGTTTTGGAAAAGGTTTGAGTCAAACATTGAGAATATAAAATCATCATCTTTTAAGTTGTTGAGTTTGCAAATGTGAAAACTATATGAATGGATTTGCCTTAAAAATACTTTCATTAAAGTATATATATATTTCATTTTTTTTCATAAATATATTTAGAATGAGGTCAAAGTTATGTTTTGGAGACCGTATCGTTGTCCTAAACATCAAGCTTTATGAGTACGGAGGTAGTAGAATTATAGCAAGTGGACATATTAGTATGATAAAGGGCACTCATAATGCAGACTCTACCATAGAGTCTAAGCTTATTTATTAGCTTCATATTTATTGCATTTTTGCCGCTGATGTGGCGGTATATTTATGGAAGAGAGAAAGAGAAAACCAAGACTCCAAGTCTTATTTGGACTCCAAGTCTTATTTGGTAATAAAATTTTAGACTTTATGGTAGAGTCTGCATTGTGAGTGCCCTAAAGAAAATACCATATTGTCATTCATTAAATGGAGTAGTTGAACACTGATCGGTGATTGTTTCAGTAGCACACTAGTTATAGCATTTACAACACATACCCTAGTACCCAACTATAGAAACTCAACACTGAATTGGGAGACGGGTGAGGGTGTAGTAAATACTAGCTAGGAGACTCCGAGAAAAATAAATGGCTCGATGGACCATTTAGCCTTAAATATCGATTTGTTCGTAGACAAATTCTTGAGCTAGAAATTTATTTATTCAGGGACAAAGAAAGTACTCTCTACTTCGTTATGTTTGTCTATATTGTTGAGGATATCAAGATTGAAGAGTGTATATTAGTTGCTGCAATACCATGTTATCGGGCACAAATAGTCATTTCGCATTTATTCTCTAAAGAACTCACGTTTCTTTTTTTTTTTTTTTTTTTTCTTTGACAAGAGAACTCACGTTTCTTTGATACACGCACAACCACAAACGAAGTATAGGAGTAACAACCTTTGATGAAACTCTCAACCAGATGGAGTGCGAACAACCACATATGAAACTCCTTGTCATCTATAGTAAACTCATATGACGTGTTTTTTGTTGGGACTCGTCTCTTCTCAACACACAAATCATTAACCATGCGAGGACGCGTTTGCCGTGTAGTAGTTGAACTTCTCTTTTCGCTACACCTTGACACGTTGTAAAAAAAAAAAAAAGCCTTGTACTACTATGTGCTATATGAATTTTCAGACGTCGCGTATACTATCGGAGAGTATTGTTCACGGGAGGAGTTACGATATATCTACCGTGTATAAATAGCTTTTTAATTTGTGTACTCATTTACTCACTGAATCTATAATTTTTTCTATAATTAAACCACGTAATTAATATCTGATGTGGCAATTTACACCTCACTTTAAAGGATAATCACATCCTTCTGAAAGGTCTGACAGCACATAGCATGCTGCAATTCAAACAACTGTGTGCTCTGAATTTTCCTAGCTAGTAGTGCTCCACGTCTTGATAGCCATTAAAAAACTGCTCATCTTGAGGTTGCTCGAATAATTTGGTCACATGTTTCATTCATATTTGCAAAAAATGAACGGAAATGCCTATTCTTGGTCACGCAGGAATCAGGATTTAGTGGGCTGGCGCGCACACTGTCGCGACCATCCAATTCGCGCTTAGCCGTCCACTTGCCCATTGAATTTGCGTCCAAGCGTCAGCTCCCGACCACGCCGGAAAAGAAGTCCGCCACTAGAAGAAGACGGTGCCCAGTCACGTCAGAGTACAAGGCGCCGCCGGAGAAAAAGACGGCGTCCGACCCGCCCCACTCGCCAGTGCAGTGCCCGCACCGACGGTGGACTGCCTAGCCGCCGCTGCTCACTCATCTGGTTCCCACCCGCACGCTCCCGCGACGCAGCTCCCTCCCAACGCCGCACGTGGTCGCAGCACGCCCACTAGGCAGCGCCGGCCTCCGAACCCCGCACCCGCTACCCTGCCGCTCCAGTCTCCACGCCACGCACGTCCGCCTCCACACCCGCCCAGTAAAAATAACTAATTGTCCAGTTTAGTGGAAAAGTATGGTACAAATCTTTTAAATCATGTTAATCAATGATGAGACAATAATTATCAAATACAAACGAAAAATGATACAGTAGCCGAACCCAAAATATTTCACCAACTATACACCCCCGTAGGGTTTCAACCCTGAATTGACCCAAAGTGTTAGTGAGAAGGGCCCAAAAAATCGTGCGAATGGAAATGTTGTTTAGCAACGGACCATCCACCCTATTAAGCACCTATAACGACGGACGGTCCAACGCACAGGCAAAAAAATTACATCCATGGACCATTGTGTATTTGATATTAGTAACGGAAGGTCTATGACAAACTTTTAGCAACCCACCGGTGGCCTAGAAGGAAGGGGTTCAGAGATGGGAGATAGCCAGCCACGCTGTGGGGATGCCGGCGGGCGGTTTAAGGGGCCCTAGCAGCGGTGGAGGCGGCTGGGCCAAGTCGTTGTGGCGGAACCGAGAAATTCATAGCAGGGGTATTCCATGTACAAAAGTTTCAAATGCAAATATGCAATAGTAATAAGGAAAGTACAAAATGCAAAAGAAAATACATGCAATAGTAATAAAAAGAAAGTACGCAATATAGCACTAAGCAAAGTGCAAATATGCTAGCACCCTTCTTCATCTACAATGCAAAAAAAAATGTTTCCTTCTAAACTTCGACTAATGGGTGTAGTTGAGAGGAGCTAGGATGGGCCACCCTATTAAGCACCTATAACGACGGACGGTCCAACGCACAAGCAAAAAATTTACAGCCATGGACCATTGTGTATTTGATATTAGTAACGGAAGGTCTATGACAAACTTTTAGCAACCCACCGGTGGCCTAGAAGGAAGGGGTTCAGAGATGGGAGATAGTCAGCCACGCTGTGGGGATGCCGGCGGGCGGTTTAAGGGGCCCTAGCAGCGGTGGAGGCGGCTGGGCCAAGTCGTTGTGGCGGAACCAGAAATTCATAGCAGGGTATTCCATGTACAAAAGTTTCAAATGCAAATATGCAATAGTAATAAGGAAAGTACAAAATGCAAAAGAAAATACATGCAATAGTAATAAAAAGAAAGTACGCAATATAGCACTAAGCAAAGTGCAAATATGCTAGCACCCTTCTTCATCTACAATGCAAAAAAAATGTTTCCTTCTAAACTTCGACTAATGGGTGTAGTTGAGAGGAGCTAGGATGAGCGAGTATGCCAAGTGGGAGAGGCGGAGAGGTGCTATCGTGCTTCCAGTCTGTGCTGCTTTTCAATGTCGCCGCCTCTAGTCAATGGCTCGATTGTTGCAATAGACAGGATCACAGGAGCATGGAGCCTCATGAGATGTCCATGGGTGTTTTTGCCTTTTCTAGAGTATGTGACTTTATGGGCAACTACTGCTAGTTATTCTATTGGGCTTATGGTTTATAAGTCATATTTGCAACATCTGATATACCAACATGCAATACCATTGACCAAGTAGCTCCTTCTCCCCTTTCCCCTGCTACAGTACATCGAGTGCGAAAAGGAGGCGACGCCAGTTTCAAGGCCAAGCGATCTCGCCGCCTTCTCCCTCTCCGGTCACCGTTTGGGACCGGACGGGAGGATGGCCGGGAATCGCCCGTCTTGGTTGTGTATAGATTAGGTTTGAGTCCTAGATCTAGGTTGTGCTGGTCGTGTGTCCACGACGGAGCTAGGTTTAGGTGTTTGGGCGTCGTTGACGAGACGAAGGCGTCGGCGGCGTCATGGAATAAGCTTTCGCGACCTCTCCTTCGTCCTGGCGGTGCTTTCCTCCGGCACCAACAGCGAGGCCGGCGAGGTCTTTCCAGGAGTCTGAGGCTGGTGTTTCACCGTCTTTACCAGGTGATGGTGTCACTAGCCTTTTTTCCTTTTGGTTGTGGAGATGGAGTTGGCTGCGGTTTTGGTGGATTGCGGACAGACGGATCGGCCTCGATCTCCCTTCTGCATCTGCCGAAGGCGAGTGTCGATTCGTGATCTGCGGAGCTTGGGGTGCGTCCCCGGCCGATGCTTCTTCAACGACGGAATCGTCCCGACCTCGATGTCGGGCGACTGCTGCGGCTCGTCAACGCCTTTGTGCTATGGAGTTTCCCCAGATCGAGGCGGCAGCGTGATTTTCCGACGCCGGAGTTGGAAGCGGAAGGGGCCTAGGGACCTGGTTGTATTTTCTATTTTCTTTGAGGGCCTTTCTGCAATTTTGGTTGGTACAACTGTACTCTGTATCCATAGCGGTGTATCTGTATTCCTACTTCTATGCGTATGTTTTCCTTAATGCATAATACAGGTACCTTTGATAAAAAAAAAACATGCAATACCATTGTACATATGTATTATGTATATATATTTGTTTTTACTCCCAAAACATAGGTATTTCATGGCATACAAGGACATACCCTTGGCACTACCCATGCAAGTCAAGGCGGGGCGCTATGGCTAGAGTTCGTGGAGGCCGCCATGGCCGCATGCGGGAGGGGGCAGGAGGGGATAGGGGAAAGAGGAGGTCGCTTCCAATGGGGTGGTGGGCGACGGGAGGTGCATGGAGGAGGCGGTGGTGGCGTCGCCACATATATATGGAAGGAGTCATGGGGGCGTGGTGGGCAATGGGAGGTACGTGAAGGAGGCGGTTGTGGCGTTGCCACATATATGGAGGGAGTCGATGGCAATGTCGCTAGAGCTGGGCGTTGTGAGGTGCGACCGGCGGAAGCGTGCAGGAGGAAGACAACAGGGTGAGTAGGCTAGAGACGTGCAACCACATATATGCAGATAGCTAATAGGAGCATATGCTAAGCCCACCCGCCCCTAGGTCTACATGTTTTTTTTTTTCTCTTTGATGAAAAATCTGCAATTTTTGGGTAATATATTGGTACTATGATGTCTAAAAAAAAAACACTTGGGAATGACTCTCATCAAAGACGTGACCGGAACAAGATGTGTAAAAGCACGTCCCTGTGTGTTGAAACCAGAGGCAAAATTCTTTCTTACGTGTCTCACTTTCATAAAGGTTGAGCCATGTCTCTAATAAGAGAAATGAGACCTGTAGGGCTGAGCTACATTTGGTGTTTTGTGTTACTCTTACATGTATTTTTAGAGAAAACACATAAAGCCAATTGGCTAGTTTTTTTTTTTTTTTTTTTTTTTTGGTAACAATTCAATCTTGCCAATCAATTTTAGTGACCACAAAAAATTATCTTGAATAGCCTCATGACATCTGTTTATCGAGAGTCCGTATCTAGTGTGACTCATCATTTTGGTACGAACTTATCATCACATGCATGTTTCGATCATCTCACGTGGCCGTTAAAATCTTGAAACCACATAGTACCATTTATCCACAAAATGGGTTCATATCTAACGCGGCACGTAGTTTGGTTGTAAACGTGAAACCACCAGTGTGTGAACACCAAATCGACAGATACGCAAACTTCCAAATGCTTAGTTTCATAAACAAGCTAATAGAAAAAATGATAATTCATTACAAATAGCGCAATAGCTTCCATGTTTATCTCTTCGATCGATCCCATTCTAACTTAACTTGTGGTCGTGTGGCTCGTTGGAGCACTCATTCAGTCACTCTTGTATGTTTGTGCGCGCAACCTTCTGATCAATGGGCGCGCAACAGGTCACCATAGAGGACGTCTGGCACTTTGGCTGGTGGGGATCAGAAATCACCAAAAACCCTGCGATGCGAGGCCGTAACGCACAACCACCTACCCCTAAATCGCCGCTCGGAACTGAGGATATTTTAGGCAATGCGCTGCCCTATTCCACAGGCCAGGCCACACGTGTTGCGGCTCGTATCGTAGTCGTCCCTGACCTTGCGGGCCCGCAATTAGCGGACGCTGACGGGCCGTCACGGGCCCTGCCCGTCGCAGACGATCCAGCAGCCATGCGGCGCGCGGGGATCTCGCCACGCCACCGCATGTGTGTGGCCCCGTGAGGGGAGGCGGGCGGAAGAGGGAAGGGGCGACGCGACGCGGCTCTATAAAACGGCAGAGCCGGATCCCACCAGTATTCCTCCCCTGGCACCGTAGCGATTCCGTGTTCGCACCAGCGCCGGCACAGGCAAAGGCATCACAGCACCTAGGCGAGCCGCCACTCAGCGAGGCAGCTGCCTCCACCTCCACGGCGAGGAGAGAATGGGGAGAGGAGGGGGATCGGAGGCGCGGCGGCCATGGGCATGGAGAACGCCGATTCCGCCCGCACATTCGTTAGGGACGTCAAGCGGATCGTTGTCAAGGTTGTTGCTTCTATCTGTCTCTGTTGTTCTATAGTTTTTCGTTGTTTCGTCTTGCGAGAATGCAGTGGATGTTTTTCCAGTCAGTCCGGTTGCTCTTGTCGTGCGGCCCTGAGATCTCTGCATGCGAGGTGGATTGCTGAGAATTCGATTTCGATCTGATTTGGCATTGTTTGGCGGCGTGCTTGCAACTGTGTGTTTTTTTTTTTAAAAAAAGTATATATATTTTTAAAAACAATCGGTACTGAATATCTTTCCGTCCCAACTCAGAGCGTTGTTCGCTTGGGGATCTGCGACCTGAAAGTGTTTTCGTTGGGAAGGGAGAACGTTTTTGTTTTTCTCGTCAGGTGCTGATTGTCATCTGATTGCTGAACTCGGGGGTGGGGAAAACAACTCCGGATGTTCCGGATTTTTTTAGTGGCAGGACCATCGCTGGAATAGGATATGTATTCAGTTTCAGTTGAATATTGGCATGATGTACATTTTAGGATTCCTCACTAAACAAACAGGAAGGGACAAAAAAATAAGCTGCAGGTTTTGTTCACAACAAAATAAAAATAGTTATCGGATTTTGTCGTCATGTATGCTGGCTTCACATTTACTATTTACTTTGTCCTGTTACAGGTGGGCACAGCTGTTGTCACTGGGCAGAATGGCCGATTGGCAATGGGCAGGCTCGGTTCTCTCTGTGAACAGGTAAAATAATAAATACATAATGGAGGAAGTTTCAAAAACCTAAAACTATTGTGGCATATTTGTATATACAAGAAACATCTTTGTGACCACATAACAATGTGGGCCACATGTCAACTTTATGGCATGCAACATGGTTCCATGAGGCTACCATGTGGGGAGGCTCATTGTCATTGTCATGTTGTTACAAGGGCTTGAGATTTTTGAAACCTATCAAAGTAGCTGTAGCCTTTATATACATGTATATACAAATGCCAAAACAGTTATAGGTTTCAAAATCTAATTTTAATACCATGCTTTCACCCATGTAGCTTTTGGTTTCAGTATCATTAAATAGTTAACTTGCTTCCATATGCAGTTGAAGCAACTGAATTTTCAAGGGTATGAAGTGATTCTGGTAACCTCAGGAGCTGTTGGCGTTGGGAGGCAGAGGCTCCAATACCGTAAGCTTATCCATAGCAGGTAAACAAAAGTTTGTCTTACACTCTCATGACAGTTTGTAAGTGTTTTCTGTATATCTTGCTGACCATTCTCCTTGCTTGCAGCTTCGCGGATCTGCAAAATCCTCAGATGAACTTTGATGGAAAGGCCTGCGCTGCTGTTGGTCAAAGTGGTCTGATGGCTATCTATGACACATTATTTAGCCAAGTGAGTCATGCCCGACAAATCTGTATCCTAGTGGTAAAAAGAGTTGGGCGTTACCTATTTCTAACAGGATGCTTATATGATTGCAGCTTGATGTAACGTCATCTCAACTTCTTGTAACGGATCGTGATTTCAAGGATCCAAGTTTTGGGGACCAGCTCCGTGAGACTGTTTTTTCACTATTAGATCTTAAAGTGATACCGGTATTTAATGAGAATGATGCCATCAGTACCCGTAGAAAACATGAGGTATGTTTATTAATTGTTTCTGTACGGCCGTACATTAACCTTCCAATCTAATCGCTAGGCCCCTTAGTCATGCATGTTCCTACTTACTACTGATTGTAATAATGAATTTAATTTACAGGATCCATCTGGTATATTCTGGGATAATGACAGTTTAGCAGCTCTGTTGGCAGCAGAACTTAATGCTGATCTTCTTATCATGCTTAGCGATGTGGAGGGACTCTATAGTGGTCCACCAAGCGATCCTCAGTCAAAGATTATCCACACATATGTAAATGAAAAGCATGGGAAGCTAATTAGTTTTGGAGAGAAGTCTAATGTTGGAAGAGGTGGCATGCAAGCTAAAGTGGCCGCTGCTGCTAATGCTGCATCAAAAGGTGTACCTGTTGTCATCGCAAGGTGAGGCGAACATTTTTTTATGTCATTTTATAAATATTCATTGCAGCTAAATATGCCTCGTTACTTCCTATAGACCCATTTTGTAGTAAGAATCCTATTTGTACCTGATTGTAATTATGGTCTGCCAACTGTAGATACTGTGTTCATCTCTTTATAATCTGATATAAGCTCACTAATCATTTTTAATTAGTAGCATATTTTAAACGTACTTTATTACAAAAAAGTTGGTAACTATCATGATGTAGCCTGCAGATTTGCATTACATAATCCAATAGCTGATGGCTCCCCAACTTTGGTGGGCTTGTATTGCTCACAACATGATGATTGCTTTGTTGAAGAAATCTACCAAATCCCTATTCATTATATAGGATACCTTGTTGTCTTTTCTTATCCTTAATTGGTGCCTCAACTCCCTACATAGCCTCCTGATTTATACTACTGTGATTCTGATACCACATAATATAGTAATGTTTACTTCTATATAGAACACTTAAAACCACTTGTAACTTTGTTACTCTCTATGAAGTGGATTTGCAACGGATAGCATCATTAAAGTTCTCAAAGGAGAAAAGATCGGTACACTTTTTCACAATGAAGCAAATTTGTGGGAATGTTCCAAGGAAGCTACAGCCCGAGAGATGGCAGTTCTGACACGAGACTGTTCAAGACGTCTACAGGTTTTCTTTTCTCTTCAAACATGCAATTATCTAAACTACCCAATTACTGTAACTAATTTATTGTGTTGCATGTTGCACCTAAACAGAAGTTGTCGTCAGAGGAACGCAAAAAGATTTTGCTAGATATTGCTGATGCTCTGAAGCAAATGAGGATGCAATTAGGTTTGAAAATGAAGCGGATATTGAGGCAGCACAAGGTGCTGGTTATGAAAAAAGTCGTTGGTTGCTAGGATGACACTAAAGCCCGGAAAGGTAATTCTTTTTTTTTTTCTCACACCCTAATTTTTTTTTTCTATTCATTGTCTTATTAATTTTGCTAATGTTTGATTGATATATATTTATGTAGATAACAAACCTTGCAAGATCGATTAGTGCTATTGCTGACATGGAGGACCCTATTTCCCATACATTGAAAAGAACAGAGGTGATTGCCATGGATCACATTTTGATATCTCATAGGGGAAAGAGATACATGCTGTGATATGTGGCTAGTTTTTAACAAATCAAGGACTACTTTTGCAGGTTGCTAAAGATCTGGTTTTTGAGAAAGCATATTGCCCGTTGGGTGTTCTACTTATTATTTTTGAGTCTCGTCCTGATGCATTGGTCCGGGTAAGCTTTGATTCAGAAGTGAAGTACATATACAATATTTTTAAGATCAATAATTATTAGTGGTTGATATATTATTGTACAGATTGCATCTCTGGCAATCCGAAGTGGTAATGGTCTTCTTTTAAAAGGAGGAAAAGAAGCTATGAGATCAAATGCAATATTACACAAGGTAGTATGGAACTATCTTTCTTGATCTAATAATTTGTAACAATATGTTTTTTTTTCCTTAAATTAGTTGTGTTTTCTCCCTTTAGGTTATAACTGGGGCTATTCCAGATATTGTTGGTAAAAAGCTCATAGGCCATGTGACAAGCAAAGATGAAATTGCAGATTTGCTAGCGGTAAGTATGTAATGTGATTCTTTCAATAGTAACGAAGTGTATAAATATTTCTAAACTGTAAAACTTTGCAGCTTGATGATGTGATTGATCTTGTCATTCCAAGAGGCAGTAAGAATCTAGTCTCCCAAATCAAAGCAACGACTAAGATTCCAGTTTTAGGTCATGCTGGTAAGCTGTTTTTTTTAACAGTTTTAGTTAAAAATATGATTATGTTAATTCTTGAGTTAGTACCTATAATTATTTTTGATTTTACAGTACTAATTATATTTCCCAATTTTGTTTAGATGGTATCTGCCATGTTTATATTGACAAATCAGCTGACATGGATATGGCTAAGCGGATAGTATTGGACGCTAAGGTTGATTATCCAGCAGCATGTAATGCAATGGTATGTCTCTAATTTAGTAACTAATGATGTCATAATACATGTCTCATGTAATACACTTTGGTGAGCATAAAATCTTCAAAGCCATGTTCCTTCACTAGACTAGATTAACAATTTATTATTTCCCAATAGCACTTTCCTTAGAAAAAGTAGTTCAGTCTCACTAATATAGTCTTTCTTGTTGAGTTGAAACCTTGCCTTTGCTATTCCATTGTTGTCTACATGCATGTTGCTATACTCATGTTTACAACCCCCCTTTGAAACATAGCTCATTTTTTGAATTTATGGCCTTTTCTTATAACATATTCACTAAATAACATTTTATTATTATTTATTGAAACATTCTTTTGTAGTTACTTGTATATCTTCAAGTGCAACAAACTATGTAGCCACCTAAATGGACTCTTAAGTTATGTATTATGAAGTTGAATGAATTACCTACCCCATAACAATTAATTTAAAGAGTTATTACCATTTTATTTAGGAGAATTAGTTTTATTGAGCCTATTAGTTTATTTTAGAATTTAATACAGGTTAAGTAATTTCTTTGTGCAGGAAACACTACTTGTTCATAAAGATCTTAACAAGAGTGAGGGTCTTGATGATCTATTAGTGGAACTTGAAAAGGAAGGTTAGAACTCAAAATCTCTTAGTCTTTCATTTGTTTATTAGTAACTGGTGGACAAAAATGACTTTTACACAATAGTGAATACTTAATAGTTACAATCCCTGCATCTTTACTCTGAGTTTCACATTGCAGGAGTAGTTATTTATGGTGGGCCTGTTGCACATGATAAATTGAAAGTACCAAAGGTAGATTCATTTCGTCATGAGTACAGCTCAATGGCATGCACTCTCGAATTTGTTGATGATGTGCAGTCAGCCATCGATCACATAAATCGTTATGGAAGGTAAGTAAGTTTTCTTTTATAATCGTATTATGACTACAATAGGCTACTTTTTGACCAAAATTTGGTTTCTTTTCAGTGCACACACAGACTGCATCATCACAACTGATGAAAGTGCTGCGGAAGCTTTTCTGCAGCAAGTCGATAGGTATTGAAACGTGAAACCTTCTGTCATTCTTGTGGTTGAACTTTCTTATGAAAGTAATATTTGTTACTGATATGTTTGATTATAATGACATGACATTTCCGTTGAACTGCAACAGTGCCGCTGTGTTTCATAATGCAAGCACAAGGTTTTGTGATGGGACACGCTTTGGGTTTGGAGCAGAGGTACTTCCTTTGGCCATCTGTTTTCTGTACATTTTTTTCTTGTTACTTTATATCATGAACAGTTTGTCTTTAGTTGTGAAGATCATTTATTTGAATTCCTTGTGCTAGCCACAATTGCTTTGCATGAACCCTGATGGATCATGGCACGAATCATTTGTTGTGTTAATATGTAATTTTGTTTAAAAACCTTAACAATCAAACCAATGAATCGTTAGTAGTTTGTGATGGATGACTAGCCAGCACAGACTCACTCTATTCTTATCTCTTCAATCTTACATAAAAGTCCTCTTACGTTGTCTTATTTACACCAACAGTTTGTATGTCTATTGAATGTTCAAAATGTACCTTTTAGTAGAAATTTGGTGAGGTATAAATGAAACTGCTGAGAGAACAACAATGAGGTCAAATTGAACCATGGATTAGTGTTACTTGGACTGTTTAGGAAGCTACAGCATGTAATTTACTTAGGTATACATTGTTCTAGAGGCAACAGTGCCTTCATAGTCATTTTATATTATAATAGATATATGTCAAATTGGTGTATAAGTTTAAGCTTCCCAATACTATAGAATGTTTTCAGTTATAGTATTGGTACTTAACTTCAAATACCTTCTTATCAAATCTTTTTGAATGGTTTGTGAAGGTTGGCATAAGTACAGGGCGCATACATGCTCGTGGACCTGTTGGAGTTGATGGACTTCTAACTACTCGCTGGTATATTTTTTATCACTTGAAAATCTGTTTCATGTTTGGTATTTTTTGTTTCCTCCGCTCTGGTTCTTTATTCGTCCGTGTGGAAGATCTCACTTTTGCTCACACAATTATTAAGTTCATGTCGTACTTATGATCTTTTTCACCACATGTAGCATTTTACGCGGTAGTGGACAAGTGGTGAATGGTGACAAGGGAGTGGTTTACACCCACAAGGATCTTCCATTTATTGCAATGAGGCAAGTAATGGTTCACACTTCACACTGTTTGAAAAGAATGCTCTACCATGGTACTGACTTCTCATGTCTTTATTGCAGGCAAAGAACCTCTGTTGTAGAACAATTGCTCGTGACGAATGGCTGAACTCCCCTTTTTAAGTGTCATTTTCTTTATTCCATCCAACAAAGATAGGTGTCGTAACAAGCAGAAGGGACTGACTTTCTCGGCGGTGCCTATTTATTTATTAGACAATGGTGGTATTCAGACCATTATGGTACGAGGCTTGTAAGCTGTATTTGTCGTTGTGTTCGTGTCGTATAAGCTCTAGAACTTTAGACATCTGTATCAGAGGCGTAGTAGCTGGTTGATATGTGATGGTTTTGGATGAAACTTAAATCTGTTCCCATGCAATGGTAACGCATGTGTGATGAGATCCTAAAAATCTGTAATCGTCTGTAATTTTATCTGCTGCTTGGTGTTGGATCATGTGTGAATTGGGATTTGCTCAAGGAATCGTCTTGCAAGACGAGGTCAGTCCACAACAGAGAATATATAAAACATCAATTGCATTAAAATTTATCAGTCAGTCCACAACAGAGAATCAGCCCATACCTCTGATTTCCATGATCCACGATGTTCAAAACGCAGGGATCAGTGGTTACGCAATATACAGTAAAAACTAATGATCTGCCCCTTTCAAATCGCTGGGATCAGTGGTTACGCAATGTACAGTATTCCCTCCATTCCAAACTATAAGGGCCCCTTTGGCTGGTGGGAGAAATACAGGTTAGGAATAGGAAATGTATAGGAATCCAAGTGCGATGCTTTTTTCCTGCAGAATTCCAAACCCAAAGATCGAGAGAAGAAGGGGCCAAGGAGAAACACAGGAACTGCATGCTGATGGCCCACAGCAGGGTGTATTTAGCAATTGTTTACGGTCAAAAACATGAGAAGAAATGGCAGGATGCATGCAAGAGCAATTGTTTATGTGGGCCACAAAGCATTAATATCATCTTTTCACTGCTATTTGCCTCGTTCCTAAAACCAACTGTTTATTTCCCATGAAAATCCTGAAATGCACCAACAGTTTATCCTGTGAAATCACAGATTTCCCAGGCTATTCCTGTGAACCAAAGGCCACCATAGGAAACAATCCAAACGAACTTGATTCCTGACCCATTTCACCCATCAACCAAGTCCACGGACTTTCAATTTCGGGGGCTTTCCCATCTGCCAAATACCATATAGTTATAACTTACAACAAAAGAACTGTCAAATGATATGCACCTTTATATCACAGAACAGATTAGTTGGCACATACAAACGGTGACCCCTATTCAAGTCCACGGATCAATGACGGGGCTCTCCCATTGCCACCACCATATAGTTACAACCATCACATGAACAGACACGACCATTCAATAGGAGTGCCTCCAAATTGCCATCGCTTATACTCACGTCTCTTCCCATGTATAAATAATAAATAAGTGTATGTAATATCAAACAACATCAATAAAGCAATAAATGATAATCATTTATTCTCATTCTTGTCTCGAGCTCGATCTCTTTACATTAAATAAACATGGGGCATCTTCACAAGCGTGTCAAAATTGTTTGTCAGGTATGAGTTCCACTTTTCTCCAGACTCGGTAATCAATCTGAGGCCCTTCCTGAAAAGCTATCACCACGCCTAGTCTAATGAAATATGTTAGGCTGTACATAATGATTTGAAGGAACAACAGATCCTACTTCAGTCCCATGTTTCAAAAAAAAAAAAAAAAAAAAAAAGATCCTACTTCAGTTATCATCCAGTATAATCAGTGAAGGTAACTAAAACGAGGAGTTTGCAGCTTCACCAATAATCCCTGCACGAGCAAATTCCATCCCTGAAGTGGTGAAATCGATTCACGTCCCTCACTACAATCTCCCGATTTGTGAATTTGGAGATGAACTTAGTGACTGAATGACAGTCCTCACAAAGCCTGAGGTTCTTTGTGATCCTGATAACCTCTCCACTGCCAGTGTTGATAAGCCCGAAAGCAACAGCCAACTTCTCACTGTGGCCAAGCAAAATCCTCTCTTTCTCTTTTTCTTCAATATCATACAGAACTGATCCTGTGTCAGGGACATAGCCCTTATTTTTCATCTGTGTCACAAACTCACCAATCAATGCTTGCAGCTCCTCCAACTGTGGGATCTTGTTGTCAACTGAAACAAATGAGTACAGCTTCTTCTTCACCTCTATCCAGCTACAGCCTGGCACCTTCTCCAGTGCATGCTCCTCAAGTAACTCCTTTAGTACATCAACTTGGTCCTGCAACTTAGCTCGGGCATAAATATCTGCCAGGAGAACATAGTTTCCAGCATTTCGGGGCTCAAGATCAAAGAGATGAGAGCATGCCATCTCAGCATACTCAACATGGCCATGAATTCTGCAAGCTCCAAGAAGTGAGCCCCAAACTTTAGGGCTTGGCTGAATGCGCATGCTCTGTATCAGCTCCACAGCTTCATCCAGTCGCCCAGCACGACCAAGAAGGTCAACCATGCAAGCATAGTGCTCAGCACGAGGTGTGACATTGTACTCCACCATTGATTCAAATAGCTTCTTTCCCTGCTCCACAAGTCCAGCATGGCTACAAGCCCCAAGAACGCTGATAAATGTGATGATACTTGGCGAAATGCCTTCCTGAATCATCTCCTCAAACACCTGGATTGACTCACGACCAAAGCCATGCATTCCATATCCAGATATTAGTGAATTCCATGACACGACATTCCTTCTGCGTCCAATCCAATTGAAGATGTAGCGCCCAGTCTCAAGGCACCCACATTTCATGTACATTGCCATCAGTGCATTCAGCACTGAAACAAGTGAGTCAAAACCCCTCCGAAGGATATATGCATGGAGTACTTTGCCCTGACCGAGTGCATTTACCCCAGCACAGGCATGCAATACGCTAACAATTGTGATTGAGTTTGGTACCAGGTCTGCATCAGAAGCCATCATCTCCTGAAAGATCTGAATCGCATCACCAGGACGCTCATTCTTGGCATAGCACCCAATCATGGCACTCCATGACACAAGATTCCTATCAGGCATTGAAGTGAACACAAGCTCAGCATAGCTGACCATCCCAAGCTTGGCGTAGCAGTCAATAAGAGTGGTGGCAACATGCGTGTGTAACCCATAGCCTCGACGGATGGCATGAGCGTGCATCTCCCGTACACGAGCAGAGGCCGGCGCGTGCGACGCTGACGCTGCAATGCAGGCCTTAAGACCGTGCGCGTAGCTGTAGCTGTCGACGGGGACACCGAGCCGGCCCATGTCAGCAAGGCACGCGAGAGCCTCCTCTCCTTGGTCGGCGAGGGCGAGCGCCTTGAGCATCGCGTTCCACACGAAGATGTTCTTCGCGGGCGCCTCGTCGAACACTTGGCGCGCGGCCGGGAGCGCGCGGAGCGCAGCATATGCTTCGATGAGGCGGGTCGACAGGAAGGGGTCCGAGCGGAACACCGGGTCCCCCTCGAGCCTGCGGTGCACGGCCGCGGCCAGTGCGGCGTCCCCGCCCCGCGCGGCGGCGAGCAGAAGCGATTCGTAGGTGCGCTGCGTCGGCGCGGGGAGCCTGCAGGAGCGCCGCGGCCCGGGCGAGGCGCCCGTGGGCGCAGAGCGTTTGTATGAGGTGGTCCTCGTTGGCCGGCGAAGCGCCCGATGATGACCCCGGCGCGAGCGACGCGAGGCACCTGAGGCGCGTCAGCCTCGGTCGCCTGGGCCTGAACGGGCGGTGGGGAGGTGGAGGAGTGAGGTGTGCGGGGAGGCAGTGGCGGACATGGGGGTGGGGGGGCGAGGCGAGGGCGGAGGCGGCGGAAGGCGAGGAGGAGCGTCACCGTGAGGCGGCGCGGGAGAGGGAGATATTTCGGGTGGGGTGGGGTGGGTTGGGTTGGGTCGGACGTCGGAGCTCGGACGGCAGCTGGCCTGGAAAAGTGGAAAGCAGCGGCGAGGCGAGGCGGGACGAGTGGGCAGCGCCGCGCGGAGACGGAGAAGATTGCGGATTTTTGCCGGATTTTGGTGGCTTGGAAGAGTCGTGGGCCCGTTTTCTGGAGAGGTCTGGCGTGTTGGTTGGGCTTGTGAATGGGCCGGGTAGAGTAGGTTGCCTATTTTGCAGTTGGTAGATGGACAGCCCAAAACGACACTTCTTTCCTCCAGATTGAAACTGCCAATGTCTCCATGGCGTCACAACCAACAGAAAGGAAGAGACAAACAACCGGTATAATGGAAGGAGGTTATGGCTTAAAGACTAAGGGGAGAGAGAAAATTGTCATGTCACTAAACATCAGTATAGAAATTAGTCTCTACAATGGAAAGATATGCTTAAATCAGCTCAACGACCTTGCTGAAATAGATTAAGTAGAGAATCAGGTGCTAAAGATGTACTGTAGTACTAAGTACTAAAGGGATGTTTGGTTCGTTGCCAACATTTGCCACGCCGTGATGTGGCGGGCCACAGCCTGGTGTGGTGTGGCGGAGGAGGCGGCGAAAGCTCGCCACACTCGCCAAACTTTGCCACGGAAAACGACGCGTGCTACGGGAGGAAAACGACAGGGGAGATGAGTTGGGGCGGCCAAAGTCTAAATGCAAAGCAAACAGCCGCCTTGGGCGGTGTGGCCGCCAACAGCTAGGCGTGGCGAGCTGTGTCGTAGACCAAACACCCTTTAAGAAAATAAAAAATTGCTAAGAACTTTCTCTAAGCAATCCCATTGTTGTGGCTGGGAAATTGCGTCCATGGCCCATGAGGTGAAATGTCATGGAAGACCCAGATTTCTGCGCCTTCGTTGTGTTGATTGATGAGAATCGCTCGCTCCCACCATTTGAAAACCTCATTCTTGCCGTCAATTTCCTGGTCGGACATATCAGACGACTACTACTCCTAGAAAGCGCCGAGTGCAGGATGGAGCTAGTAGTACTTCTACGAGGCTACCCGGCGATGTGGCGATGACAGAACCCGATTTTAGCTCATCATTGGTGGACACCTGAAAAGAGCACGAGGAGGCCACACCAACACCAAAGCCCTACGATGTCCCCAGCGGCAGTCCGCACTAGCAGTGGCACTCCCAGTCGAAGGGCGTGCGTGATGGGAAAGCGATGGTGCCGCATCCCATGACCAATCCCGCTAACACTGCTCTCCGTGTCATTTCAAGGAAAGCCGCCAATTATTCTATGCTGCAAAACAGTATGAGCCTGTCATTTCCGAGACAAAAGCAGGTGATGTGCCAGTGCCAGTGGCGGGTAGTGGTACGATCGGATCGAGCTGCGGCCGCGGCAGAGCGAGCATCGGCAGCTGCACCACTGGCCTGTTTGCAATTGGACCGGATTGGCCTAGGGCATTTTTAAAGCCATTCCAAATCCAAACAGCAACCCATGCAACGGGGGATCGGATCACCCATATCTTAGCGTGGAAACAGCATACTATGCTTAACGAGAATCAGCCAGGCCATTGGATTACGGAGAAGCCCACTCCACTTGGGAGATCTCTCGCTTTTTTTATCATGTGATTGTGTGGCTGGCCGTGCTCTCTGTCGGAGATACTACTAGTACGTGCAAAGAAAAAAAAAAGTACTAATGCGGTTATGGGGGACAGAACAAAGCCTTGCTTTCGAGAGGCATGTACCTGGACAAGGAAGCAATTGGTGAGCGCGAGAGCAGGAAGATAACCCTATCACTAATCGGCCAATCAACTCGTGCCGTAACTCCAGTTTCAAGCTTAATCTAGCTGATGCGGAGAACATTTCTTTTCTGGAATAGTATCTTTAACACAGCAATAGCACGGAGGACCCATACGAAAAAAAAGGACACGAACAGTACTCTTTATACTGACACTTAGAATAGCACGGAGGAAAGGAGAAGGACATTCGCACCCATCCCCAACCTGACACGGTAAAAAGGACACGAACAATACTCTTTTATTTAAATATATGAACTGTACAACGGAGTAGCTTGCTACAGCAGCTCTTTTGATTTCGAGGGTCCTCTCAGCCGGCCGTCCTTTTTGGTCAAGTGGCTCACGGCGTGACGGCCGTCCTTGATATGGTCAAGTGGCTCACGGCGCCGCGTGACATACTCCCTTTGTAATTTTAAATAAATTTGTTGTCTAGACTTAAAGATCTTTCGATTTTACTAATTAGTTTAGCATAAATTTTATATATATTTTGAAAAAAATAAATATATGCAAAAACATTTATATCTTTAAATAAATTTATTAAAAAACTAGGTGAAAAAATCTTTTCGACAATACTTATTTGACTTAGTATAACTATTTATATATTTTAAATAAATTTAAAAAATTAGGCGAAAAAATCTTTTCGACAATACTAATTACTTAGTTTTTTATATATTTTAATACATAATTGTCGGAAGCGAGAAGCGACAAACAACATTTAGGGATGGAGGGGTATTATTCTATATTTATTTTAGAATTTTCCGTGTGTTTGGTTGGATGGACGGAGCCAACCCATCCTTCGCACTGTTTGATGGAAGAGAGGGGTTGGGTTGGCCCCTCGGTGGAATATTCCTCCTCGAAATATTCCGGGATGGGTTGAGTTGCTCAAAAATGTGAGGGACGGAGCCGGACCCGCTCGGGTTCGCTCCCTCTCCGTCTCCTTCCGTCACGCTCCCGTCGCGGCCTTCCCTCCCCGCGTGCTTCTTCCTCGTGCACGTTCCTGCCGCTGTCGATAGAGAGACACCTGTGGTGACTTCGTGAACTTCAAGATTTGTCGGCTCGGTTCTTCGAACGTGCTCATAGAGGTAGGGTCTGCATATATACTATGTTTATAGGAGTGACTGTGCGTACGTGTTGAGCGTGCAATAAAAAAGAAGACGTCCTTGACGTGCATGGATTCCTTCCAACCAAGAAAACATGGTGTGCATGGAGCCAACCATGCAAACCTAGCTCCGGGTACAATTCTATATTGGCCAATATCACAAGTGTCTCGTGGTTCTTGTAGAGAACTAATAATAAACCAAAGATAGAAGCTATAGGTATCAAATAGGCCAACACCAAGGTCTCATCCAAGTAAGGACAGAATCAAGCTAGAAAATCTTATTACACTAAATTTTTATACATGACAAGAATCAATAGGTTCCAAAAGATCTAATATGTTTGTGAGAGAGTAACAATTGTTCTCCAACATTGCCATCTAGTGTTTTCAATGAAATTCATCTTGGTATGGCACAAGCTAGTGTCATACTTCAAAATATTCTTTCAAAGATCCGAGGATTGCTGCAGTAGGAGTATCACATTAACAAAAACAAGAACCAAAAAATAGGTCCCGTTGGAACATAGAATTTCTCTCATGTTCAATACATTTTTTATAAAGATAAATTGCTTCAAAAAAAATCAACATTTTATATAAAATGGTTGCATTCTAAAAAAAACTTCAATGAAAATATAATCTCTATTCCCTCCATTTCAAAGTAGATAATTTTATAGGGCTTCAATTTTGTCCGGTACTCTACTTCCTAATACACATTTCTTCTCTCAATGCATTTTTTTTCCTTTTTATATCTCTATCTTAGTATATCTCTATTTTAATTTCCTCTATCTCTCTCCTTGTCTTGCATGCATCACACTTTTTTTCACTTCTAAATTCTCATGTCCGAAAATGTCAAATATTATGGGATTGGATGAGTGCAGGATTTCTATGAGATTTACAGGGGTTGTTTTTAAAAGGAATCTTGCTATGACACATGACAGGCAGCTTGGTTGCTTTGTCCAAGACCAAGACAAAGCAGGATCCATCAGATCTTTGCCATTTGAGTTGCTGTTAGTAGCAATAATTTAACCCATAGATCAGGAGGCAAGCCAATCATTAGCTGACAGACCCAACATAGTTTTGTTAACGTCACAAACCGGCCTACTAAACGATAACAAGTGGGCAAATCAAACTTTTGTCTAAACTTTAGGAGTCTACCCCATACAAGGATACAAGCTGCACCCAAATGTCTCCATGCTTTTATAATATACATACACAAAAGGCTACCAACTCAAATCAGAAACACCAAAGCCAGGGGACATGTTCTACGGCCAAGTGAACAAGTTATAAAGTCTTCAGCATATAGAGTATTACTACAGTTACAGCATCCCCATTTTTTTATCATAGACAGAAGCTACCAGATTTTTTTTTTTTGTAAAAAAAAACCTACTACATGGGAATATCTGCATTTAGAAAAAACTGACTTCACTGTGCTTAAGACAATGTATCCATCTCAGATAAATCTCAATTCAGACCAAATAAGTGTGAACTCGCTAAGGTAACCTCCTGATCTCTATTAGCCTCGGAAACTAAGTCAAATAGCATTTGACAGCACATCTGGGCCAGCAAGGACTCGCCAATTCAGCAATGTTTTTTCTCCATTCTCAAAAGAAATTGATTCAAACTGATCAAGCAAAAGCCACCAAGTGATACATTTATATACCATTCTAACATACTAGTAGTGGTACAAATACATGCTTGTGCACCATCAGCAAGCTGGGCTCAGCTCAGCTGGCCATAAGCTGGCAGCAGCAGCAGCAGAAATGTCAGCCAACAAAATCATGCACCAAATGGCCACCGATCTCCTTGCCGAAATGCCTGTCCTGATTCCCGAAAGAGCCGATCATGTAGGTGTCGCTGACCTCCTCCAGCCCAAAACGGTGAGCGAGGTTGGGAGGGAGGGACGCCGGAAGCGGCTCGGCTATGCAGACTCTGTTGTTCTGGTGGAGACCAAGGGTGAGGGAGACGCCACCATTCCCTGCACCACCAATGCCGCTCATTGGTCCTGCCTGCTGGTGGTGCTGTGATGAAGCGAGGCTGTGTGGCGTCAACAGCCCATTGTATGCAAAGGTTACCTGCCCCTGCTGAATAGAGTGGGACATCTCGGAGAGCTCATCTGCAAAGCCCTGGGACGCAGGGATGTTGTGGTTCCTAGTGATGCTGCTGCTTTGGCCGAGCTGAGAGTCCGAAGGATCAGAGGGCTTTCCACTGCTCTCAGACGAGTGCTGGGTTTGGTGATGGACCTTGTGCTGGCCTTTGTCGAGAGCAGGGTGGTGCACCTGCCTCATCTCGAGGTTGTGGATTTCTTCCACCATTGGCTTCCAAAGACGAACCCTTGCATTAATAAACCAGTTCGATACCTGGAGGAATGTTACCATAGGCCATCAGAAACTTCCAAACACAAAAATACAAGAGATCGACCAAACCTAGTTGAAATTAGTACAACAATCACTGCAGCAAATAAAACATAAGCACCTTGCCTATACCAAAATAGAAGCACCATGGCTATTTACCTGGTTCCGTGTTAAACCCGTCTGTTTAGCAAGCATTTGCTTGTCGCCATCAGTAGGATATCTGAATCATTGGAAAATCAAAATGTGACTGATACAGTATTATTGGAGCTCGTTAAAAGGTAGTCAACAAAGGTGTGCAAAAACATCACGCATTTTGACAACGTACAAGAAACTGAAATGAAACCACACAAAAAATACATCAAAGACGATCGTTCTGGTCATGTGCTTCTCATTGTTACATTATTTCCACGATCCAGCAATGTGATATGTGAAGCTGACAAAAGCCAGCACTGATTGATAAGGGATCCAAACAAAGGACAAAATTGACCAACGGTGGATGGGAAACCTTTTTCGACCATAGGCCAGGAAAGACAGGTAGCAATAATTAAACAACTGACTGAACTCCAGATACTGGCTCTAAAGTGACAGATTATCAGCAATTCAACATCCAGAGGTTGTACCAATCAATTCGATGTAACGGTTGATTCATAATTTCAACTCTTAGATCATATATCAAGTGAAACAATTGTACTATGAAAACTTGACTTAATCTACCGATCAAACTAATAATCAGTGTTTAGTGTAGGTTAGTACTCTATTAATTGTGTTGCAAGTAACCCTCACTTTCAAGTTATGGTTGATTGTGCTACCATAACCATCAGAAATAGGGTCCGTTACCAAACTAAAGAAGAAGACTCCTTACGATGCTTCGAAGTCATGAGTACTATCTAACAAAGATTGCAGCAGCGGCCTTAAATCCATTAAATGATGTGTACAGCTAAAAATGCAGCTCACATACAGGTCTAAAGTCTGACGGTTCATCATGTTACAAACTCCATCGTAATGATTTGGAAGCCATGCATTCTATCACGCAAGTTCAACACAATGATTCGGACAAACAGGAATGCTTGCAGTGGTGTCGCTAAAACATCTAATCCCATACTCTCTCCATGCATGCATCAAATCAGATATCATCGTTTTAGAATGCATCATGGCACCATGTTCAACAAACAGCAACTCATCATGAATGGGTCATGTTGACAGGTCTGCATTGCCCCATAAGGCTTCTAAAATAGATTTTGAGCTCTAATCCCAACCATCAAAGGAACTAGTAATTGGCGAGCAAATCGTCCTTTTAGCCATCATGAACTTGAAACAAGTGCAGGATACAGTACGTAATCATGTCCTAATACCATTTGGATTAAACAAAGAGTTAACACGGGTGAGGCAACTTACGGGTGCAGGAAGTGTTCGAAGAGCCAAGCGCGGAGGACAGACACTGCGCGCTCCGGCAGCCCCCTCTGTGGCCGCCAGATGTTGTGCGGCTGACCGAAGGCAGCCACGCTGCTAGCTCTCTGGAGTGCACCCGCGCTGCCGCCAGCAAGCCCGAACAGGACGATGTCCTTGCTGAGGCTCTCCTTACCGGCAGCCGCCTTTGTGGTGTTGCGCAGCTGGCTCAGTATCATGCTCTTCAGGCACTTGAAGTGCTTCGCCATGGCTCTCAGCGCCATGGCCGCGAACGGAGCAGCGTTGCTGAACCCGGCGACGGTCTCGAACGAGTTGATCACCGTCTGGACCTGCTGGTAGTACAGCCTGTACCTCTTGCAAACCTAAGTAAAAAAAGGTAGTCTTAGTCATTAGAATCACAACTTAGTCAGAGGTTGGATCATCTACATTAGACAGCTTTAAGCAATCCAAGTTAGGAAAAAAGGGAGCAGGGCGCTTTTGCTTGCATGAAGACATGACATCAACAAAGCAGGCCTGCTTCCCAATTATGGAAGCGAGATGCCATTAAAGAACTCTGCAAAAACCAATCGCCTATTCAGGGTTCCAAAAATAGAAGCTACACACATTTGTACGTGGAAGCTTGCTGGCCAGCCCGGTCGCAGGGGCTACGACGAGCCAAGCCACAACTAATCATCAGAACACATTAGAGGCGAGGCCAGTTTTTATCGTCTCGTGACATTAGAACGAGAGTTTAAAGTAGTCGACCTCATTTTACACCTATAATTTCATGTTGATTACCAGTATACCTCGGAAGCAATTCCTACTGCTAGACACCTCTTTTTTGTGGAACGAATGCAACTGTTCGATGAACAGTACGAACTGTAAAAGCTCACAACCACGTCGTCGTAGTGAGGAAAAAAAATCGGAAAAAGATGTACCGCGAGTATCAACAGCAGAGGAAATCATCATCAAATCAAAAGCACATGCAACTACAGTGAACAAAAGCAGGCCACAACTGCAGTGGCGATGTGACCTGTTTAAGCAAGATTCTTCTCCACCCAGAGCGAGCGATAATTGCAATTCCGAAACAAGCGATGAAAAGATGGACACACCATGGAGGATACTCCTAGATAGCATGTAAGGAGCCAGCCATCAGAAGCAAGCAAGGTAGCCAGAGCTCACCTCTTCCATCATGGAGATGAGCCTAGTCTTCTTCCACTGCTGCTCGGCGCCGGAGATTGGCCCAGCGTCCGAGGCGGCGCGGTCGGCGCCGTCCATGTCATGATCGATGGCTTCCATCGGATCAGCGTCGAGCAGGCCGTCGTCGGAGACGCTGCGGTCGACGTGCGAGGCGGCGCCCCCGACGTCGCAGATCTCCTCGAGCAGCTTCTCCGCGGGGCCGAGGAAGCGTGAGCGCCCCAACACGGCCGCGTAGCCAGTGAATGGCCCGAAAGGCGCCGAGGGCGCGGCGTGCGCCCTCCTGGGCTGCGGGGGTCGGCGCGGGCGGCGGGTTCGAGGACGAAGACGAGAGCGAGAGCGCGAAGTTCTGCGTCGGGATCTGCGACGAGAGCGGCGGGGCGAGGCCGTGCGCCACGACGAGCTGCGCCTGCGCCAGCGTGGGGCTGTGCGGCGAGTAGGACGACGTGGAGGAGGACGCGTAGGAGTAGAACCCCGGTGGAGGCGGCGGCCAGGCCACCGCGGCGTGTTGCTGCTGCTGGTGCTGGTGCGGGGCCGAAGCGGAGGCGTGTGGTGGCGAGTCGTCCGGCGGGAACCGCAGCTTCTCGCGGCGGCTGTGCTGCGGCACGTGGTAGAGCTGCTGCGCGGCGACGTGGTGTGCATGGTGGTGCAGCATGAAGTCGCCGTAGCCGTGGCAGTGGGGCTCGGCGCCGCTCCCGGCACCGCCGCCGTACCCGCCCGCGGCGGACGACATGGCGAGCGAGCGCGATCAAGCGCGTGCGGAGCAGCGTCGACCGACGCGATCGGGAAGCCTGGCCCCTGGACGTGGGCGCGAGGAAGCGTGGACGTGGGACGGAGGCAAGTAGAGCAGCAGCTACTAGGGGGGAAACGGCTCCGCACTTTCCGAGCGGCGGTCCTCTGCGCTCTGCTGCTGCCCTCCTGCCCTGGCCTGCCGCCGCTGTAGCCTTCTCGCCTCCTCTCCTCTCCCCGCCTTTTTATTCCTCACCACTTTTCATCCTCCCAGCCATCCTTCCCAGCTTTGCCCCGGACGGACTCGACTGCTGCCGCTGCCGCTGCCGCTGTCGTTGGGTTCCGGGTGCCTTTCTTTCGGCAAAGCCGAGACCGGGGAACTTCGACCGTGAAGAGGCAGGCAGCCGCGGGCGGAGGTGAAAAAAAGGGAGGCTAAGCTAGCTGCGGCCTGTGCCCGCTGGAGGGGTAGGGCGATGGTGAGCAGAGCAGCCGCCGTGAAAGCGAAAGGAGAAAGGGCAGAGAGACCAGACCAGACCAGGTGAGGTGATGAAGGGCGTGCGTGCGTGAGGTGCGAGCGCGACGGCAGCAGGGGTGGAGCGGGACGGGTAAAAATAGACAGCGCCCGCCCGCCGGGCCGCCTCTTGGCGTCGCGTCCAGTCCAGTCCAGGAAGTGGGCGCCCGTGCCAGCGCCAGTACGTGCCCCTCTCCGTCCTTGTGACCTGCCTGGTTAATCCGTCCGTCGCTTGGCGGGTTTACCGCGGCCTGGGCCTGCTTGGAGGAGGCCGGCGGAGGATAGTGGTAGTGCGCTGGGGATGGTACTCGGTTTGACCATTCCGGCCGGGGAGCAGGAGTAGAAGACATTCCATGTGCAGCGCGATTAAGTCGCTTAATAAATGGAACATGTAGTCCTAGAACTAAGTGGCCTCCACAGTGGCGTTCGCAACCCCAGCTACTGCTGCTGCACGACCGCTTCTGTTGCTGCGTGTTCCTAAATGCTCAAATCAATGCGCCCGCCCGTGCGCCACACATCCTCTAGTAAAAAGGACAGTAATTTTCAACAGCACTGGTATCAGTTTTCACCAAACCAAAGCGTGGATCGAGCAACAAAACTGTTCCCTTTGGCTGCTTGCGTGGGGAGTCCGAGTAGTACAGACGTGGTGGTGCGCTTTCCCCAGCCAGCCAGGCTGCCTGCTGCTACCCAGCTTTTCTTGTGCTTGCCTTGCCTTCCACCCTTGAAAAAGAGTCCTTGGCGTGAGCCACAGCAGAGCGGGCACTGTAGCAGCGGTAGGAGAGGGAAGCAGCAAATCATACGCGGCCTTCAATGCGCTGCCTGCCCTCCCAACCATTGGGCAGAGGGCGCCCGGGCCCACGGGTCACTCATAATTGGGCCCGCGCGAACAAGCAATCAACCCCTCCTGGGCCCCGCCCCGGACAAGACCGAACATAGCACTGCCTCCTCCTGGCCCGCGGTCCAGTCGCCGGCCTCTTCCGCGTCCCCCGCCCCGCTACCCCTCCCTATTCTACATGGGCCGATGGGCGAGACGCCGACAGGCGGGACCGCGCCCACCGGTCCCGGGATACGGGATCTCTGCCGTTCCAGGACCAGGCCTCGATCCACAGCCACCGTAGGCAACGTCAGCGGCAAACGCGTCGCTCCGGGATAGGAATATCCGGCGCGATTAGGGCTGCCCCTGCGTAATGGCGCAGTGTTTGGTGTGACGACGGCGTGATGCGCTGCTCAGGCTCAGCTGCTGGGCAGGGCTATGCTAGACCTGGGAATATATGGTGATGACGTGGCTGCTCCTCTTGCCCATTAGTAAACTTCACATCCACTGATCCAGATTGCAGAGGGCCGAGTGTGATGGGAGTGCAAGACCACGGTACTGACTGACTGAAGGAACCACTCCTCCGGGCCGGGCCGCCGGGGTTATATGCTTTTGTTGTTACTGTAGGGGGCCTCGTAGAGCCAGCCGTAGACTGGACTGGATAGCTATAGCATCTGCGTGATAAACAGGTGAGAGTGGGAACACCGGGCGCACAGTAGAAGCACAGTGAACCTTGGGCCCGGCTGGCCCGCACGGCAGTGTCGCTTTAGGGCACTGTGCAATCTTTCGTGGGAGCACATGCACAGGTAAAAGTAAAGTTGTACTGCCGCAACAGTACGTACTACTGCTAGACTCGCACGTTTTCGCTTGCCTGCGCTGCTGTCACGTGGGGAGCGAGCGCGAGCCATGCACGAGTTCACTCTTTTGGTTTTGGCACAATAATGTACTCCCTCCGTCCCTTTTTAGAAGTCGTATGGGTGCGTGCTGCAAACTTTTGCAACATTTATATCTCCAAATAAATTTATTAAAAAACTAGACTTAAAGATCTTTTCAATGATACTAATTACTTAGCATAAATATTTATATATTTTAATATATAATTGCCGGTACGTTCTTACGTCTTTAGGGACCTCGTCTTCCCCACGCCAATCAAACCAGCTGTGAAACCACGAGATACGGTTTACAAAACTCAATTTTAACTTCTTGTTTCTATAAAAAATTAAAAGATACATATATTTTATGAAAGTAATTTTCAAAATAATTCTATTTACATAATTTTAACAATTCTAAGCTCAATGACTTTAAAGTTATTCATGATTTATATTACAAAGTTTGTACACAACCCCATCCAAAACATCTTAACACCATACGGACGGAGTATTTATAATATATAACAGTGTAAAAGTAGGTCCTATACTCCTATATTTATACTACAGAAGACCTATAAATTAGGAGATTAATAAAAAAAATACACTGCTCGATTTATAATGATGTAACAGATTAAATCAACTGAAAGAGTGTGTAATGAATATAACAAATTGAAATAAACAAAGTGCCCATCTTTTCTAAAGAACAAAGTGTCCATGTAAAATACAATTAGTGGAGAAGAACTTTCACCAAAAGACTATGAAAACATTAGTAGTTTGTCCTCCAAATGAATTAGAGATAATTCTGTAGAGTGGTATAGTAAGTTGTAGTCCAGAGATCCACAACTCGTTGGTGGTAGTGATGGGTCCAAAATGTGATTTCGAATGCCTGCACCAGTTGATGGTATTATGACTCAAGATGGCAACGGGTATGTATCCGACGCGGGTACTAGCCACCCGTACCCGCACCCGCTAAGCCAAAACCTTACCACGCACCCTACCGTACCGCGGACGGGTAGGAAATCTGTTCCATACCGCGCGCCGCTAGCGGGCACGGGTTACCCGTCGGGTAAGCCACACCCGATGGCGACTCCTGTCGTCGCGCGCCATGGCGAGGATGCGGCGGTGAAGATGGCGGAGGGGCGGAGCGGTGGCGGAGCATCACGGTGTGGCTCGCCATCGGGATGCGGCGGCTTCACGGTGGCCGGTGGTGGAGCGTCGCGGCGTGGCTCGCGTGATTGGCGGTAGTGGAAGCGTCGCGGCGTGGCTCGCGATGGCGAGCGTCCTTGTTCGTGGCGCGAGGTTAGATCTTGGAGGTTAGAGATGCGGTCGTACAACACTCGCGACCTACGCGTGCTCCACCCTCGCCACGGCTCGCGTTGCCCGGCGTCGCCGCCGCCGCCCTTCAGCGCCCGCGTCGGTCGCTCACGCCGAGGAGGAATAAGCGGCGGGGCTGGGGAGGGAAGGGAAGAGAGTGGAGTGAGGGGTAGGGTTTCAGTAGGTTTATATACTAGAGGTGAATTGGTGAAATAATGGATGGGTTGCTGGGCCAAAATCAGCATATTGGGCCAAAATCACCATGTTGGCTGGTTGATGTTGCGGGTTTTTTTTACCCGCGGGTATGCGGGTATGGGTAGTATAGTTCCACACCCGTACCCGCCGTACCGATGGGTAAAGGATTTCACCCATTAACGTACCCACGGGTAGAAAACTCGTTCCATACCCGCCTTCTTATCGGGTAAAACCCGTCGGGTTAGCGGGTTTCGGGTACCCGTTGACATTTTGAATTATGACCGGCAAACGGCAATTTGAGGCAATTGATCCACCAACCGACATCGGCAACACTACGATCAAACAACAATTTTAATTTCCTCTTTCTACCAAAAGTTTTGGCATTGTTCCATATTTTGGCAAATGCATCTAAACACGATGATAAAAAAGCAAAACTTTGGGTCCAAAAATTTTGGCATTTGGGACTGTAGAGGCTCAAATCTCTCCATTTTGCGATGGATCTAGACACCGCTATACAAAAACTTTTGGTAAAACTTTTGGGGCAATACCTTGGGTTCCAAATAGCAATTAAGCACATCCTTAGGTTTGCGAGAGGGACAAAGAATCAGAATTTTTGTAAGAGACTTCGATAGTGTTTTTATGTAGCTTATCAAGGGATTGAAAGGTTACTTGGATCTAGCTGTTGTACATATATTTTGCATAACCACGGGATAAGAGTGGAACAGAAAGAAGGACGAAAGACTTTTAAGACAAAAAAAAAATAGTCAATGATAGTTAAATAGAGTTCATGGAAATAGATATAATTAAAGAAAATTTATAGAGGACACCTATAGTTAAATAAAGTATATTTTCTTTTAAGTAAGAGAACTTAGTGTTTGTAATGAAAAACTATGGGGTGTTTGTCCCCGAAATCTTATTTGGCGCGCGTCTTCGCCAAATATATCGCTGTAACGGACACGTATGCGTCTTATTAAGCGCGGTCTCGCCCCCGTTGAAAGTATCCCCGTGGCTTTGTACCGATAGACACGAATAGGAAGCGGGCCCCATAAGTTGTCAGATCTGTCCTTTTATTTTTAAAACGAATTTCAAACTTTAAAATGTAATAACTTTCTCGTTAAACATCTGTTTTCAATTCCGCTTGCACCATCGCGTTTATTATAACGAGATCTATAAAACTAGATCCATGTTGGATATGTTTTGGGATAATTTTCATAATGACAAAAATTTACATCTAAAGTACAAAGTTTTACATCTAAGGGTACAAAGTTTTTATTGTTGGAGTACAAAGTTTCAAAATTTGGAGTGTAAAGTTTTTCTTTGAGATTAGAGTTGATGGTGTTGGATCGATATTAGGGTTAACGCCGTATCTTTGAGATTAGGGTTTATGACGTTTGTGAGATTAGGGTTCATGGCTTTTGCTGAGATTAGATTTCATGCCGTTTGGTTGAGATTAGGGTTGATGATGTTTCTTTGAGATTACGGTTCATGGAGTTCTTTGAGATTAGGGTTTGGGGCGTATGCTGAGATTAGGGTTGATAGTGTCTGCTGAGATTAGTGTTATAAGCGTTTGTTGAGATTAGGGTTCATTGCATTGCTGAGATTAGGGTTTATGTTGTTGTTAAGATTAGGGTTAATGGCTTTGCTGAAATTAGGGTTCATGGCTTTGCTGAGATTAGTGTTCATGGCGTTGTTGAGATTAGGGTTCATGGCTTTTCCTAAGATTAGGGTTCAAGGCTTTTGCTGAGATTAGGGTTCATTGACCTTGCTGAGATTAGGGATCATGACGTTTGCTGAGATTAGAGTTCATGGCGTTGCTTTGAGATTATGGTTCATGACGTTTGCTTGAGATTAGGGTTCATGTCGCGCTTGCCGAGTCACTAACGATTATTAAATTTAGGGTTTTCGGGCAAGTGTCCCATTAAATGCATGCCCCTACCAGGCAATGGGTTTTGGGGCAAATGTCTTTTGAAAAGCATGCCCCTACTAGGCAATGGGTTTTGGGGGCAAGTGTCTTCTCAAAAGCATTCCCCTCTACTTGGCAATGGGTTTGCTAAGTGTCTTTTAAAAAGCATGCCCCCTACTCAAGCAATAGTTTTGGGGCAATTGTCTTTTCAAAAGTATGCCCTCTATTAGATTATGGGTTTTGGGCAAGTGTGTAATATAGAAATGAAAAGTTTTGAATGTTCATTTTTTTAATGTAGTATAAGTATTTTTGATGGACATACGGTTTATGGTTTTTGAAAACAATGTTTTTGTACTTTCACTTCCATATGGATGTGAAACCATCCCCACTTTTTATTTTACCCACAAATCCGATCTCCCTAAAGAGAAAATTTTAGATTGTAGAAAAAAATAATTTCGCCTATTGATGGTTGACAGGAGAAACAAAAAAATTGGTCCAATGATGCTTGATAGGAGAAACAAGAAATGGATACGGGCTGAATAAAAAAAAAAAAAAAAAAGAAAATCTTGGCTCATTGATTAGAAACCACGCAGACAGGGAGAAACAACCCAATCTTACTACTCGCGGCGCCGCCATCTTTATTCTTGGGTGCATGCGCCGCCGCTAGTTTTTCTCGGCGCTTGCGCGCCGTATCGTTCCTAGTGAGCGTCGCGCCGCCCGGTGGAAGCCGCGTTTGTCCCCGCCACACCCTACAAACCTTAACTTGGGCACGCCAACAACACAAGGTTGTAGTTTGGTTCGGTGTTTCTATGCGACTGTCATAGTCTTTTCCTATAAATAGAGTTATTTCCTCCCAAAGGTGGCGGACATAAACGCCTCCACAAAATTGCGTAGATCATTTTTTGTGTGCGCTTAGTCTCTCGCTTTCAGGTGATTCATCTTGTCACAACGGTTTAAGGGGTACGTACAATAGGTCTTTTTGCTCTGTAAGTAGTTGTATTTTCACCGAAACCCTCTACCAATGCTTAGAGACAATAAAGTCGTTTATTTGTGAAAGGGCGACACGGGTTCATGCTCATGTTTAGAGACAACCTTGTCTTACGTTGTATAGGAGGAGCTGTCGACTAGAAGTGCTTTCACGACAATTGCAGTGTGTGTGCGTGTATTAAATAGCTTAAAGATAGTGTCTTATCTATGAGTTTGATGACCTAGCTTTATATATGTTTGTATATTGATTAGTGATGGAGCCGTTTGTGGGTTGTACCCGCCCTGAATCAACCGGACCAGCCCCACTATTGAAGAAATGCATGAAAGAGTGAACAAGACGCACACCCGCAACATCAGTATTACTGTTGGGGGTTGCGTCGTATGTACAGGGAGAGGAGGCAGCATCCGTATGTGCACGCACCCGGCCTGGCTGTCTTCACTCTTCAGGTGCTGCTGCGGTAGAAATATCCGGACCACGAGCCTGCAGCCAGGTGTTGGCACCATCCTATCATTGCTGTATTTTTGCTTGGCGTCACGGCGTGCTGTGTGCATCGGAAACCGCTCACGGGCGGGCAAAGCATGCATGAGGGCACTGCTGCTCTTCTGCAGCGCCCCGCTGTTGCGCGCACCGATCGATATCAGTCACAGTGGTCATTCACGGCAGCTGACCTGATGCGCCAGGGCCGCGGGCCTCCCCTTTGTTTTCTTGCCCCGCACGCTGCGTTTTTTTCTCCCGCTTTACCGCGGTAAACCACGGTTTATTACCGAAAAAAACGGTCCGTCCGGTTACCGACCCGCCGGTTTAAAAGAAGCCAAATTCAAAATGTAAAATTTGAAAAAAAAAATCGTTGAAAAAATTCGTAAAATAGTTCGTGATTTATAGAAGCCAATGGTGTAAAATTTTTTCAAATTTGAGTTCGCTTTGGTATAAAAAATTTGAATTGAAGTTTGAAAAAAAAAAAAAACGCCGTCTGCACGGCCCGCCCAAGGCCCATGAGGCCCATTGGCCTCCCCGGCTGCCGGATAAGGCGTGGGCAAAGCGGCAGGGGGGTCAAACGCGCCCCGGAAGCTTATTCGCCGCGTCCGCCCCTTTTGTCATCAAAATGTCCAAAGCAACTACCAAAAATTCCTTCAAAAAATTTTTTTAAAAAAACAAAACTTTCTCGGCGGTTTGGAATTTATACCACCCGGTTCAATTTATACCGCTGAACGGGCGGTATAAATTCCAAACCCGCCCGTTTCTATCGAATTTATACCGAACGCCGGGCGCCGTTTGAACTCAATTGAATTCAAACTTCAAACCGACCCATAACCGTCCGGTTTACCGGTAATCGGACCGGTTTATCAATCCGGAGGCCGGCGGTTACCGAATCCGGTCGGTAATAAAAACCGTCCACAAGTCCAGAGGGCGGCAGAGGATGGGCGACGACGGTAGGATGGGCGACGACGGTGGACGTCGGACGGAGGAACGAGGAAGGGAATGCCACAGCCCACAGGTCGAGCCGGCCAGGAGCCGCGTCAGGCTCCCGCTGTTCCGCCTGACACCGCTTGGCAAAGGCTCGCACGGACACATGCGTGTCTTACGCCTGCCACTGCCATGAGTCGACTGCATGCATGAGATACATCTCCATGGACGCTAGCGACCTGGGACGCGATCTTTTGCTTCGTGAGCACGAGCCGCAGGCCGAGATCACGGAGAGAGAAAGCGAAAAGGGCGGCCACGGCCAGTGCGTCGTGCATGGATCCCTTGCTGCTTGCAGGCAAAGCGGGCAGAGGCCGGCCACCCCACCCGGCGCCCCACCCCGGAGCGGCGTTCGCGTTCCATCGAGCCAAAGCCGTCGCGAGCTTCGAGGAAAGCATTGCTGCCTGCGGCCGGAGTCTTATCCGGACGCCATCGATCAGGTGCTCCCGTCTCCTTTATGGGCGACGCTGTGCTGTGCTGGGCTCTCGTCTGCCTTGCCTGGCCTCGCCGGATGCGGGCGGCCGCGGTCCGGCGGTCCCCTACCCACTACCTGCGGCACAGTGGGGGCGGGGCGCCGCGCTTTCCTGTTCCGCTCGCATCACGTGGTAGCTGCCTACAGCGCTTCCCCGTGCGCAAGCAAGCAAGCTGCCGCGGTGCCGCCGCCCGGGCACGAGCACGCACCGCACGTTCGCCGCCCTCGGCGCCGTGCGATAGACATGAGGGCCGCGCTGGGCAGGCGTTTCAGGCTTCAGAGCGGCATTGCAATCATGCAGGCACACGGCACGGCAAGGTCGCACGCACATGCGTACGATGGACCGTGGGCAGCCACGCTACAGGGCTATGCGACGAAGGGACCCTACTTGCTACTGTATGGAGCGTGCATGCACAGAGATGAAGACTACATGCATGTTCAAGCGGAAAGGCGGCTTCATTGTGGTATGGGCGCGCTAGCTGCTCCATGTTTCCACAGGACGTCCTCATTGGCCCCCGCACGCTCCAATGATTTGTGGTAGTATCGATTGATATAACGCCGGGAAACCGGATCTGTAAAAAAAACGGTGTGTTTAACGCCCAAAATTTGTGCAAAATTTTGGACGGATGTCATGTCACATCGCACAATCGTTTAACGCTTCGTTTGTTAGTGGTAAATATTATCCTACCATGACGTAATTCTAGGCTCAAAAGAATCGTCTCGCAAATGTACATCTAAACCGTGTAATTAGTTTATTTTTTACCTACATTTCGCATCGTGACATGCGCATTTTGATTTTGATGGAGAATCTTCTTTTTTTCATAGTGAAATTTGGAGAGGAATTTGGGGCTCTAAACACAGCCAACGACTACGGGATATGATATGAAGAACGGCGTTTTCTCGATAAGTGCCAATCCCCCACCCCCAAAAAAAAAAAAAAATTGCACATCGATTGGTAGCCTAGCCATCAAACATCAAATAGTAACATCAAACCTATTCTCTGCATCATTAAATGCAATTTGTCACTATTCATTTTTCGCTCTTTGGGCAATTTGTCATTTCACGCTTAACTTAACATGTTGTCAAGTCCAACGAGTAGCTTGAGGGTCACATATAAGGAACTAAAGATAGTTTTAAGACCAAGCAGTTTCAAAAATAGAAGGTTTAAAAAGTAAGCTGAACATTTTTCAGGACCCAATAAAATAATTCTCCCTTAAATGTAACGTCTTAGAAAAATAAAATAATTCAATCCTGGTTGGCCGAGGGTGTCCAACATAAGCTTACGTGTGAACTCTCCTTCATCGACACCAAGTCAACAACACGGGCTCCGGATCACGACGATCACAGCCTACATTGACATGTACGGTCACGATCTCCTAGAGAAAACGCCAAGACCATCCAAGCGGCGGCACGTCTCAAGGACAGGAAAGGAAACACTCAAGGGCACTTACTGCCGTAGCCGAGTCTCGGCCACTAGAGATGGAGATTCACTAGATTGTAGATGTAGACTCTAAGTTGTAGCTCCTTTTAGCGAGTAAATGACTTTGTTTTTTCAAATCCCTTTGTAATGGTTTGTTGCAAGGCGGTTGTGCTATTTTGCGCAATATGTTGTAAACTCTATCTCTTATATTAATATTTACGGGTAACCGAACTTCGTGATTTTCAGTTTACAAAATTTCCAAACCCAGGTAGCACATGCCCGCACCAGGCCCATGTTCTAGCGAGGCGTGCGGCGCGGCGACGGCGGCCGGCGTTCAAAGCCACAGTGGTACACCCGCACGACTGGAATGCGGCGGGCGGCGAGACAGAGCCAAGCCTGCGCACGCTCTGGGTGTGGGAGAATGCAATGCCTGCCGCACCAAGTCGGCGAGGCACACAACGCAGCACTCGGGTCTGGTTTAGATTGCTAAAAACTAGCAAAAGTAACTGTTCCAACTCCTGTAGTTCTCCGGTGCCGGCTTGCTTGGCCGCCACTCGCTTACCAGCGTTACCAGAAGCCGGCGGTTTTCCGCCATGTCCATTTTCCGAGCAAAAATTGATGGATTGACGGAGTACTGTACTAGTATTTGTTGTCTGTCCTTTCAGGTGGTTGGCCAATGACGGTCCCGTCTTTACTATCCCTGTGTCCCTAAACGATTGTCCGCAGTGGGATACCGTCTTTACTATCCTGTGTCCCTAAACGATTGTCACCGTGGGATACGTGCCATAAGTTTGAGTTAATTTGTACAAAATACGTGCGACATATAAATTTTCAAATAAATTTATTAAACAACTAGACTTGAAGATCTTTCTGATGGTACTAATAACTTAGTATAAATATTTTTATATTTTAATATATAATTATCGACATTTATGCCTCGAAAACCGCTGACAATCTTTTTAGGAACGAATGGAGAATACCATTACTCCACTAGTTGTAATTTCAAAGCCTGGAGGCGAGGACGACCTAATCCGCTGCCTGGAGGCTGCAGTATTTGATTGACAACGACACGAATCAGGTGGCAGCGCTTGCATCAGTCTGTGTGACTGTACATGCCATGCCTTTGCATAGGAGTACGTAGGTGACGTGCAGTACAAGATGAACGACGCTTTGCTTGCTGCGTTGCTCCAGCGGCTATGTCATCAGAGTGACCCGTGATTTGATACCGGCACAGGCAAGGCCGCCATTGTTGGAGGTTTTGGAACATTGCGGTCACTTTCGGCGCGCTTGCATGAAGGACACGGAACGTCCGCATGCAGGTACTAACAGTTACAGTGTCCGTCGTCGTGTGTCAGTGCTGTGTGTTTTTGGCTCTGGTCGCTGCGTGCGGTGACGTTAGCATGTGTGGTACTACGTGCTCCATCGATAGTTGACCTGATGTTCTCAGCTCATGTTCTGGGCCGGATTACGTGCTGCTGTCCGCGACCGGAATCAAGGTCGCCAGTCGCCACTGCTTCTCCCGTGCCTTTCTGTTCATCTTCAGTTCGTCACTGCACTGAACACTGAACACAGATGCATGGCCAAAACATGAACACGCCGTTCGAGAACTCAAGTCTATTTAATGCACACCCAAAAAAAAAAAAACAGGTGCATGCATGGCCCTGTTTTTTATTTCTTGTATCCTCAGTAAAACAAAACGCGACACCGGCAACGAAGATATACAACGCATGTTGCAACGAAGATACAACGCATGTTCATTATTAGAATTGCGCGTTTTTTTTTTTTTTTGATGGAAGGAGCAGAGTACACCAACATTTTGCGTCGTGTGTCATGGACATGGACCACGACCCCGGCCTCGCTACGTACAACCGGGCAGGGGCGCTAGCAGCCGCTAGGTGCTTTGCATTTGCAACGCATGCATGGGCACGAAACTTTCAGCTCATCTGTGCGTGGCTTGTCCCGGCAGCTACCGGCCGCTGGGCCCGGAAGCTGGCGCCGTCCGGCATGGGCACACACACCCAAGCCACACACCATCGAGTTCAAAAATTCGGAGATCAACGACTAGTGGCGAAGCTACGTAGGCTGTGGGGTGCCAATGCCCCCACGGGAAAGACAAAATCAAGAGCTAATTATCTCAAATCACCACACGTGCACCCCAATCCAAGGTCATGCACCCCCCGGCGCAATTGAAAGCTTTGGCTGCTCAAGCAAACCAATACGAGCCATTTGTTGTAAAAGAAATACGAGCCATTTGATGGGCTACTGCCAATAAACTTTAGCATGTAAATATTTTTTTGAGGTTACACAATACAACACAGACGCCAACACGCCACTCTCTCCTATCTAATACACGCACTTACAAACCCTACCTCTATTAAGACGTTTAAGGTTAAGGTTGGGTTTGGTGGAGCTCCAGTCAACTTCTATATACATTAAATTTTTTTAAAAACTTTTGTATACATTATGTTACATCCCCTTGATTTTAGCTCTAGCTTAGCCACTTACGATCATATTCATATCCCAAGGCTTTGTTGCGTCTAAAAATGATGCAAGTTTAGATTTAAATTAGATCAAGTTTTATGTTTGACTAAGTTTTATAAAAAAAATTGTTAACACCTATAACTTTAGATTACTATAGAAACACATTTTAGGGTTAATTTGATGAAGGTATGTACTTTAATGTTAGGGCTTTTTATATTAATATAATCAAATCTAAAATTGTTTGACTTGTCGAAAATATGTGTTTTTTGAACTTACTATCTCCAAAAGAATAAAAACCTTGTGTCTCGAGGCGTCAAACAATCTCAGATTTTAGCTAAACATTATTATTATTTGAGAAAATTTTTAAAAGAATGTATTTTTTTTTGAGAATTTAAAAGAATGTATTTGAATATACACATATTGATATATATATTTTTTTATAAAACTTGCTGAACTTAGGATGTTTTGACTCTTAGACAGCGATATTTTTATATTTTTTTAAGATGAGGGGAGTAACATGCTATCACCTGGCGTTAAGGATTTTTTGCCTGTCGCTTGACACTCTAGTTTGTAGTGCAGGATCTACTAGCTAGCAACTGATGCGGTATCCGGATAGAAAGCGGGCCAATAATGGAAGAACGTAGGGGTACATGCCACCACTTTGGTTGAAGTGGCCTAATGTGACATGACGTGAGTACATTACTCAATGCACACAAAAGTTGGTCCCATACTATACAACCAACCCTCTCGTCCCCCTTTTTTTTTAAAAAAAAATCAAATAATCGTGCGAGCCTAGGGAAGAAAGAAGCAGTCGGTAGGTACTATGTTTTGCGCCTAAAATATGAAAAACATGCACCAAAAGGTGCTCGATGAATTGAAGCGTGTCCAAGGATAGGGATTAGAACAGGTTTTCTGCTGTGTTCCGAGCAGGAAAGGGCAAGTTAATTATTCGTACGATAGAAATTTGAAGCGTGAGTTCAAACGATCCGAGTTGCAAAGTGTAGCATTAACATAGACCGGCCCACCCTTCTTTTTGTGTCGCTGTAGGTCACTGGCGCCTGACGTCGACTTGAGCAGTATCAGGTCTACTATCAGCGATCCAGTGAGCAATCGACAAGCAATCTCAAGGTCTCACCTATAAAAGGAGGCATGGACATAATTCAGCATCAAGTACGGCAGATTTCAATAGAAAAATTAATGGCCTCAAGTGGCTCAATATCGTCAAATAAATAAACTATGCTACCGGTGCTATCTCTTTCGATGTGCTACTTTTGTTAGTACTATAAAACCGGGATGAACCAAACAAAGCTGCAGGGAGGATGGATCCATGGAGGTCGGCAGGTGGTAGGCCATGCAACTGTTACTCATGGTCACGTCTGCACATCCAATCCAAGATGGAGGCGTGAACCACCGTGCAAGCGATCGATGGATTTCAGGCGGAGGATGTAGAGCACCGAGCAGAAGATTGTGTGCAGTGGATGCAAGTTGTTGCGGGGAGGCCATCGCCCATCAGCCGCCGCGACACGGCTGGAGCACGGGCACGGGTCAAGGAACAGAGGCCGCGACGCACTGCTGCTGGTGTCGTCGTCGTTGCGGTTTTATGGTCCACAGCGATCAAAAGCACTGGCGCAACGGGTCAGTATCATAGCGTAACACAAAGGACTGTCTACAGTAGTTTATGGAGTCCCACCTTTGCAAGTTGTGTCTAACATCACGTCAGTACCCAACAGCTTTAATAGCATCGAAGGTTTTTGCAAAACTTGAGATGCATTACTCCTCACTTGACGTGTCAAACTGTTGGATCACATCAGCCGGGTCGTCCAAATGGTACCTTATTATTGCCATCAGGAAAGAATGTGTTACAGAGTACGTACTCCTCCGTTCCATATACTTTTAATTTTTGGATTATATAAAGCGCGTGTTTGACTGTTCGTCTTATTCAAATTTTTTATGTAAAATTATAAAACAAACAAAACATCATTCTGATATCTTTAGTGATGTAATAAATCATAATAACAAAAGTGGTAATATTTATTAAAAAAAAATTGAATAAGACGAGAGTCAAACACGGTTTATATAAGTCAAAAAATCAACACCATCAGTAAAGTATTGTGGAGCGGAGGGAGTACATACAGGATGTTCTTCGATCCGTCCAAGTACACAGGCAGTATAAGTTAAACAAGAAATGCAACAGGAATATGCTTCGAGCTGACAGGTTACATGTAGTATACTTATGATGCTAGAGGAGGAAGTTCCTTGTGATAAAGAATCGAATCACCAGTCAATCAATGACTTTTTGTAAGGCAGGTAGATAATGCAAGGCGATGTACAACCTACACGCTGTTGATGTGCAGCTCGGCAGAAACGAACCCTTCCGAGACCAGGTCTCTTCTGCCGTTGGAAGCAGCTCTGCTCTTCTTCAGCTAGAACAGCACGAGCCCTTTGTGGCGGTGGTTGATTCACCGACGTTAATGGTGGTTCCGTGCATCGAGCGCCCGTTGCTGGATGCAGACTCCTGTGCGGCGAGCGCCTTCTTGCTTACCGTCTGATGAATCTCGCTTAAGATGGTGTGGAACGCCTTCTCGACGTTTATTGCCTCCAGAGCAGAGGTCTCAAGGAAGGACAGGCCTTCCTTCTCTGAAAAATGCTTGCCCGTCTTCCTCCGGGACCGATCTTAGGTGGTTCAGATCAGACTTGTTACCAAGCAGCATAACAACGATGTTGGCGTCTGCGTGATCCCGGAGCTCTCGGAGCCACCTCGCAACATTGTCGAAGGTTTGCTTCTTTGTGATGTCGTAGGCGAGAAGCGCTCCAACTGCGCCCCTGTAGTAAGCGCTTGTGATAGCGCGGTACCTCTCCTGCCCAGCCGTGTCCCATATCTGTGCCTTGACAGTCTTCCCCTCTATCTGACTCAAATAAAAGAGAAAAGGAACTTGTGCTGAGATGATGCATAACACGAACAGCTTCAGAAGGCAACACCATCAGATAACACGAACAGCTTCAGAAAGGCAACACCATCAGTAAGGATGGAATTCCAACTCTATATGCACAATGACAGTGAACAATGGGCACAACACCAGATTTTTCAAAAAAAAAAAAACAATGGGCACAACAGTAACATTTTTGTATGTCCTGAACATCAAGAGATCTACTGATAAAGGCTAAATGGAGTGCCCTGTTAATAGCAAAGTCTGTGAGAAGTAGGCAAGACAAACTCATAGCTTATATATTCTGTGAAGTAGGCAAGGCAACCCAAACTCTGCACTACCTGAGCTTAAGTACCTAGCCATATATATAATCAGTGACACCGATGAAAAGGAAAAATCCCTATCATTATAAAAATCTCATGACACCAGTTTTCAACCAAGTAATAAACACGTTGAAAAGCCAAATTAAACTAAAGAAAAGATATAATTCCAAAATTTCAGAGGATATCTTCACCATATATTAAAAAAAAGAATGGTTTCAGATCTCATGTCACTCTCTAACTACACTCCGACCTTCATCATTTTGTTATCAATTTCCATATATGAACTAGATAAAGTATTTGTGACAGCAAAAACTTCCAGTGCACGCAGAAATGAAGTACAAATAATTGTACCTTGGTGTCCCATTGTACAACTCACTATTCAATAAAACCAAGATTGCAAATAACTAGTGAAGGAGACAATTAAGGCCATCTCTATCGATAAGACTACCTGAAGGAATTAGTACCAAAATCATATGGCTGACAATTTAGAGGATTGATTTTTGAATGCTGAAGAGGCTTGCGCCCCTACAGAATTTTTATTAAAAAAAACTTTACAGGAAAAGAGCAAAACAATAGGAAAATCAGTGACCAGAGAATTCAGAGGATTGTACATGGCTATACATGACTATCCATGACTATCTATGTCGTGCTGGCACCAACACTACTGCAGGATCTGTGCCAGCAGGTGGATGCTAACCCTGATATATACTCCTATTTGGTGGGATGAAAATTTACTTCTCTGAACACTGATTTTACTTTTCTCCCTAATTATACTTACTTAAGGGAGGTACCTTCCTTATCGCTTCACCTTTCAGCTTGTTGAGCAATACCGATGCAGTAATAATACAAATCTTGCTTTTCAAGGGTCATCAATCTCATTTTATGATACATAATAAGTATTACTTAAATTAATTGTAAAATTATTTGGAGATAAAGGCAATATGTGCATTCTGTTGGGACGGAAGGAGTAGGTGTCATTTACTTTCCATGCCATGATAACACACTACGGGTATGCTTGCAATCTTTGTCCTAGACTAAAGTTGGAGTCGGCATGGACGCAGGGTGTTGATGTCCATGCAGACAAGATGTCCGTGCTAGCTCTGGCTTAGGTGAACCAAATCGGCTCTCCTGGCCTAGCAAGGATCTCGTGCATGTGCTAGCTGAGTGAGGGCAAGCTTGCACACAACCAAGCACGCCTGACACCTTACAGCATTTCTAATCTTCCCTAAACAGGTGCTGCTTCGCACATTGCATTGCATTGCATTGTCCTCAAAACCATAATACGAACAACCACATCGTTTCAGAGTCAAAACATAAAACAGAGACCATTCATGTATTAATCTCTCGTATTTTTAGACAATTAATCTGTCGTTCCGGAAACAGAAGACTACGACGGCATCCACGAGGCACAATCAAAAATCAAAAAACGTAGCAGCCTAAACACCGGCCAATTGACATAATAAGATCTCAAATTCAAAAGATAGACTCGCCATGCATGGCTGCAAATGGCGCCGGAGGCCAGACGGACGCCACCACGCAAAATTCCACCCCTACATTTGCCACATTGGGGCGCAATCGGATCAGGTTTGAGGTATATGGGGTACCTGCAGGGTGCGGGTGGCGAACTCGACGCCGATGGTGGACTTGGACTCGAGGCAGAACTCGTTGCGCGTGAATCGCGAGAGGATGTTGGACTTGCCGACGCCGGAGTCGCCGATGAGCACGATCTTGAAGAGGTAGTCGTACTCGTTGTCCACCCGGTGCGCCATGCCTGGTCGATCGATCGAGCGAGCCCGAAGGCAGCCCAGAACCAAAGCTTAGCCGGACGGACGGACGGCGGACGGGATTGATTCGCCCGCTCGGTTGGTTCCGCTCGCGTAGGGATTTGAAACGGTGGGAGGGGCAGCAGATCCGAGGCGGGGATGGGGGTGGGGAGGAAACGGGAATGCGCGGCGACCGTGGTGGAGGCGGAGGCGAAGGCGGAGAAGGGCCGTGGGCTGAGCTGGACGTGCTTGGCGGGCGGTTGATTTTGGCCGTATCTCGCGACGGCCAGTCAATGGAGGAGGGCTGGCGCGTCGCTGGCGGTTGTTGGCTTTGCCCGCCCTTGCTCGGCGCGTGGCGGAAGATCTGTCAGATCAGATCTGGGACCGGAGGGGAATGTGCCCTGCACATGGTTGAATTTGAATCGCTACGAATGCAGTGTTTGGTTAGTGGGCCTAGGCCCAACAACTTTGGGCCTTAATGGGCCTAAGATGGTGGATGTTCTCATGTTTCTCTATGGGCCAAGCAAGAGTGGATGACTATTTGGAACAGAAATTTCACAAAAACTCCGATTAAAGGTTGTGACGATGAACCAGCAAAAGATACATAATGAGACCTAATAATCAGTCGACAAATAATAGCATGGCAGGTTCATCATATAAACGTTATATGGATAAAAAAAAAAAATTTATCTGAGTTTTTAGTGAGAATTGATACTTTATGAAAAAAAAAATCTGAATTTAACATTGCTTATCTTTTTTATTTCAGACCCATTGCAACATACGGTTAGCAAACAACGTACTATCATCTCCATCTTGAAAAATTATTTCAACATCCTAAGGCGTGTGGAGGCTCCAGCTTCCTGGGGCACTACCATGAGCATGAGAGGGAAAAGAAGAAAAGAAAAAATTATTTCATTTCCATTCTATGGTTGATCCTTAGCCATACGGGTATCTTTCGCAATGTTGAGTCAAGCCATAGAGGCATGCGTGGACATCTTTTGCACACATTGTGATCGCTCTCAAGAGAAACTCAAACTCGATTATATTTTAGGACAGGCCGAGTGTATGGATACAGAAGGTCAACGGAGTTATGTTTCAACACGTTTCAATTCTAAATTATGGAAAACAAAAAATTGTCCCAGAACATTTGTTTAAGCCATTTTGTTTACAGCGGGAATCTTTGTTTTATAATACCAAAGAAGCAAACAACTATACAAAACTGCATTCATTGGAATCCGATTCAGATCTGCCACGATCACGGGAGTATCTTAATAATAATCGTAAAGTAAGTAACGTTTAGGATGGTCCCAGCCTACTACCTAAATCAGTCCCAACGCCCAAAGATCCAGCAGAAATGAGTTTCCACTTTCAGTCTTCCAACAATCTACCTAGTATCTACCCAAAAACTGAAGCAGAACTAAGCATATCAATTCGAAAAGAAGCTACAAAAACCACAAACTACATGCGAATCTACGCAAAGGACCTAAGATACGAAAACTGCACAAACTCAGCTCCACACCGTACATTCATGATTCAGCCATTTGAGCACTTTTGTCTGGCTGAGAGGTGCCGCGCTGACTTTGAGTTTTCTTACTCTTACTGATTCTGACGAAGCACGACAGCACCACATGGATCACAAAATAGGCTAGCACGGCGATGACGAGGGCGGAGACATATCCAGAGGTCTTCCACGACCGGCTGGAGCCGGCCGCGTAGGCGACGAGGAGGCCGAGGAGGTCCAGCACGATCGTCATGTTCATCACGCCGAGCCACCAGTCGTCGTTCCACCACTTCTCGGTCGCTGCTGCTGGGGGTCTGCTGCGATCCCTCCTCGGACGCTGCTGCTGGGGTCTGCTGCGACCCCTCCTCGGACGCTGGTGCTGGATCCTGCAGCGGCCCCCTTCTCGGACGCTGGTGCTGGATCCTGCAGCGACTCTTCCTCAGCCGCTGGTGCTGGATCCTTCAGCGACCCCTTCTTGGACGCTGATGCCATGGTCTGCAGTGACCCCGGCAGCAGAAGGACGATGACCACGACGGACGCGACGAAGGAGGCGGAATTGCTGTAGAAGAAGGCAATGTACCGGTGCCTCCTGTTGTCGTGCATCACCGGGTCGCCCGCCTCGTACCCGCCCTTGTTGTTGTTCTGCCAGACCCCCGCCGGGCGGTGCCAGGCCGGCCTGGTAGGTGATGCCCGCTACCAGGATCCCCAGCAGCATCAGATACTTGCGCTTGCCATATAGCTTCTTTTCATCCTTATCATCTTTCGTCTCTGATCCGCTCCCGGCTTGGCATGCTGCTTCGGGATCAATAGCACTCCTTGAGAAGCAGGCACCGATGGAGATACAGTGGCCCTGACACCTGCCTTCCTGGGTTTCCTCCTCTGCCGACAGGCCTTTTGGGGTTGACTCAGCTGCTGTTTTGTTCTCTTTTTACCTTTGTCCGGATCGATCACAAAGAACAGAACAACCAGTAGGATGACTATATATAGGACGAACCCCGCCAATGCGAAGATGTAGATGGATGTCTTCCGATGCTGCGTGCTGCCGGCAGCATAGGCACCCATAATCCCCATCATACCCACCGCCGTGCAAACGGAGAGCGCGTTGCTCTGGATGGCCGGCCGGTACAGGTTTGGGTTCACGAGCAGGATGATGAGCGCAATGGACAACATGAAGCTCACCGAGTTGCAGTAGAAGAATGCCGTGTAGCGGCGTGGGTAGTTGAGCAGGACGGGGTTGCCAGCGTGGTCCCCGGTTACCAAGAAGCCGCTCGGCGGCGTCAGCCCAGCTTGGTAAGTGATGGTCGCCGCCAAGATGGCGAAGAGGAAGCAACCGCTTGCGCCGCTTCTTCACCGACTCGGCATCCTGTTTCTTTTTTCTCGGCGGAAGCTTCGTCATTCCGCGCCGTGCTGCCGTCGTCGTTGTGGTCCATCGTGAATAAGACGACATGGATCACGACGTAGACGAGAACAGCGCCGGCCAAGGCCACGGCGTAGATGGAAGTGCTCACTTCCCGGCAGCTCCCGGCGGCGTATGCGCCGATGAGGCCAAACAGGTCCAGTATCATGGCCGTCTCTAGCGCGTTGTGGTGGTGCAAGGTCTTCATCCTGACCAAGACAATGGCCACCAGGGACGCCACAAAGGCGACCGAGTTGCAGTAGTAGAAAGCCTTGAATCGCTTGGGGCTCATGGTTAGCAGGATCGGGTCGCCGGCCTTGTAGCCGTCAGGCCCGTCACCGTCTTCCTGCCAGAGCCCGCCCGGCGGGTTCAGCCCCGCTTGGTAGGTGATGGCCGCTGCCAGAGTGGCGAGCAGCAGAACAAGAGAGCCGGCATTCTCCAGCGCTTGAGTTTGTTGCTGCTTAACACTGACAAAATACACGGGAAAACAGAAATTAATCCCAATGCTGATAATTGATAGAGAAGGGATAAGGAAGGACATGTGCTCTGTTATTATACCTGGCATCGTCATTACCAATGCTTGGATCTTGAGTGGTCTGCCCCAAACAACATTTTTGCTTTATTCGACGCAGCCATCCTGACACTTCACCATGGATGCTTCCAAAGTCGATTCCACAAGCAGCTACCTTTGAAGAACCCAATAGCAGCCGCTTGAAGAAGAATGCAGGCAATAACGGCACAATCAGAGAGTTGACATAGATGGTAGTATCAACCCGCCGGCAGCTGCCGGCGGAGTACGCCCCAACAAGGCCGATGAGCGTGGCGGCGATGAACACATAGAGCTCGATCGACCGCACATTTTGGCTGAATGACAGCTTCTTCTCCAAGAGAATGATGATGATGAGCAGAGACGCGACGAAGGCGGTGGTGTTGAACGAAGAAAGCCTTGAGGCGCGCGTCGTGGCGGCTGCCCTTGAGGACGGCATCGCCGGGGAGGTGGTCTCCCTCGGCGCGGTCCCGGAAGCCGCCCGGCGCGCTGAGCCCGCCCACGTACGTGACGCTGACCGCGAACGTTGCGAGCACCATGAGCACCTTGCGGAGCTTCTCCGGCGCTGCGTTGTCCACCCTGCCGGTCCGGCAGGCCAGAGCCATGTGGACCGCAAGGTAGAGGACGACGCCGGCCAGCAGGACCAGGGAGTATATGGCTGTGAGCTTGTCCCGGAACGCGCCGGCGGCGTGGGCGCCCATGAGGCTGAACAGGTCCAGCACCATGACGACGCGGAGGATGCGGAGCGGCGCCAGGCTGGCGTGGTGCCTCTCGTGCAGCACGGCGAGGATGAGGACGAGGATGATGACCACGAGCGAGAGGGCGAACGCGGTGGCGTTGGTGTAGAAGAAGGCCAGGTAGCGGCGGCGGTTGATTTCGCGGATGATGGGGTCGCCGGCGATGCGGTCGTGATCGGGTCAGCGTCCTGCCAGACGCCGCCCGGCGGGTTGAACGCCGCGCCGTACGTCACCGTGGCCACCAGCATGGCCAGCAACAGGAGGTACTTGCGGAGCCTGTACTCCCACGAGTTCCCGCTGTCGCCGGCCATCGCCGGACGGCTCGTCGACCCGCATCCGCATCCCATGCCGGCCACCACGAGTGCGCTCGCTGCTTCACTCCCACAGGTGGGCTTGAGCTTAATTTAAAGTGGCCGCCGGCAGGTGACGCGCAACGCGCGTTCAGACTCAGACGCAGGGGTTTTTATGACCCTCACAAAGACTTGACCGGTCGACCTCGCGCTCATCTTCAAGCTCTCTGCCTGATGATGAAGCTGCCTGGCTGCCGGCCTCGTTGGCTCGTTTCCTGCCATGAAACTTCCTTCTCCGGCCGGTACCGAGGCCGTACCCGCTTCCCGGCCGGGCGTGGACTTGACCCCGAATTGGCACCCCGTCAAGTCGTCGTTGTGTGCTCTCACCTGGGGATTCCCTCACCTGTCCAGCTCGGACCACCTCTGAACTGGATGTGTAGTACCGGGGCGGCCTTAAACTCCAGGTCCCCATCTTCATGAACGTGCTGTGGCGCTGTGGGGTACACTAGTTTAGGCGTGGAAAACAACATGCGCAACAAAGGCTTAGCAGAGAGACAGTAGCTACCGTCAACATATGAAGTCCACAGAGACAATACGTGTCGAGCTCAACTGAACCCCGAAGGTGACGGGGCATTCTTCGAATCCAACCACCACGATGTCCGTGAGGTCGATGCTGGTCACGTGCAGGCGACGACCAGACCTCAAGAGATGATACCGGCATGATCCATCAACAACACCGGCCAAGATGGCGGCCTCGATTCATCGAATGAGTGCTGCAAATGCAAGATCAAGTTTGCTGAAAAACTGTGTATATGTAACTAAATGCGCGAAGATGAAGATATCTATCCCAAGTAACCACAATCATGTAGGCAATGATGTAACAGGATCAATCTAACGAAATTGCACGAGATGGGCCTGTTAGCGCCAAAAAGGGGTCCTGCAAACATCACCATCGATAACATTTGAGCAGTATTTCATTTGTACTCTAGCTAAGTGGCTATTGATATCTGGTTTCTTCCAGGATGACAAGAAAGCGAATATGTTAACGAAAACTAGGACAGCCATGGCGCGGCAACACCGCCTTCGTAGGCCTTTTTCCTGGCGTACTACCAATAGATTTCACCTTTGGTTTATTGCCCTTACACTCTGCTGTAGACGATATTATTGATGATAGAGGAAGCTGTTCTATGCAACCTTTGCTAATGGAAAAATGGTCAAAGTTCCTTGTTGGAGGAAACCAGCCTAAAGATCTTTTGTCGGTTTGCAAAGGGGCCATGGGCTATTGGTATTACGGACGCATATCATTGGATCTTACTGCTAAGTACTGAAGAGATGGCTTTTAATAGATTGGACCAAGTCACCAAGATAAGCAGGGAAGTTGATACATTGCACTATACAGATAGTAGTGACAGCATGGGTCATGTAATGTAAATAAAAGAACCAGAGAAGATATTACCTTAATATATTTTGATCTGCTGTGATTGCGAGGTTGGTCAGATATAATAATGCTGAGTGGCACTGGTTAGTACTCCTGATATTCTCTCTTTCTTATCGCTTCTGTCTTTTCTACTGTTGGTTTGTACAAACGTTCAGCGCTTGGATATCAGTCCCATGATTCTCCTTGTGTGTTAAATCTGTTTGTACTCACAAATATGCTTATACATGTACACGTCAAAAAGAATCCAAGAACTACTATGATTTGTTTTTCTATTAGTTCTGAATTGCTTTTCGTATAAATGGCTAAGGAATTATGGACCTGTCTTGCGCTTTTACTGGATAATGTGAGCGAAGTTACCTTTGATAATGCTAGCAATAACAAAAAGGTAACTACAATGCCAAAAATAATTTCATATAAACATCAGCAAAGCCTGATAATTGGATACATAGAAAAAACATTGGACTGCACTTATAGGTATAGAAATCATTAAAGTCAGTTTTAGGCTTTTAGCAGTGCTTCATCCTCACGGAAAAAAACTCACTAGTAGTGGATCTTCCTAGTGGAACATAATATGCTATGGAAGATATAACTCTTTGCAAAATCAGGTTCACCCTAGGCAGCTAATTTTGAGATGTGAGTTGTTAGATTGAGCAAAACATCAGTGGCAAATGTGATCTCAAATTTGTAGCAGCCGCATGTACACAGTTATAAGTTCCGTACAGGGACCTTCAGCAAGTAGAAACAACAGTCCTTTTATGTCTTCATGGTCACATATTTCAGGTGGCAAAGCTCTCACTCCTTATCTCAAAGTTGTTGCTTTTATTTTCACTGTCTGGTGGGTTATTTTTAGGCTGATGCAAACATCATTGTTTAGCTTCAGCATTTGCTCCATGCACTGGTAGTGGCAGTAGAGATATTATGACGAGTTTTTGTATTCCATCAACTGAGCCCTCAAACTGGTTGATGAGGAAACTATGCATTCAAAACTAAAAATAAGCATCGGGCTACAAGTAATTCTTTAACAAACATAGTCAAAGTTAAGTTACATTTCCAGGTAACAAAGGCAATTTAGTAAATACAAAATTGACAGTATTTAACTAATTAACTAACTACAGCCAATAAATTTAAAGATATGTGTTAAGTGGATCAACCGACATTCCTCTCCATTTATTGCTTTCTCAACTTCAACAAATAGCATTCCTAACACATGATTTGGTATAGAAACTATAACTTACATTTTTTTGGTTTATCATAGTATCAGTTGAATACAGTCATTGTTGTAAATTCAATCCTTTTCTTCTTTGACCTGCCGTATTGTTTGTTTCTCCGAAATTAACTAGACAAGAGACATTGTTGTGCGACTATGCAAGCAGCCGTTATATATCAAACTGAGATTACCCAACAAAGCTAAAGCTCAGTAGGAACATTGGAAGTTATGATGCCTAAATTCTACAATACTTGTTTCCATATATTTCATAAAAGGAAATCAGGTTCCATTTTCTAAAAACTGACATTAAGATGCATGCAATGCTGTCTAGATCAAGAAAATTGGCAATGTGCTGGTACACATTTTTAATCATTCTAAGCATTCTGGGAAACCAAATCAGAGGAAGTTGAGGATGGTGTACCCTAATCTTGCTGCACATCAATGAAGAATGCTTGGCAGCCCAAAGTGCAACGACAAGGATGGTGAGGGAAACTCCAGCATGTGTGGAGATGATTCAAGTCTCCCCCACAGTGCAGCATAATGTGGCCTAAAAAAGGTTCAAAATGCATGATTAGTTAAGCTTAAATCATATTAGACTCACACTGGAGACACAGTTGACAATCCACATAGTAAGATGGTAAGATGGAATCAAATAAATAATATTCTTGCTAGCTGCTGTTAAAAAAAAAAAAATCTTGTACCTGAGGGACTGAAGCATTGGATAATTTGTAAGCGAGATTGATTTGTAGAAATAATGGATTGACTATGAGAGCACATGGTACATGTACATTGGGAGGATGACAAGGGATTAGAGATTATAGAGGCCAGTCGGGTGCTCCATCGATTGGACCGCTGTTCCAGGATAGTTACAGGCCGCCGGCGCTTGTATGCACCGTTCACCACCGGCATTTATGCAGCTGCTGCAATCAGACTGATGAACACATGTATGGCAGCCTCCCCTTTGGCGGTTTTGGGCGGCGTTCTACAAGGCAGCTTGGAACACCGTCAAGGACACAGTGATGCAAAGTTCCTGCACTTTTCCATCAGGTCAGTTGTACCGGCGCCAAATAACAGATCACATGGTTCTGATCCCCAAGAAGGTTGGGGCTGTGGGCGCCAACGCTGCTCCGGCCCATACGCCTCCGAGAACTGCACCGTCAAGATCCCAATGTCCAAAAATCCTAACCGCAGGGCTACAAAGAGAAATACCGAGGCTCATCGACATCTCACGACCGTTCATCAGGTCGTTCCATATCAGACACTTTTTTGTGTATGCAGCAGAGTTGGTCCAGGTTTGCCACAAGAGAAGAATGCGGCCATCGCCTCTTAAACTGGACTTTGCAAAAGCGCCGATACTGTCTGCCAGGAGGGGCTGTTTGCAGTACTACGGCCAGGGGTTTTGCTGAGGTCTGATCACTGATGTTCGAGATGCTCAGCTCGCCTAGATCAGCAGTGTTGGTAAATGGATCACGGGCCTTGATCTCCTGCAACGGGACTTAGGCAGGAGACCCCATATCTCCCTACCTATTCCTCATATCGTTGCTGAAACTCTACAGGCTATGATCAGAGCAGATGGGGGTATTGAGCAACCCAACTGAGCCGGACTGCCTTTGTGTCCTGCAATATGCCGACGCACACGCGCTGATCGGGCCCCGTGGAGACCCGCCGTCATGCCCGGGGATCCTCCATCAGTTTGCAGCCTTCTGGCCTACACATCAACTACTTATACAAAAGCACTTTGGTGCCTATTCATATGGATCAACAGCAAGCTAACTCTTGTGTTCAGATCCTTGGGTGCAAGATTACATACATTCCCACAGCCGTATTTGGGGCTGCCACTGTCAGTGCACAAGCTCCCGGTATCAGCTTTCACGCCTACATCCACAAAACAGATCGCTACCTAGCATCCTGGCAGGCTCAACTGCTGAACCCAATGGGAAGGGTGGTCCCGGTGAACTATGTGCTAGACTCTCAGTTGATATACCTGATGAGCTCCATTTCGAGCTACCTGCTTCAATAATCAGTTCATGGACAAGATTAGAAGAGCCTTTTGTCTGGTCTAAGGGACATCGCTCTCTGGGAAAGCGTCACCGCAGGATTAATCCGTGGCTTGGGTTAATGTTTGTGCACCTAAGGAGTTTGGGGGCTCGGCATCAGGATCTGGGACTGCACAACATCTGTCTACTATTGAAGCTTGTACATCGACTTAGCTCAAACATGCCGTCCTTTGGGCTATATGGGTCGAGAGGCGCGCCTATTTTCATCCTTCAGGGGACATCCATGGCCAACACTGGGAGGTGCTCCGACCTTACTGCCGCTGTATCAGGTCACCTCGGTGGTCGTCGGTGACGGGTCGCCCTGCTCCTTCTGGAGCGATGTCTGGTCTGGCAAATGAAGCGCTGGCAGACACCTTCCCTGCGTTATACTCCCACTTTACCGGCAGAAGGACACCTCGCCAAAGACATGTTGCAGATGGACCTGCGTGAGACAATGGTGCCCTAGGCTGTCAGCCTTCAGCGCACAGCAGGAGATGCAGCAAGTTCTCCGGATCATCGACACCACTTCCACCAGTCAGGAGCCTGACACACGTGTCTCGCCGTTCTTCAACTCGAAACGCGGGCTCGACAGTACTGCGGTTTACAACCTTCTCATTTCAAGGGGACACCAAAAGGATGCCACCGCAGTTCGCCTGCGGAAAGTTCAGCGCCGCCAGAGTCAAGATGTTTATGTGGTTGTTTGGTTACCGCAGCGAATTCAGTGCAGAGTTGTGCTGCTGCAGAAAGCACGTTATTCGGACAAAATCTGTGAAATTTGCAAGAACTGTGAGGAGACTCGAGCACATCGTCAGTGGATGTACTCTAGGGAAGCTATTCTGGGAAAACTGGGCATACAGCAGATGATTGGTGTCGATATGAATCCAGCTACACCTTGTGTCTCTCCCAGTGAGGGATATTTGCTCAAGTCCAGCGACATTCCTCGGGCTGTCGCTGCTGGACACTTTGGAAGGCTCGGAATGCATCCGTGTTCAGGCAAGAGAATCCAACGGTGCGAGAAACAATGATGCCCTGCATGGAGCGGCAATGTTAGTGTATATGAGTGAAAGCCCAATAGAGGCCCATATGTACGCTACTATATTCCACCCTTCTAGGGTTTGGAGGAATAAACGAGTGATATATTTCCTCTAACATGGTATCGACTAGGTTCTTCTCTCTGAATCCGTCCCTTTCTACTCCGTCGCCGCGCGAGAGCCGCCATTTGCCGGTGCCACCTCCTCCCCTCTCCTCCCTCCCCAACCTCCCTCATTGCCTAGCTGGCTGCTGCGGGCGCCGCCGCCGCTCAGCGACGCCAGTGACCGGACATCTGGTCCCGCGCCAGACAGCGCCCGGGCGCACGCAGCTTCATTTGCCGCCGCGCCAGCGCCGCGCGCGCGAAAGCCCGCCGCAGCAGCGCACTTTCTGCCCGCAGCTGTGAGCGCGAGATGCGCGCCCAACCTTCTTGCGGCGCGAGATGTGGCTGGCGCGGACCTTGCTTCGCGAGGCGGGCTGGCTGGCGCTTTGGCGGCGCTACTTCTTACTGCAGGGCGGCGCGCCGCGAGCTCCCTCTTCCCTCGGCGGGCGGCGTGCGAGCCCATCCTTACTCCGTGGCCGCGCGCGCACGAACCCCATCGCGGCGTGCGACCGCGCCCATGCCCAGCAGCGTCGGCGAGTGCGGCGGCGTGGGCACGCAGCCGTGATGGCCCGACCTCCTCCCTTCCGCGTCTTTTGCGCATTTGCTCGAGCGCCGGTGCCGCCAGCGACCAGCGGCTCTCCTCGGCAGGGGCTCACACTGCTGCAGGGAGGTCGCCACAGCCATCGCCCGGCAACCCATGGCGAGCGCGCTTCGATAGGCGGGCCTCGTTCCCGAGCTCGGCCCGTCGCCATGGTCAGTTTGGCGGCCCTTACTCGTCCGTGCCCGCTACGGCCTTCCCCGCTCCGCTGGCCCACTCACGCCCCGGCACGGGGTGGAATCGAGGAGCCCTGCCGGCGCAATCGTTCAAGCACCATGGGGTTGTACCACTGCTCGCCAGGGTGGATCGCCGACTCGGGGCTTCCTTCCACACTACCCCCTCATGCCGCATCCTTTCTTCTCTTCGCCTCCTCACCCTTCTGTCCCGCCCCGCCAGGTTCCCCCGCCCCGCTTTTTTCGCCTTCCCTCGCTGTCCTTGACTTCTGGATGGCCCATAACCTTCTTTCCATCCGCCAGCTTCTTCCGACAACTCTTGTTCGGTGAGTTCGACTCCACCGGTCACGGCGGTGGATTTCGCCTGGCGCTCCACTCCTCGCGATGTACCAGGGACCTTTACTCCTTCGCCTTCGCTTCCGCTTATACCGCTTTCCGCTTCCACGCCTTGCCACTACTCCCCTCTTCTTCCTCTGCAGCGCCTTGGGTACCCCTCGCGTGGCTTTGGCTCGGCTCAATCGTGGTTGCCACCTCCACTTGCACTTTCGGGGCCGATGACCATCTCGCGCCATGCGTGCCCGGTTGGGTCGCCGTGTGCGCCTTCCTTTTTCCCTTCTTCTTCTTTACGTCACGACGCGGCCGCGCTCTTCTTCCTTTGTGATACGTGGACTTCTCTATTCTAGCATTCCCGGCTATAAGTATTATCTGGTCCTACTCATTGACTTCTCTCACTACTCTTGGACTTTCCTTTCACGCGCCAAGTCAGAGACTTTTCCACCCTCCTCCACTTCTTTGCACGGGTGTCGCTTTCGATTCGGCCTCACCATCAAGGCCGTCGATTGTGACAACGGGCGTGAGTTCGACAAGCAACACCTCGGCTCCTTCTTTCCGGCTCATGGTGTTTAGGCTCACGCATGTCTTGCCACGTACACCTCTTCCGAGCGGCAAAGGCGGCGGATGGTTCGCCTGAGAAACGATATTATCGCGCCCTCTCCTTCTCCCGGGCCTCTACGCGCTTACGGTAGGAGCCTCCTCCCGCGCCCTCGCCGGTACACCTCCTCTATATGATCACCTCCGTGTCTTGGTTGTGCTTGTTACCTAAGCACCGCCGCCACTACTCCCCCACAAGTTGGCGCCCTTTCGGCTTCTGGTGTGTGTTTCTTGGCTACTCACGATCATAAGAATGCAGTTGCTCGACCTCTTCTCGCGGTGCTTATCTCCGACCGCGTCGTCTTCCGGCAGTCGGATTTCCGTACTCTACCTGCTTCCACGCCTTCCCACGATCTGAGTTGGAGTCCTGTTTCTGACACAGCGGTTGACCACCGATTCGGATTACGGCCTTTCTCCACCGGTACTCGGGTTGCACCCCGATAGCCCGCGCGCGACTGACGCCACTTCGTAACCTTGTAGCGGCCCCGGTGCTTCCCTATTTGGCATGCGTGGCGACCCCGTGCCACCGCTGCATGCGCGGCGGCCGGAGCCCCTGGCTGCGCCCGGCGGCCGGTGCCTGGCGCGTAGCGGCCAGGGGAGGCCGTGTGGTGCCCTCTTCTGGCCGGGACCGCGTGGCGGCCGTCGCGAGTGTACTCGCCGCTCGGCGCGTGGCGCAGTCACCTCACGGCTCCAACTCCCCGCCGCCACCTCCTCCACCTCCACCCCGTCGGCCGGGGCTGATCACGAGGTCTACCACTGCCGGTCATTCACGGGACCCTCGTCACACTCACCCTATGGTGACTCGGCATGCGGTGGTGTTCTTCGACCTGCGGCCCTCTCGCCACAGCGGCTTGACTCGCCCGGTCTCTCCGATACCCACCTGCGTCGCGCCGCCTTGGCGAGACCCTCGCTTGGCGGTGCGAGATGGAAAGAAGGAGTATGGGGCTCTTCTAGCCAACCAGGGCGTGGGACGCTTGTCGCGTCGTGCGAGTAACAATGTGAGTCCTTGGCAAGTGGATACGGGCGCCTGGCGTCGGGTGGCCGATCTAGAAGCGATACAAGGCTCGGTGGGTGCCGAGGGCTTCACCGAGCGCCACGGTGTTGATTATGATGAGACCTTCGGTCCGGTGGTCAAGCCTTTGCTACGGTGCGCCCGATCCTCTCACTTGCTCTCTCCGCTCTGGCAAGTGCATCGGTGGATGTCGAGAATGCATTCCTCATGGCACCTTTGTCGAGGCAGTTCTACTTCGATCGGCCGCGGGGTTTGTGGATTCAGATCGACGATACGGTTTGCCTTTGGCTCAACAAGTCACTCTATGGTGCGAGCGGGCTCCTCGTGCTGAGTACTCGGTTTGCCACCTACCTTCTCACTTTGGGGGTTCGGAGAGGCCAAGTCGAGACACGTCTCTGTTTGTCTATCGCCATGGGGCTGAGGCGCTTACAGCTACTCTATGTTGATGACATTGTCCTCCACCGACCTCCGATCCGTGATTGCTCGGTAGCGTCATCTCTTCTTCTGCGGTAGGAGTTTGCTATGAAGGATCTCGGTCGCTTCACCACTTCTGGGGGTCACGTTTGTTGAGACTTCGCCCTCGAGGGCTGTTCTGCACCGGCGGCAGTATGCTCTGGATATCCTCGGCGAGTACGGGATGACGACTGCAAGCCTGTGCTACTCTGATGATACTCGGCGAGCTCTCTGGCGATGAAAGGCGACCACATGGCGAATCCCTACGCTTTTCCGGAGTTTGGGCAGTGCGTTGCGATTACCTCACCTTCACGGGCGACATCGGCGTATCGCGATTGAGTGCTGTCTTCACATACATGATCCCAGGAGCCACATCTTCTTGCTGCGATGAGCGCCTTCTCAGCTATGTCGGGTGATGCTGTTGACTCGAGCTCGGCTATTCACGGTCTCCCTCCACTGAGCTTGTTGTCTGCACCTTGGCTCGGGTGGGTTGTCCAGACACTCGACGCGCTCTACCTCGGGTATGCCGTCTTTCTGGCGGCAACCTCGTCTCTCGTCGATCAGCGGCGCGGTTGTCTCCGCTCGGTGCGAGGCGGAGTATCGGTGCAGTCGCTAGCGGTGTGGCGAGGCGTGTTGGCCGTCGGCTCTTGGTGAGCTTCCGCACCGCTCACCAAGCCACCCTCGTCTCTTTGTGACAACGTCGGCGCCGAGTCTATCTCTCCACCAATCGAGTTCGAGCATCAGCGGATGAAGCATGTGAGATTGACTTTGCACTGTCGAAGTGACACGGTTGCGATTGGCCCGTGTCGGGTCCTCCATGTCCCGACCACCTCCCGGTTGTCGACATCTTCACCAGCGGTCTTCCCTCTCGGCGTTCTCGGAGTTCCGATCCGACCTCCAGCGTCACGGTGGCTAGTTGTGGCTGCGGCTCCCTGTGTGTGTTGCTTTCTTTGTTGTCCGAGTCTTGATCACCGGCTAGGCCCGATTCGAGGCTGCGGCGTGTTAGTGTATATGGTGAAGGCCCAATAGAGGCCCGTATGCGGCTACTATATTGCCCACCCTTTTAGGGGTTTGGAGGAATAGGCAGGTGAAGTATATTCCCTCGCAGCGAGGCAAAAGCTATGGCGGAGGCGAAAGGTTCAAGCGCAGAAGAAACCAATTGTGCAAAAAGTGGTGTCATGTATTTGAAATGGCTAAGCACGAGATAGACAGTTGTTGAGCAAATGCTCATGTAAAATCATGTGTTAACCTGGTCCCCCTATCCGGGCATCTTTGTACATAATGTCGTAAGTACTATCGGGCCGTTTTTGGGCCAATGAAATAAAATACTAGGTGGAGAACGCCTCCCCACGGTGATCCTTCAAAGATTATAGAAGTAGAATCAATCTACGGTCATCCAAGCCCATCAAAACACAATCAAGGGGCTGGATGATTGCCTACTTTAACCCCTATGTGCCTTGACCTAAGCTATCCACGATACAAAGCCTGTCTAATATAATTGTCATGGGACATGCACGAAACACGATGTGTGGAATTGAAATACAAAGAAATTAAATATAGAAAGATAAGATATTTGTTTGAAGATTCGAATGCACCAAATCAAGTATTAGTCCATTGCAAAAACAACCAGGTAAAAACAATGCAAAAATACCATCTCTTATCATCAATTATTACTTATGTAGAGTGTTATCCACTGACCGCTCATGTGAGCATGTTGAATGGCATAGGAAAGGCAATGCACTCCCGCCATTCCAATAGTGGCCCCAGAAATTTCTATGAATTACTGTGACAGAGGATACGCGGACCTTTGTTACAAGATTAACATATTCCACCTGCAGTTAGTGAAGCTTAGAAGTACTTTCAGATTGAGAAGCCAGTAGTAGAGATAGTACTGAATGCCATAAGGGGAGTAAGATGAAGTGTCCCTTTGATGAGATGCAAATGGTAAGAACTAGTATCTTTTTATCTATGCTCATAATTCTCAACTACCTAGTGGTTTCTCAGAATGATCTAAAAACAATAATAGTTTGGTGAAAAATGAAGGCAACTTGATGTGGAAGCTGGATGCCCGTCGCGCTATGTCATATGAAGGGCGCATTCACCAGCGGCGGCATCGCAAGGATCGGGGGCAAAGAAAGCTACCCTTCTTCGTCAAGGTGATTGTCATTCAGTTAGTTCATATTTTGCTGTTAGTTCCGGTTTTTGTAGTTTGGTTAGTTTGAGGAAAGTTCTGGGCGGTTTGGTTTTTGAGCAGCACCGTATAGACCCGAAAAGACCCCGGCAGAAAAGTTAAATTAAAATACAGAGAAGTTTTGGACTTACAACCAGTCTAACCGAAGCGGTTAGACAAAAGAAAAGAGAAGAGAGGAGGAGGAGAGGCATCTCTTAAAGCAAGTACTGGGCGGTTTGGTTGTTGTTAGAAGAATGAGGTTTAATAGGAGGTCAGTTGATTACTTGCATATGGGACATGTGTGTGACAGCTGGCTATCTGTATCTAGGAAATTAAGCAAGATACTCTTCCACTTCCCACCTCTATTTCTTCGGTCGAAGCAGTCACGCAGGCAAAGATCCCACCCTCTGTTTTGACCAGGTCACCTTGGTCATAATTATTCTGCAGAGCTGCAGAACCAGCGTGTCCACTCCACTTGATGAACTTTCGTAATTCTTAGAAGTATAGCATCTCAATCTAGAACTATACATGAAAATTTGAAGTATCCATGAAATAATACAGAAAATGTATGTCAACATACATTAGTACGAACGATAGTAACCAGATAGAAAATCCCTAAGGATCACTATACTAAGATGAATAATCACAGATTATTTAGTACAAAGAAGTGTGAACGTGGATTCAAAATAGCCAAACCCTGGCGTTCAACACCAAAATGTGGGAGTAGCACTGGAAATTTACACGAGCAAAACAACAAACAGGTGCAGGGCATGGTCTGTGTGATCTCACCTTGGATTCAAGTGAATGCAAAGTGTTGACTGCCCGCCTGCGGATACTGCGAGAAGAGGCGACGAGCCGTCTGCGGCTTGCTCTCGGCCGCCCCAGCATGCGCTTCACGCCGGCCAGCGTCGCCTGCTCCGGCCGCCAGCAGATATTGCGCCTGCAGCCGTGCCCGCAGTATTGTGGTGGACTGGTGGCGCCCAGCTTCCGCCAGGGGCGTGCTTCACGCGATGCGGCTTCGCGACGGCGGGCGGCCGCTGTGCGTCGCACCAGCATGCGCGGCACGATTGCAGCTTGTCGCCGGATCGAGATGAATGTCGAGGCCCCGTCCTGTTGGTGTTGGGGGCCAGACTGCTGGCCTGGGATACGCAGCTCTGCCAGTGGGGACGAAATAGGCCGGCCACCCAGCCGGGTCGAGAGCAGGACTGGAGGGCCAGTTTTCAAAGATCGAGAATGGGTCGACGGACCCAGTTTTTATCCGATAGGAAGATGGAATCAGAAATCTAATTTGTATTATTTGTGAATTTTCCTCAAACCAGCGTAGTTTAGTTGATGATAACTGATAGAAACATGTCCCTAATTAAGAAAGTAGAAACATATAAGCACATAGGTGAAAATGTATAAATTTAAAATTGGTGGTCAATCACTTAAACTTATTTTGATTGATTGATGCATCGCACTATATAATACTACTCTCATTTTGATGGTATTTTTAGAAAATCTCTCTCTTTGTATATAAGTGTTGCTAGTATTTATGATCTTATACCATTAACGAAAATATTTGCATCAGCCCATTTGAGAGCCCAGCTGAAATCCAAAACACCTTGTAGGGCACCCCTTTGGGAGCGAGGAATTTCGCATAGTAGTTGTACACGTGAGATTTCATAGGGTCGGTTTATTTCTTATTTCAAGCTTTCCATTTGAAAGGCCATGTGTGAAACGACCTAGAGTCGGCAAGAGATCCCTACCATGCAGAGCTGCATGACGGCAGCCGTGGGAGGATGGGGATGACAGCATGCATGGTTATGGCATCACCAGCAATCTACCAAAGCGAGAACCACGGACTAGTGGCACACATGCCCACCTACATCTAAATGGCGCAGCTAACCTTGTGTGCTAGCGTAGTTGTGGTCGAGGGCCACAATGTATTGTTCTCTACGATTGCAACTCCATCCACAATGAAGACAATGGACCACTTCCGGCGATTCTAACTATTGAAAGGTCTTTAACCTTGAATCTTAACTTGAAATAGTGTCGATTCCATGATCCACTTTTCTTGAGTCCTTGACTACTTTGATTGACTCTAGATTGCTCTATATCTTCAATCTTCAATTCTTTGATAATCTTGTCATCGATCCTTAGTGATGCCTCATTTTTCATTCTCTATGCATTGTGCCCTCATGTTAACTCTTTATTCTCCAAACTATATGCTAGCCATATATGCTAAGTTGTACTCTTCATCAACACTTGAAGACACTTTATCTGCGGTGTTTTGTGACATAACATAAGCATGTTTCTCCAAAACATGCATGTTAATCACCAAAGCAAAGGTTGTCGTAACCACCGAAACGACTTACTTATTGAGGGGCACATCATTATAACCTAAACATATGAGTTATCGACACATATTATTATTTAAAAACAATTAGTTTACATATGAGTACACTTATAATCC